>JAVIAB010000139.1:74776285-75182834 GCA_032433765.1 Megaustenia siamemsis | reverse complement strand
AAGCTTTTGATAGAGTACGCCACAAACAACTTATAGAATGCCTAAAAGAGATACATCTAGATGACATGAACGACTAATATGTAATCTATACTAGGAGCAAACAGCAATAATAAAAATAACAAAGAGAACTCTACACCCATTGTATATAAAAAGGGGAGAGAGACAGGGATGTATCCTATCCACCTAGCTTGTTCAATCTATACACTGAGCAAATTTTTAAAAACATCATAGAGATGTCAGGCCTACAAATTAATGGAAAGATAATCAATAACCTAAGATATGCTGACGATACTGTACTACCAGCAGCCAATCCTAAAGATCTACAACAATCACTTAATGAATAACATGACAAGCAAAAAATATGGACTAGATATGAATATCAAAAAGACTAAACTATGATCATAAACAAGAAGATACTCAAAACCCACAAGTGGATATCAAAATAGAATGAATAGACCTGGAGACCGTTCAGAACTACAACTACCTTGGGCATACTATAACCAGTGATGGAAAATGTACAACTGAAATAAACAAAAGAATAGGAATGGCAAAGAGTATTTTAATGTCATGAAGAGACATACTAACATCAAAACAAATAACACCAGGGCTAAAACTAAGAATAGCAAAATGTTACATCTTCTCAATATTCCTATACGGTGCAGAAAGACAAGAAAACAGAACAGAGAATTGAAGCCTTTGAAATGTGGATATATAGAAGAATAGGTAGAATTGGATGGAAGGAAAAAGAAAACAAACGATGAAGTCTTAAAACAACTAAATGAAAAGAGAACTACTAAGCACAATTCAAACAAGACAAATGCGATTTTTGGGCCATGTCAAAAGACACAACAGCCTACTAAAAGTAATCCTAGAGGGGAAAATACAAAGTAAAAGAGGCAGAGGCAGACCAAGACTAACATGGACGAGTAAAATCAAAAGATGGACAAATCAGCCTATGACAACTGCACCATCAAAGCAAGAGACAGCAGAATGGCGCTCCATGGTAGCCAAACTTCGTTGCGGAGAAGGCACTCGAAGATGATGATGATGATGAGATGAAATGTTGTAGAAAGGTTTTGGGCATCTCTTATGTTGATCACGAAGGAAAAGGTTTGCTAGAGGATACAATAAGCAATCGGAGTACATGATGATCTTATGACTATTGTGAAGGAACTCAGAATGAGATGATTTGGCCATGCATCTCAATCGTCAGTCCCAGCAAAGAATATTCTGCTAGGAACTGTGAGAGAAGGAATAGAGGTAGAAATAGAAGGCGATGGGAGATAACATTAAAGAAGGAACAGGTCTCGACTTCGGAGAGCCTCAAAGATTGACATAAGATAGAGATCAATGGAGAAGGTTGATGAAGTATGTCGTAGTGGCCCAATAATCTCCCATGGTTACGTAATGAGAAAGGAAGCGTGACATTATTCCTCATTTTTACAGCAATAAAAAACCCAAGACTTATTCTGCAGGATACTTCTCTCCATTTTTCTGTCAGTATTTCTCCTTCTCTCTCTCTCTCTCTCTCTCTCTCTCTCTCCTCTCTCTCTCTCTCTCTCTGTATAATTTTTGTTCTTCTTTTGCGTTCACTCAACAGTTGCGCCTTTTCATTATCTCTCTTTGTTAAAACGTTAACAGTTGCACCTTTTCATTATCTCTCTTTGTTAAAACGTTAACAGTTGCACCTTTTCATTATCTCTCTTTGTTAAAACGTCAACAGTTGCACCTTTTCATTATCTCTCTTTGTTAAAACGTCAACAGTTGCACCTTTTCATTATCTCTCTTTGTTAAAATATCAACAGCTGCACCTTTTCATTATCTCTCTTTGTTAAAACGTTAACAGTTGCACCTTTTCATTATCTCTCTTTGTTAAAACGTCAACAGTTGCACCTTTTCTCTCTTTATTAAAACGTCAACAGTTGCACCTTTTCATTATTTCTCTTTGTTAAAACGTCAACAGTTGCACCTTTTCTCTCTTTGTTAAAACGTCAACAGTTGCACCTTTTCATTATCTCTCTTTGTTAAAACGTTAACAGTTGCACCTTTTCATCATATCTCTTTGTTAAAATATCAACAGTTGCACCTTTTCATTATTTCTCTTTGTTAAAACGTCAACAGTTGCACCTTTTCATTACCTCTCTTTGTTAAAACGTTAACAGTTGCACATTTTCATTATCTCTCTTTGTTAAAACGTTAACAGTTGCACATTTTCATTATCTCTCTTTGTTAAAACGTCAACAGTTGCAACTTTTCATTATCTCTCTTTGTTAAAACGTTAACAGTTGCACATTTTCATTATCTCTCTTTGTTAAAACATTAACAGTTTGCACCTTTTCTCTCTTTATTAAAACGTTAACAGTTGCACCTTTTCATTATCTCTCTTTGTTAAAACGTTAACAGTCGCACCTTTTCATTATCTCTCTTTGTTAAAACGTCAACAGTTGCACCTTTTCTCTCTTCATTAAACGTCAACAGTTGCTCCTTTTCATTATCTCTCTTTGTTAAAACGTCAACAGTTGCACCTTTTCTCTATTTATTAAAACGTTAACAGTTGCACCTTTTCTTTATCTCTCTTTGTTAAAACGTCAACAGTTGCACCTTTTCTCTCTGTATTAAAACGTCAACAGTTTCACCTTTTCATTATCTCTCTTTGTTAAAACGTTAACTCTTACTGTACGTATCGACGCACTGTACGTCCGGCCTTTTCGGTCCTGTACGTTTAGCCGCACAGTGCGTCACTCTCAATATGATTAGTATAAACCGTGATATACCCATATTCTTTTTATATGTTTGTATCATCTTGGTGAAATGTAATTCCATGTTCCATTATCTAAAGATGCATATATATATATATATATATATATATATATATATTATATATATGTTAGGTGTTAGATACAGATAAACTTGTAGATTGATATTTAAAGCCATGACAAATTCTGTCTCTGATATCTCTTCCGTTGCATGGATAAAACCCTTCCGTACTGAAAGAGTTAAGGAAATATAGCTGCGTTTTATCGTTAGATTGAGACAATCCACAATGTGATATATGCACCTTCAGACCCGAGACATCTGTCTTCAGCATGACATTTTTGTGTACCGGTTTTCCTTCCCTCTTCGATCTCTTCTTGCATAGCCAAATTGGTTAGCCTCTTTCCAAGGGCACAAATGGTAGGTGGAGTAAGATTTGGATCAGTTCAGTTGTTTGTCGATCCTGGCGCATGCAATCATCTATGAGTCACTTACCTCTGTTCAGCCCAGTTGCTGACGAACTTCGTGGCCCCCTCCCTATGTTGCTATCTACCAGACTTTTCTGATTTGTCATGAACTTGTTTCTTATCTCTCACATTAGCAGACATTTTTTTGTTCTAACAAACTTATCTTTCATTCCTGCAGATGTTTTCTTCTACTACCACGTCTTCTTCTTTTTTTATTTCTTTTTTTTTCTCTCTATAAAAGTTATTTTTTCCTCTCTGTGCTTTTTGATCTTTCTATCAGATTTTTCATACTTTGATATCAAAGTTGTCATATCTCTCTAAAAGACTTCTCTTATTCCTCTACAAATCAAACCGGGTCACTTCTAGAGCATAGACCACTGACAATGTTCATCCTGATTCGTGGACATTTTACTCTCTTTCCTTCCCAAAAAAACAAATATCATTGAGGTTTCCTTTTCTCCATTTCTGGGTCGTCCCTGCTTTCTCATTTCCTTATCAGTATTTTCAAACTTTCTTACCTGTGTTCACCCCCCCCCCCTTTTCCCGTCCCATCCCAATTCTCTCCTTCTATGTTTCTGTATCTACCCACAGATGTTTGCCTCTATTCCCTTATCTCCTTCATATTATACCTCAATGCTTCCTTATCTCTCTCAGTGTTTTTTTTAAACTCATTTTTAAATTATACGTCTATGTTTTTATCTTTTACACATTTTTCATCTTAGGTCCTTTTTTTTTTTACTTGCATGCACAAGTATTTTAACAATATTTCTACCTGTGTTGTCTTTTCTCTTCAAAACTATTTACTTAATTGTTTTCTAATAGTTATACCATTTATATTTTCAGATTTTTCTTATTTTCTGTCAGTGGCTTCATATGCTTATAGGATATATATATATATCATCATCATCATCATCATCATCAAGTACCGGGCCTGCTGGCGTAGGTGTCATGTCTCTCCACAACTTTCGATTTCGACAGTTATTTATCATTTCTGTTGTTGACCTTCTGCCAAGCCATTCTCTTAAGCTGTCGGGTATTTTCCTCTTTGCTTCCCTCTATCTCTTTGTCCCTCAATTTTTCCAGTTGTTACGTTATATTCCAGATGTTTTCTTCTCATTACATGGCCAAAAAATGATGATTGTTTCTTCCTAATATTGAAAATTAGCTCTCTTTTAGAACGTTTTCATTACTCTTCTTAGCTGTCCATAGTATTCTCAACATTCTTCTGTAAAACCACATTTCTACAGACTCCAGTAATTTTCTTGTCTGTTGTCCTATTGTCCATGATTCACATCCATATGTTAAGACTGGCTCTACATAGCCCGTGACGGGGGTACTTTACTTTACTTTTACAGAAAAATCAATAATATACCTATTAATAGAAAAAGAAGCAATAAAGACATACTAAAGATTTAAACGTTAAAAAGAGCTGGCTTATAAACACCATTCTACAGAGGAAATTAAAATACTATGGCTACGTCAAAAGAGACAGCCGCCTAGAAAAAACAATGATGGATGACACGGTTCCCGGGCGACACATCAGGTGCAGATCAAGAAGGTAGTTTCAAGACATCAAGGAGAACTTGAATATGGCAACAGAAGAACTATCCATTGCACCACGTGCTCAAGACAGGGAAAGGTGCCAGGCTAAAAGAGGCAAATCATGGGTAGGCCGAGCAGAAGATGTCATCAAACAGGTCTGTGGGCTTACCAATATCAGCGTTGGTGAGGAGTGGATACCGGTGCCTTCGTCAATCAAGGGGACTTTCTCGTGTATTGTCACACTCGATAGGAAAAGTAGGGAACAGAACCCGTCGTGGTTAATGCGGAGGTCACGGACTTATCTGCGATAATACCGATGAGAAAGATGCGGTCATCTATACAGACGGATCTGTAATACGACACCAAAGAAGTGCATGGGCATTTACAGCACGCTCGGCAGGCAGAATAGTCAAAGAAGACAGTGTTGCATACGCCATGACCACGAGTAGCATGACAATGGAGGTGATGGCAGTGACTAAGGCATTCAAATGGTTAGAGTCACAAGACTACATCCACGCATGTATACTGAGTGGTTCGATGAGCATGATAAAAAAAGTGGAGGTGGGCTCTGTACGCATGCAATGGGTAGAGTCTTTGCAGAAATCCAAAATACGTAAGGTCACCTTGGTCTGTGTCCCTGGACATGCGGGAGTACGGGGAAATGAAAGAGCGGACAGGTTGGCTAGCTTCGCTGTCGTTGAGTACGGGTAACCGATGGATCGGGCGAACATCATCAATGCCCTCCGAGACGTGGGAAGAGCACAGGACTTCGACAAACACAGATCCACCTCACTTCTTCGGATGATGGAGATGGGAGTTAAGATGGGCACAGCCAGAAATAAGAAACTTAGTGGGCGTGTAAGAAGACTTATCAACCAACACAAAACTGGAGTCGTCAGTCGCTGGACACTGAGGGACTTGCTGAGGAGGGGATCTGAGCACCTATGGACATGTTCGGAGTGCAATGATGATGACCCGCAATAACTCAATAACAGAAGAACTGGAGATCTGGCTTGTGGCAGAGTTTCTTTCAGACAAGATATGGTGAATTCAACGTTCTTCAAAGGTCCTACGACCTGACGGTGTACGATAATTGGTAAATCTTCAAGTGAAACATTAAGGACAGTAGCAATTGTTGCTATTTCCATATCTCATCATCTCATGAATCAGACACTTTCATTAAACCCCTAACAGTTTTGTTCAAGCCTCATTTTTTTCCTTCTTGCTTACTACAGGGTGTGGTAGCCGACATCATGTCTGACCCAGCAAACGGTCCGACCCTATAACTCATCTGAGGTAAGCGATATAGCAACAATTATTTTGAGATATCAGCAACGCAGACAATTACATTCTAACCCCCCCCCCTCTTTTTACCCTCAATATGCTACTTTTAGAATGTAATACTTTATTTTTTTTTATCTGCATTATATAACTCTACCCTTACTTGGGAACTTGCTGAAGTGTCATCACAATAGTTTTTTTCACGCCATTTCTCATTCTCTCCTTGTGTGTTAGTTTGTTAGAAAGTTATCATCGTCTAGTCTTTGATGATATCAACTAATCTTTTTATCACCTCTGCGCTTTCAAACCTTCACTTTTCCGTGAGTAGTATCGATTTAAGCAGGCTTTTGCATAGAAATAATTGGTTTCAGTCGGATCATTAAATAGAAATATTTGGTTTTAGTCAGACCATTACATAAAAATAGGGAGTCGTGATAGCTCAGTGGTTAGTGATCGGGACTACAAAGGACAAGAGGTCCGGTTAGAATCTGATCGACGGCTTCCAGGTTCACCAAAGCCTTAAATGGGTACCGGATTTTTTTCTGGAGAAGTAAAGCGGCTGGGCGTAATACTGACCACATTACCTTGCTCCTCCTCTTCGCGGGCCTCCAGAAACAGACTAACCTGTCTATAGTCTGGCCAAGTGAGTAGAGATCAAGGAGGGAAGACAATCCTGTACTCTAAAATATTGCGCTGAAGTCGGATGTGTTGGGCCGAAAGGCGCAAATATCACTGATTTACTGCAAACCACAACACAACACAGCCAAGCCACTTAACTTTCTTTTAAGGGCGGATGACAAAGTGGTGTGATCCTTTAATGATCGGGCGAACGCGACCGAACGTACGATCGAACGATGATTTTATCCGAAAAGCCGTGAAGCAAAAAGTCAAGTAATGAGCCCCTGTCAAGTGGCGTGTAGGGAATATGGTGTTAGTGACCATCAATTTTACAGACCTTCAGCACATGATTTTTGGGGTAACGTGGTTGGTATTACGCCCGCGCCGTTTCACTTACACAGAAAAAAATTTCGGTACCCATTTAAGGCTGGGTGAACCCGAAATCCTCCAGCTGGGATCGAACCCTACCCCTTGTCCTTTGTAGTCCACTTCACTAGCCACTGAGCTATCGCGGCTCCCTGAAAAGCCGTGTAAGTGTTGGATTTTCCATAGCGATGGATAATGGATGCTATCGAATGCCTTCTCAGAATCTGAGAAGTTTATATATAAGTATGAATTCCATTCCAGTGAATGCTCTATCGCAAGAGAGATCTAATGAGTACATGATCTCCCACTTCTAAAGTCTGCCTTCTCAGCTTTTTTCCCAACACAATTCTTTATGCTTTAGCGAAGTACTCTTAAATATCTTCACAGGTAACGACATCAGGTTTCTTTATACCTCTCCAATTCTCACAGCGACCAAGGTCCCCTTTCTTATGTATTTTGATAATAATGCACTCTTTCTGTGGTTTTGGTACTTTTTCACTTTCCAATATTTTATTGAATATTTTTTACAAAGATCTTTGTACAGTCCTAGATTTGCCTTTAACATGTCAGCAGAAATTATATCTTCACCAGGTGCGCTGTTACCTTTGGTCTGTTTGATGTCAGTTTCATTTTCGCGACATGCAATCTTCCCTTTCTTCATTTCAAATTAGGCAGGTGGCGGGAAATAGAAACTTCATCTACTGGTTCTGGTCTGTTGAGAGTTTCTTTAAAGTATTCTCCCCATCTTTTCAGATTTTCACTTTCTTTAACTAATGGTTCTCCATATTTACTTCGCACAATGATGGTTACATTTTTTAAGTCACCAGAAAGGATCTTTGTGACCTTGTAAACAGTCAAGGTATATCCTTTCTCTAATGCTACCTGAGCTTCAGTTGCAGAGTCTAAATATACTGTCTTTTATCTTTTCCCATGCTCGTCTTGACTAGTTTGTTCTTCTCTGTATAATCCTCTATTTTCTTGGCTTTATCATCTTCCATGTAGTTTAGCATTAATTGTTCGATAGTTTTTCTTCTTTGAACCAGATTCCATGACTCTTCTGTGATCCAATCCTTCCATACTTTTGGACGATATTCAAAGAATTCCAGACTAACATTTTCATATATATTTATTATATTTTGGAACTGTTCATCTATCTCTTCCTGCAGCATCAATTAATCAAGTACCGGGCCTGCTGGCGTAGGTGATCATGTCTCTTCATGTAAAAATGGATTGCATAGTATCTTCCTCATTTTTTCGAAAACTGCTTTTGTCTGAGCCATTCTGCATCTCACCTGTGTTGTGCTACTACAGTCTGAGGCTAACAAAGTCCCCAAATATGGCGATTCATGATTGTACAAGGAAATTTCGACGATGGTTTTCTGTTGCCTTCCGTCGGTTTGTTTACGGTTGGCTCCACTAGCCTTTGACTAAAACGTCTCACCCACAAGGCAGTTGGGTTGTTTTACTTCAGGGTACCCTCCCTTAGCCTTTTACTCTTCCGAGCATACCTGCAAGGCTGCAGGGCAATGGCAGGTTGTATCGCAGGTAACATTACCCGACCTGACACCATATATCTTCTAGTATATCTAGTATAATTTGTGTCGCTAGTTTACGGCATAACGACGATTTTTGCGCTTTTAGGCCCGATGCATCTGTCTTTGATATGGGTAGATATGCTTTACAATTTATTTTTTTTCCTGGTCAGCGATAATGTTTTGCCTTCACTTTTCGGCTTTTAACTGCCAAAGGTTTCTCGAATTTTCGCAATTGGACACGGGACCTATTGCTTTTTACGGTCTACCACTTGAGCGCTGGCCATCGGACGTCACTACCCAGAGACCAGGTAAGAGTAATGCCACTCTGATTACATTTTTGAAAATCCACATCGCCTGTAAAATAAGTAGCAAAGAACCCCGTCACGCCGAGTGGCGTATAGGGAATATGGTGTTAGTGACCACAAATTTTACAGACGTTCAGCACATGATTTTTGCGGTAATGTGGTCGGTATTACGCCCGTGCAGCTTTACTTTCCCAGAAAATAATCCAGTACCTATTTAAGGTTGGGTGAACCCGGAAGCCGTCGGTTGGAATCGAACCATACCTCTTGTCTTTTGTAGTGTAGTTCACTAACCACTGAGCTATCGCGGCTCCTACATCGCCTGTAGTGGGGTTTAAACCCAAGGCCCTCCTGTCAAGAGGTTGACATCTTAGCTCTAGACAAACCCCCACCCCTCACATACTTTTTTTTTCGTTCGCCTGCTTTCACCTCTGACAAAGTCCCTAGAGACTAAGAACTGAATTTTGCGTGTTAATCCTTTTTTCCCTGGCAGCCGTGTGCACATGGGTCCCTCACCACACAGGCAGATAACTCCGTCTTCGCAAGTACTCATATTTTTTCCCCCGTTGATAAGTAATTGACCTTTCAAGCCGGGCCTCGCTGCTGAGACCAGGGGTAGTTGCCACAGAGAGAAACCATAAATAAAAATCACAACTAGTGCAGCCGGGATTTTAACTCACAACCTCTCTGTCCCGAGGATGGCGTCTTGCCTCGAAACCATTCAGTCCCCCACACATATAAAACAAAATGGGAAATATCATATTTTAGGTTGAAATTTGTAACTCACTGTTCTTCCACATCGACAGTTTATATTTGTATGTAAGTTCATGAGATATCTGCCGCAGACATTCATGTCTGCTTCTTCAGATTTTAAACAATATAGTTTCTTCAGATAATACGTAGAGAAATAAATAGCTGGGGTTGGTGGATGGCTTAAGAAGACTCCATTACATTACTGCGCTGCATTTTACAACCTGAAGATGTTTTACTGCTTATAAAAAAAAAGAAGTAAAGAACCCCCGTCACGCCAAGTGACGTATAGGGAATATGGTGTTAGTGACCATAAATTTTACAGATCTTCGGCACATGATTTTTGGGGTAATGTGTTCGGTATTACGCCCATGCCGCTTTACTTTCCCAGAAAAAATTCTGTACCCATTTAAGGCTGCGTGAACCCGGAAGCCGGCGGTTGGGATCGAACCCTAGCTCTTGTAATTGTAGTCCAGTTCACTAACCAATGAGCTATCGCGGCTCCCTCTTTTACTGTTATATATTATTGATATATTTCATACAGACACAAACACTTATATGTGGATTCTGCGTTTCGTTAAATACAGCTTTCTTTTTATGTTCATGTTCACTTTTGTAAACACTTTCAAGTATTTTCAGTGAAAGCGTAAATTATGTTTTTAGGAAAAGGGGTGGATGGAAATAAAGTATGTGGAAATGCGAAAAAACTATACTTCACAATATATAAATTTGGGGTAGTTAGCCTCCGACTACACGTGTATGATGTAATAATAACAGCCGTTTCATTTAGTCTATCCCTCAAATGTTTCTGCTATTTGTGTGTTCTCTTCACAGAGTTTGACTTAACGCGATAAGGAGTATACGTGTGTGGCTGTACAGTAGATGTAGCTCTTCATATCTCACCGACCCTTCTTTACATAAGTTGAGTTGTCAGGTTTATTTTTTTTTCTGAATCAAAACCCGGATGGACAGAAAATCCGCAGGCACTTCCTCAATGAAAGGAACGGAGAGAATGGAGATATGATCTCACACGTTGCTGGATCAATAATTAATTAAACTACCAATCAACCAATTAACCTTCATTAAGATGCCTCATTCGCATGTAGATTCACACTTTATTTACTTCAAATGTGTCCTCTGTCTGTCTTTTTTCTTTCTTTAAATATCTATTTATTCTATTTATTTCTTCATTTCTTTTTTGTTTGTTTTCTTTTCTTGTGTTTTTTTTCTTTAATTGTTTGAATTCACCCAAAGATTGCTCCTCTTAATCGCCTTTGTTGGACGTAGATTTGGCGTGGATGTATTATGATGTTCTTTGCAGAATAGCCATTACATTTTTGCCATTTGGCCCACACATCCGACTTCAGTGCTGTGTTTTTCTGCACTCAGTTGCCTTGCCTCTGTGATCAATACTCATAATACTCGTTTGGTCATATTGCTTACTTTGTTTACAGGAGTACCACAGGGAGATGGAGTGGGATCTAAATCAGCTCTGCTGTTCGCCGATACTGACGCACTCAGTCAGCTATGAGTCGCTGACCACTCTAAATTCACTTCCTGGTGGGCTTCTTGATCCCCTGTTTGCTAAATCCAATGCTCATAACCATGAACCGTAAACATTATCTTTAAAATACACATACAAAATAATAAACTGTTGTAAGCACAAAAAAACATTTTTTTGTTAATTTTAAGACACAGAATATTATGTATATCTTTGTGATATTTAATAGAAGAGACGTGTATATTTTTTATCTCTCAGGAAAATAAAGCACAAATGAGTATATCAACTAAAGTATAAATGCTCGCTGCTTTCTTGTGTTCGCCGATAAAAACTATTTTGACGTCACATAGTACCATTGCTGGTGTATGACGGGGGGGGCGATAGGACCAGAGAAATAAAGGCTGCTTGGTCAAAGCAGTCGCCACGACGTGTGAGACTCAGGAGTGTTCGCCGATGACTAAAGGAATACACGTTCTCATCATCCGCCCTTAAGAGGACGTTAAGTGGGCGTGTCTGCGTTGTGTTGTGGTTTACAGTAAAACTGTGATATTTGCGCCTTTCGGCCCAACACATCCGACTTCCGCACGACATTTTTGAACACCAGTTGTCTTCCCTCTTAGATCCCTGCTCGATTGGCCATTCTAGACAGGTTAGTCTGTTACTGAAGGCACCACGGAGAGGTGGAGTAGGGTCTGCATGGTTCTGGTTCACTGATTCTGTCGGAAGCCATCAGCTGTGGATTGTTGACAATTTCAATCTCTGCTGCTGGGTGGCGACTTTGCCTCGAACTAAAGTATCGATGACAAAAAATCATGGAATGTTTTAGAAAATTAGTTCTCATAAGGAACAAATATTGCAGTCTTGTCCTGTTTGCTCCTTAACGGTACTGTACCAAAAACTATAGCTTAAAGAAAAAAAATGGTTATGGAAGGCCACGGTATCACTGCAAACGAAGTAAAATCTATAATTCCTCAACCGCCCGTGCCAGTGGAATCATCCGAATTACTATTTCATCTCCGAAACAAAGAAAAGTATTTGAGGTCCCTATCATAGAAGTCTCAGCACATGCCAAAAGACATAAGGCGAAACCGCACGGAAAGTGAATACAGCCATCTGATCTTCATCATACGATATCATCATTCATCGTAAACAATCGGAATATCGAAACACGATCAAAACAGATGAAACGCGCAGCTAACAGTGTGAACAGAGCACTTAACTCAGTAGCTCCTGCAACAAGCCGGACTTGGAATATGAGGAAACTGCAACAAGGAACACTTTTCAGTCAGAGCCTTTAATGGTTCCTGCCGCCTATCAACCATATTGACCGGAAGTTCAAATATACATAAAATATATGTTTAAATAAGAACTGAACAATATAGTAATACAGTGCAACTAAAATATAAGTGGTCAGCTATTGAGTCGTGGGTATTATCTTATTAATGCTGGACTACGATTAATCGCTATAATTATATCGTGGGCAGAGTATAGATGAGGCTATTGAGAGTGGCGAGGAATATTCTACTTTTCTAAAATATAGCATAAAGTATAAGAGGGGATGTCGATGACGACGACCACGCAGGCATCATTCTCTGATAGAGTAGTGGTTACGAAGATGGCAATGGAGACCACAATATAACTGTTTTCGAATAATTTTTTTACTGCTGAGATAACGTTGTATTAATATTTAATTTGCAAAGTGAATGCTCTATAATTGGTAATTCTACACTGTTGGAAGTACCCTTAGCAGTCTTGTCCCCCTCCTGCTGTGTGATTGTCTGCAAGGTTATTCCAAGCAACATAATTGATCCAAGAGGGTTTTTGCTACATCTTTAATTACATTTTATTGATTTTTTTTCTTGTGCTTTCCATGTAAACTTCTGTCCCTTTCTCATTTCATCATCATGAAACCAAGATGTGCCAAACCGGCTGGCGAAGACTATATTTCCCTTCACATTTCGCATCCTTCACTCCATCCTATCTATTCTATTGTTGACTTGTTTTACCGTGCCACGCCACCAAGCTATGCAGTATCCTCTCTTTTTGTTGTCCACGATCTCACTTTCCTTCTACTTTGCCAGTTGTAACCAAGTATTCCAACTATCTTCTTCTCATGATATGCCCGAAAAATCTCGAGTGTTTCTTTATGATGTTTTTTAGGAGCTTACATTTTGTATCCGTCTCGTTGAGAATTCCCTCAATTGGTCTTTTTTGTTGTCCAGGAACTCTCAACATTTTTCTGAGAAATCCCATATCTGTTGCATCTTTTATTTTATTTGTCTACTGTCCATTATTCACTTCGGTAGGCTAAAGTTGGCTTTTTAGTTTACAAGATAATGTATTTGATAGTATTTTGCAACATGCTAAGCACATGTCTGGTACATAACAGATGTGATCCACATTACTGATATCCTTGTTACTGGAAAAAAACATTCGCACTTAACTAAATCCAGATCAGGTACTGATACGCATATCTGAAATTACACACCCTTAACTACAGTCGTAGATATAAATCCTTTACGACATCTTTGTAGCGTATCGCTAAGAGTAATCCAGTCTTTAACTGATGAAAGGTAATATATGCTTTAGTTGTTCTCCTGCTTCATTGCTGTGCTTTTAGTGTCGAAAAACTTAATTTTCTTAACTGAAGATTGGTGTCAATTGATAGGATGATTTCTCTTTGAAAGTGTCAGCTGTTTATTATTTAACTATAAGAAGGCCTCAGTTGCAAATGGAGTGACTCAGTTATTTTTCAACAAGACCCAAATACTTGTATTAAAGTTGCGGATACAAACAGATTGCTGTGTTGCTGTTTGCAATCTGAAAATGTTTTACTGCTGATATATTATTAATATATTTCATACAGACACAAACACTTGTAGGTGGATTCTGCGTTTCGTTAAATACAGTTCTTTTTATATTGACTTTTGCAAACACTTTCAAGTATTTTCAGTGAAAGCGTAAATTATGTTTTTAGCTTTCCTGGGAAAAATAAAGGAACCGGCCAATAAGGGAAGGAAGAAAGGAATACAAACGAAAGACATGAAGAAATATGACTGCGAGGAAGGGAATATGCCTGACCCCATCAGCCCCCCCCCCCCATAACACTGTGGCCCTATTATGTAATCCCAACTCCCCATGTCCAGAGACGACAGTTGTCGTCTACCTTCATCTCGGAATCCCGCAGTAACGCACGCACACAGAGTTGATCTCTTCTGCTCATTCTGTACCGATTCTACTCTTATTCTACAGTCAATATATACATATGAGAGGACAACAGTTATAGTTCTATTTATTTACATTAATAAACATTGATTGATGCAGCTCCATACAATAGGTCTCGCTAATCTGGGTAGCCAATAGTCCATCATTAGCTTGTCCTAAGAAAGATCAACCTTATGGAGCACGCTTAATCGGCTCTAGTTCGTATAGTAATACGGCAGGTCAAAAAGTAATGCACACCAATTTTTTTCTCGGCTAATAATAAAGATAGGAATATGAAATTTTGCACACTTGGAATATGACATGTTCCAATTATGTGTACCAAATTGCATAGCATTCTGATAAATATTACGCAATCTATGAACCGTTAAAATGGAGCTTGTCAACAATGTCCGTTACAAACAGCGAATTGTCATAGAATTTCTGGTTGCGGAAAAAGAAACTGTGGTAAACATTCATAAACGACTGTGTGCAGTGTACAAATGTTCTGCAGTCGATAGGAGCACAGTTAGTCGCTGGGTTCAGAGAATTAAAGCTGCAGAAAGTGTACGAGTGGAGCTGCATGATTTACCGCGTTCTGGACGTGTTGCCTCGGCTACCAGCACAGACATGTTAAACCGGGCTGATGCCATTATTCGTAAGGATAGGCGTATCACTAGTCAGCAATTGGCATTGCAGCTTACAGTCAGCAAGGGAAGTGCAATCGCAATTTTTAAAACTCTCGGATATTCAAAGATTTGCGCTCGATGGGTTCCTCGGTGCCTAACAAATGATCACAGAGTTCAAAGGAAAACATTCTGTTCTGAATTGTTGGAGCGTTTCGGTGTTGAAGGAGAAATGTTTTTGTCAAAAATTGTTACCGGTGACGAAACGTGGTTGATTATGTTGAAAAATAGGTAGTGTAAAGGGGATGTTCAGCTACAATCTGTGAAAATTTCACACATTTTGCCCGAATAATTTCCGAGAAAAAAATTGGTGTGCATTACTTTTTGACCTCCCTACGTACAATAGTAAGGTCTAATTTGATATTACTTCCACAAGCCATGGGTAAGCGATTATTGGAACTAGTCGTCCCTTGCTCTTGTAGTAAAAAAGTCAGGTCTAATTTGGCATCACTATCACAAGTAATGGGTAAGCGATTATTGGAACTAGTCGTCCCTTGCTCCTGTAGTAAAAAAGTCAGGTCTAATTTGACATTACTACCACAAGCCATGGGTAAGTGATTATTGGAACTAGTCGTCCCTTGCTCTTATAGTAAAAAAAAAGGTCTAATTTGACATCACTATCATAAGTAATGGGTAGGAGATTACCGAAATTAGTCGGCTCTAGTTCTTGTAAGAAAAAAGTAAGGTCTAATTTGACATTACTACCACAACTTCCTAATATTAGGAAGAAACAAAGGCGAACGAAAGCTAGATAGGAAGAAACAATCATCTATTTTTGGCCATGTAATGAGAAGAGAACAACTGGAATATATTGTAACAACTGGAAAAAATTGAGGGACGAATAGATAGAGGGAAGCAAAGAGAAAAAAATAACAGACAGCTTAAGAGAATGGTTTGGCAGAAGGTCAACAACAGAAATGATAAATAGCTGCCGAGATCGAAAGTTGTGGAGAGACATGATCACCTACGCCAGCAGGCCCGGTACTTAATGATGATGATGATGACCATAAACCATAGGTAAGAGAGTACGGAAACTAGTCGGCCCTAGTTCTTGTAGTAAAACAGTAAGGTCTAATTTGACAACACTACCGCAAGCCATAGGTAAGAGAGTACGGAAACTAGTCGGCCCTAGTTCTTGTAGTAAAACAGTAAGGTCTAATTTGACAACACTACCGCAAGCCATGGGTAAGAAATAATGGAAACGTCTGAACATCAGAAAAACATAAAAAAAGACGACACAGAGATACACATTTTTAAGCAGCGCTTTTAACTTTGATGGAGGAACAAATGAAGATATAAAAAAAATCAGAATGAGCATAGCCAGAAGAGCCTAGGATTCCCCAAGCTGGTGTGCACGTTTTTCCTACGGAACAAATTCAAGATCTTAAACACACATGCAAGGGAGTCCTACTCTATGTTTGACCAAAAAAAAAACATGGAAGAAAACCACAACAATAAAAGTGAACGTGCAAATAAATGCAGTACTGCGGTAAAGCTGGTAGCAAGGAGCCAGTGGTGGGGTTATTGGTTATTGGATATGGAAGGTCTCGGTATCACTGCAAACGAATTAAAATCCATAATCGCTCAACCGCCCGTGCCAGTGGAATCATCCGAATTACTAACTCATTTCCCAAGCAAAGAAAGATAGCTGTGGTCCCCATCATAGCATTCTCAGTACACGCCAAAAGACATAAGGCGAAACCGCGCAGAAAGTGAACACAGTCAACTGTTCCCTGCCATACGATATCATCATTCATCGTAAACAATTGGAATATCGAAACATGATCAAAACGGATGAGACACACTGCTCACGGTATGCACAGAGCACTTAACTCAGTAGCTCCTGCAACAAGCCGGACTTGGAATATGAGGAAACTGCAACAAGGAACACTTTTCATACATAGCCTTCAATGGTTCCTGCCGCCTATCCACCATATATCGGAAGTTCACGTCCTCCCGAAAATGATGATCGTCGTATTGAGAAAAAAAAATGTATGGCACTTGATGATGTTAGGACATCGTTCTTGACTCCAACCGAACATATAAGCACACAGTTAGTCGTCGAATTATCCCCGTCACACATCAAACAACAGACCCTACGGTTAGCGTACAACGAACGAAACATGGTGCAAATTCCCCAAAGAGGAAAATCTTCGGTTGACTTGACGGAACAGTACTCATTAATGCGTTTCAGTATGTAAATAACTTGCGTCGGGGTGTAACGCACTCTCCTATAAGGTATGGTGCTAGCCATTTTTTTTTCTACAAAAATAGTAACCGGTTCCAATTTTTCATTAAAAAAGATGACTCCGAAAGTTCTTTAATATTAAATAGCCTAACAAATTTACAAATGAAAATCATTGACAAAGAACTACGCGAATACCAGTAGAAGGGAGATCAGGAAAGTGAAAAGGGAATGGATTAGCCAAACATTGCGAGCGAGTACCATCAAGAAATGATAACACATACTGCAAGACAGTCAATGAACTAGATCCACAAGGAACTAGGACAGTGGAAACCCAAGGAGACCTGGAGGAGAGCCGTCGAGACAGAAGCAAACGCTGCAGGTTGAACAAGGGCTCAGTGTGGAGAAGTTAGCACAGAACAGGGTCCGCATGGGGAGTGTGGTTGCTGCCAATTGCTGCACGATGAGCTGCGAGGCGTTAGTCAAGTCTGAACTTCAGATGTTACGAAAAGATGAGAAATGAAGAGAACTGGGAACAAGGGACACAGACAAAGTGATTATGAAAAAAGATAAAGATGGACTGCATGCAATCTAAGAAAACATGCTACCAGTATAGTAAGGCAGGATTTGTCATGGACCCACAAGAAAAGAGGAAACGTGGAAGGTATAAGACATTTTGAAGAGTAGAAACGAGAAACATCATCCAGAACATTGGCTTTGGGTGGAAGGATATAGAGGAATGGATGGAAAGATCATGTTGCCCTATGCAATCAAAATAATATTGCACGACTTTGATTGAAATATGAAATGTGATATTTGTAATATCTCTACTAGGACAATTTGGATAATGAAAAAGAGCAATCAAAACATATTAAAATGTATAACACTTGAAAAAAACTTGATTTATCATCATCTTACACAGATACGACCACGTTAAAAAAACACAGAGGATTCTAAGAACAATAATGAAAGGCATGGTTCCACGAAGACGAGACTGGCGCAGACAAAGAAGAATACAGTTTCACGACATCAAAGAAACCTTGAACATAACAAACAGAAGAAGTTGGAGATCTGGCTAGAGACAGAATCTTTTCGATGGGCTGTGATGAATGCAAAGTTCAGCAAAGAACACTTAACCGATAATTCTATTTGTAAAAGTAAGAGACAAGCGTTCCGGTTACAGTTAGTGATGTCTATAATGAATGTAGTGTTACTATCCATACTTTCCAATGACTCTGGATAGTTTTATTGGTCATGTGGTCGACATCACGCCAGACCGAAAACCTTCTGTTATGGGGTTAAGGCAAAGAAATGCAAATGAATGCATAAAAATGCGAAGCTGCAATAAAGCTAAATGTGAGGGAGAATTGAAAAAAAAAAAAAAAAAAAAAAATGGTAGGGTAAAAGCTTTACGTGATTGATAGCCGACACAAATTTGAACGACGTTTCGGCTCAATAGGCCTTCAGCAGGACCAAACAATCAACACACAAAAAGATATGTAAGTAAATAAAACGAATCCTACATAGCTAACTACTAATGAACTATCTAAAACAACATAATCGAAACTGATTAAAGAAAAGAAAAATGTCTTCCTTGTGTCGTGGACCGTGGCCGCAATAAGAAAGAGAGATTCGCGGTTGCGCGCTGTAAATACCTTGCTGGACGTAGGGTCACCTTTCTGATATCCATGTTTACGTACTGAGTGAGAGCAATGGGTTCTGTGTCTATGACCGTATTGTTGTAACCGAGGGCACTTTTTTTTTGTTTTTTTTTTTTGGGGGGGAGGGGTTAATATGGTCAGCACTACGCCACGTCGTTTTTCGTTTACTATTTCAATAAAATATCACAAATTAAGGCTGCTAAACCTACAAGCCACTCAAGAGGTGATGGGGGTAGAGTATTAGTTCAGAATCAAACCGTACCTGTTCATCACAGTTACCTGTTCACTGCTCTATCTATCGCGGCTTCCGAATGCGAGAACGCCCCTAAACATTCTGAATCACCGATTCACCCACGTAAGTTTGAGAGAACCCCAGGGAGAACATGAAAGAGAACTCCCACACTGGGAGGTCTGACATCCGGTAAATTATTATTCTAAAATTACTTGAATTGTTTCTGGACAAGACCTAATTGTTGTAATACTTGTTTTCCTTTCTATTTAATTGGCTCCTCAGATAAATTCCCATTAATTAAAGTAAAATTAAGTGCCTGCTACCTTCTTTAGCAGCTTGTCTACGTTGTTTTTTTTTTTTTTGTTTTCTTTTTAAATATAAACGATAAAGGCAGTCCCAAGCAAAGGTGTTGCAAAGGTGTGAAGTTTACTGTATTAATCTTATAGTCTCTCTTTCGCTCGCTTTCTGTCCTTCACCCGAATACTACTAAAGGAATTGATAGTCCTCTACGAATGGCTGTCCTTGAAAGAACGTTAAATAGGGTAGATTCCATGTAGTGTAATGTATTTTCCGGTTATGACCCAGTGCATCCATCTTCAGCACAGTTTTATAGAGTACCGGGTTGCCCTCCCTCTTCGAACCCTACACACTTGGTCAAACTATACTTGTTAGTCTGTTACTTGATGTACCGCGAAGGAATGCAGTAGAGTTTAAAAGGATTTGGTTCACCGATCCTGGTAGAAAGAAAGAAAGAAAGAAAGAAGGAAGAAAGAGAGAAAGAAAGAAAGAAAGAAAAACCAAGCGACGTATAGTATTTATAGTGCTAGTGCTCATACTTTTCTTAATGCAAAGGAACAATGTTTGGTGGTCGGCAAAACGTCTTGCCTTCCAAGGCTTCTCTCCTTTTCTCTCCTGACATCTACTTCTCTTCATTGTGCGTGGCCCACAAACTGACTTTATGTGGGCGTAGATGCGCTGTGCCCATGTTTATTACAGGCTCTAAAATGTGTGCCTCAAGACAGAAAACATCCGACGCGAGCGTAGCTATTTTTATTACCGGATTGTCTTTCCTCTTTAATCCTCACTCACTCAGACTGGTTAGTCTGTTTCCAGAGTCACATCCGGGAGGTGGGAAGAGTCTTGATAATTTCTGTGTTGTAGCTTATCATAATGCAATTACTCAGACATGAGTCTGTAACTATGTATAAGCCACTTGCTGCAGAAGTGTCGTGGTCTCCATCCCCCCCCCCCCCCCCCCCCCCCAAATTCGATCCCAGCATTCAAGAAAATGAAAATTGTCGAACGGGATCGAACCCTACCTCTCCTCCTAATTAAGGCAGTTCATTCTTTACCGCGGGGGCATCGGTAGCCTAGTTGGGACTAACCACCCGACTGGGCTGCCGACGTTCGGACAACCCGTGTTGAAGTTGTTGTCGTGATTAGAAAAAAAATGTCTACGAAGTCGACCCAGCCGCTGGCAGAAATGGGTACCAGGGTATTATTCTTGGAAGGTAAAGAATGCCGCCTCGCATTGTGAGTTTCGATGCTTGAAGCGACACTATCTAGTAATCCCCGAACACTCCAGGAGAGGTGGCCGAGCACATGTGGGTGAAAACTCGCGTCTCTCGTACTTTATCTGATTCTCTACTGCTCTAGCCCAGCTACTTACGTTCCCCAGGCATGTAATCCTCCTCCTTCAATCTTAATTAACTATCTCTAATTTTTAAAGAGAGTAAAAGTTTTCACCCACGACATTTATTTAAGGCAGTGGTGTTTACCAATATGTATTCCCCCAATAACCAGCTGCAAATCTAATGGGTGATAAGCCATCAACTAGCCAAATGCGAACTGCATGAGAAAGCAAAATATATGTCTATTATCTGTAAGGAAGAACAATCAACACCTAACAGAAACAATCCAGCTGCATATTCTTCCGTAAGTGCTGGGACGAACGGTGAAACGGATATGGGGATAGTTCGGCTGCAATGAAATTAATTCCAAGAATATAAACAAACAGAATAAAATACTTATGATGAAATGTACAGAAGCTCAAGGCAGTTTCAGTCACATAAACCTGTCGAAAGAACCGTTGAGGCTCTGGTTGAATAGTGTTCCTTGTTGCAGTTTCCTCATATTCCAAGTCAGGCATGCTGTGGGAACTTCTCAGTTTAGTGCTCTAATCACACCGTGAGTTGTGTGTTTCAACCGAATGGTGTTTCTGTATTCATATTGCTTACGATGAATGATGATATGATATGACGAAGGGCAGTTCTGCTGCGTTCACTTTCGGTGCTTATACGCCTTTTGACTTTTGACGTATTCTGTGTTTGCTATGATGGGGACTGCAGCTGTCTTTCTTTGTTTGGATATTCGATGGGATGTTATTTCAGATAATTCCACTGCCACGGGTGGCTTATCAATTATGGATTTTCATTCGTTTGCTGTGATACCGGGGCCTTCGACTAACTATAACTATAAACTTGTCGATCTGGGACTTACACCTACCCACCACATAGTCAGCAGTTCAATCCATGTACTCATACATATTATGTATATATAAGAAAAAGTATGGCAAAAAGTAATTTCAATGCCATGAAAAATATACTAACATCAAAACAAATAACACCAGGGCTAAAACTAAGAATAGCAAAATGTTACATCTTCTGAATATTCCTGTATGGTGCAGAAACATGGACATTAGACAAGAAAACAGAACAGAAAATTGAAGTCTTTGAAATGTGGATTTATAGAAGAATAAGTAGAATTGGATGGAAAGAAAAGAAAACAAACGAGGAAGTTTTAAAACAACTGAAAATAAAAAGAGAACTACTAAACACAATTAGAGCAAGACAAATGAAATTGTTGGGTCATGTTAAACGACACAACAGCCTACTAAAAGTAATATTGGAAGGGAAAATACAAAGTAAAAGAGGCAGAGGCAGACCAAGGCTAACATGTACGAGTAACATTAAAAGATGGACAGGTCGGCCTATGACAATCTACACCATTAAAGCAAGAGACTGAGTGGAATGGCGCTCCATGGTAGCCAACCGTCGATGCGGAGCCGGCACTCAATGATGATATATATATATATAGATATACATATGTGTGTGTGTGTGTTTGTGTGTGTGTGTGTGTGTGTGTGTGTGTGTGTGTGTGTGTGTGTGTGTGTGTGTGTGTGTGTGTGTGTGTGTGTGTGTGTGTGTGTGTGTGTGTGTGTGTGTGTGTGTGTGTGTGTGTGTGTGTGTGTGTGTGTGTGTGTGTGTGTGTGTGTGTGTGTGTGTGTGTGTGTGTGTGTGTGTGTGTGTGTGTGTGTGTGTGTGTGTGTGTGTGTGTGTGTGTGTGTGTGTGTGTGTGTGTGTGGTGTTTCAAATATTGTGGAACGAAATTCATGTTCCCTCGATCGCTTCTGAAAATGCATTTGGGAGACTGATTAATTTCGGCTCTCCAATGCAATTTTCTGCGTCAAAAATCAAATGATGTTCTACTAAACAAATCTAAACCGATGAAGCGGAGTCGTACGCACGGCAATATTTCTTTTTGACCAGTCAAATGTTGTGAATGCGACCTTCCACCGTCTTGAGTTGATCTGCGGTTTACGTCAACACATTGAGTGCTGTTCAATGGCCGTAGTTGGAATTGTTTGACGCAAGTTATTTACATATTACAACGCATTAATGTGGTGGGCTCAGTCAATTCAAGCGAAGTTTTTTTTCTCTTTGGGGAATTTGCACCGTGTTTCGTTCGTTGTAGGCTGCATTCACTAGAGTAATCGCGATCTATGGACGCAGCCATTGTTGTGTGTGCTATGTCATCATAATGGCTCATCGTATATCCCTAGACACATTAGCCATACGCTAATCTTACGGTCTGTTGTTTGATGTGCAACGGTGATAATCCGACGACTAACTGTGTTTTTTATATGTTCAGAATTGGAGTCAAAAACGATGTCCTAACATCATCAAGTGCCATACATTTTTTTTTTTTAAATGACGCTCATCATTTTCAGGAGGACGTGGACTTTCGGTATATATGGTGGATAGGCGGCAGGAACCATTGAAGGCTATGTATGAAAAGTGTTCCTTGTTGCAGTTTCCTCATATTCCAAGTCCGGCTTGTTGCAGGAGCTACTGAGTTAAGTGCTCTATGCACACCGTGAGCTGTGTGTCTCAACCATTTTGAATATGTTTCAACATTCCAATTGTTTACTATGAATGCTGATATCGTATGACAAGGAACAGTTGGCTGTGTTTACTTTCTGTGCGGTTTCGCCTTATGTCTTTTGGCGTGTGCTGGAGCTGCTATGGTGGGGACTACATTTACCTTTATTTGTTTGGGAGATGAGTTAGTAATTTGGATGATTCCACTGGCACGGGCGGTTGAGCAATTATGGATTTTATTTCGTTTGCAGTGATACCGGGACCTTCCATATATATATATATATATATATATATATATATATATATATATATATATATATATATATATATATATAGACACATGCGATTTTTGGGCCATGTTAAAAGACACAACAGCCTACTAAAAGTAATCCTGTAGTGGAAAATACAAGGTAAAAGAGGCAGCGGCAGACCAAGACTAACATGGACGAGTAACATCAAAAGATGGTCACCCTATGACAACCTGCACCATCAAAGCAAGAGACAGAGCAGAATGGCGCTCCAGGTAGCCAACCTTCTTTGTGGAGGCGGCACTCGATGATGATATATATGCGTGCATAGTCTCATATACAGATAAAGGAGAAGAGACTATTGCTATGGGAGGCATCCAGACAGTAATGACTGGCAGGGTGGACTCTCTTTCTCTGTCTGCGATCAAGACTCAATCAGAGTTGGATTCCAGACTCTCTCATGAAGTCAGCTGTCTGTTTAAGCAAATCAATTGCCCCATATAATTTTTCTTCCAGGGAGGTGGGCGTGGACCACAGTGCTCTTCTCACTTCTGTATATTGGGGGCAACGTGTGCGTGTTGTTTGTTTGATCCTGCTGAAGGCCTATTGAGCCGAAACGTCGTTCAAACCTGTGTCGTCTACCAATCAGGTAAAGCCTTTACCATACCATTTTTTCTATTTTTTTTTGCAATTCTCCCTTATCATTTACAAAGCCAATCAACTTTGTTTTTTTTTCCTGATGCTGATTATATCTTTCTTGTTCCTTGTCCAACCTCTTTTGCAACACGCGCTGTACTCTTATTATATGAAAAAAAGTAAATGATAAAGTTCACATATTTAGGCAGTGTAGTTAGCACACAGATGGCAGAAATGAGGAAAAAATTAAAAGAAAAATTAACAAAAGCCAGAACTACCTACAATACGCTTCACCCTGTGTGGAAGTCTAGTTTACTCTCTCTTTTGAACAGAATCAGGAACACAAACGTCAAGGCAGTCCTGCTCTATGGTTCAGAAACATGGACAGGAAGCAAAGACTAATATCAATAATCTTCAATCTTTCATTAACAAAAATATCTGCGAGAACTTCTTAATATTAGATGGTCAAACAAAAATTACAAGTGAAAACATTTTGGAAAGAACAGCAAGACGTACAGAGAAAGAAAAGCATTGCAAGACTTTTTTGGGTGAAGAAGCAGAACAGCATTGCAAGACGTGCAGAGAAATAACAGCAAGACGTACAGTGAAAGAAACGCAAGACGTGCAGAGAAAGAACAGCAAGACGTTCAGAGAGAGAACAGCAAGACGTTCAGAGAAAGAAAAGCGAGACATGCAGAGAAAGAACAGCAAGACGTTCAGAGAAAGAAAGGCAAGACGTTCAGAGAAATAACAGCAAGACGTACAGAGAAAGAACAGCAAGACGTGAAGAGAAAGAACAGCAAGACGGTGAGAAAAGAACAGCAAGACGTTCAGATAAAGAACAGCAAGACGTATAGTGAAAGAACAGCATTGCAAGACGTATTGAGAAAGAACAGCCTTGCAAGAAGTATAGGGAAAGATCAACCTTGCAAGACGTATAGGAAAAAAACAGCATTGTAAGACGTATAGGAAAAAAACAGCGTTGTAAGACGTATAGGAAAAAATCAGCCTTGCAAGACGTATAGGAAAAAAACAGAGCCTTGTAAGACGTTTCGGAAAGGAACAACGTTGCAAGACGTATTGGGAATGAACAGCCTTGCAAGATAGGCATGATTCAACTGGTGAAAGTGTAGGGAGAGGATATAAGCACTGTGGAGTTGTTCCTTGTGCAACGAAGATGACCTGTCGACTATACTAAATTATTATATTAATGGAATTAGTGTCTTTGTAGTCGGAGCATCCCCATATCCGCTCCACCGTCAGTTCCAGCATCTATCGAAGCATAGGCGGACTGATTATTCCAGTAGTGCGGTGATTCTAGATACACTTTCTTGGTTACACTAAAGTTCAGCAGCTATGCATCTTGATGCATCTTGATTCCTTTGCTTCTTTACCAGTACCATACCGCTGCTACTTTATGTTTGTATATCGTCCTATGTGTTTACACTAGTATTTTTTGTCTTGTTGTTTGTAGTTCCAGCTGAAGGCCTACTTGGCCGAAACGTCGACTTTTGTTTTGTCCATTACCACGTAAAGCTGTCACCGTACCACTTTTTTCTTCTTTTTTTTTTTTAGAATTGCTATTATCATCAGCTTTACAGCAGCTTGGCATCTCTACGCATCTTGGAGCATCTTGATGCCTTTACTTCGTTTCTAAAGTGACTGGGTGAACCCCAGAACCCTACTGGACTGGGGAAACAAAATCAACCACTTATGGAAATTGAACCCAAAACTTTCTGATCTAGAACCGAGCGCTCTAACCACTCACCCACCGAGGCTGTATCTTGAAAAATGGAAGGAAAGCAAAGAAAAAAAACATGCAAAAGACCAAGCGGAAGACCCAGAAGAAGATGGATAGATGCAGTGACAGAGACATCTAACAACAAAGGAAAATCACTAATTCAGACAGTTCGAGCAGCGCAAGAACGACAAATGATATAACCATATCTTTTCGGTATCAGTGAGAAAGAGAAAAGAAGAAGACGACGTGATTTTGAACCTGGAAGGGTAAAGACTGCTCTGAAATGAAGATAGACATTTTTCTTTCTATTCTTTTTTTTCCTGATATACTGATCGTTAACGCCACAGGACTCACTGCATATTGTAAGGATAATGAGGATATAAAAATATAAGCAAACCTCAATATGTTGACTCATTCCATCACTATCCATTATTTCTTCACTTCAATCTATATTCTTTGTTACAGTGCGAGATGATTAGTTTACTTTTTCAATAAGCCGTCTATCAATACTGAGAAGTTTTCTTCTCTTTTGCCTCCTCGCCCAGTCCTAGCATATTGGTCACTGCTCGTTCCATTCACTTCCTGGATTTACTATGACGTCATTAGTAATGATCAAGTTTTGCAATTTGTAGTTCGTTGACGCGAAAATCGATTATCACAGTTCACTACGGTCAAGGCTAAACTTGTTTACATGATTAAATATTGCCGTGTGTATTTATTATCCGATAAGATGGGTCATTGCAAAGTAAACTATGTTTGTTACATGTAAATAAATAAGCGGAACAATATAAACAGTATGAAAGCAGCAAACAAATTATTGAGAGAGTATAAGGGAATAAAGTAATTTATACAAGATAACCCGGACAATGCTTTGTGTATTGTGTAAGACAAAATTGAGAGTTATCCGTTCAGTGCAAAGGTGTTACAGAGGTCACGGGGTCAAGGCTCAAGAAAAAAACATGATTCGGTAACTGGCAACGACTCATAACTGACTCTTGACTATAATACCAATAAACCAGAACTAATCAAGATAGGACTTCCGGTCAATATGCCGGATAGGCGGCAGGAACCATTGAAGCATAGTCTGAAAAGTGTTTCTAGTTGCAGTTTTCTCATTTTCCAAGTCCGGCTTGCTGCAGGAGCTACTGAGTTTAGTGCTCTGTGAATACCGTGAGCTGTGTTTTTCTTTCGGATCATGTTTGGATAGTCCGATTGCTTACGATGAATTATGATATATGACGAATGACAATTCTACTGCGTTCACTTTCGGTGCCGCTTGGCTTTTTGTCTTTTGGCGTGTGCTGTAGCTGCTATGATGGGGATTGCAGCTGCCTTTCTTTGTTTGGATCCTTCAATGAGATGAGTTTTAATTCGGGTGATTCAGCTGGCACGGGCGGTTATGGATTTTAATTCGTTTGAAGTGATACCGAGGCCTTCCACTAACCATAAACATAATCAAGCTAGGATTATACCTCTACAAAGCGGTCTTGTTATTCGAATAACAAATCTGACTAAAATAGTTCGCTGAAAAGAAAAAGCAAAAAATACCTCCTGAAGTCAGATAGAAAGGAGTAAATTGCGCTGATATAATATTTAGTTGTAATCCACTACACATTGCAACAGCAGCCAGCTAAAGTTACTGTAGGTGCAGACAAGAAGAGAAGCATTTCTTTGACGAACGCTGAAGTCGGTCTTTTTTAATATTATTTTTAAGCTATTATTTTGTTCAATACAAAAATGACAATCATGAAGATATAGACCTCCATTAATGGATGCTTACGCGGAATAAGAGGATGGAAATGGCAGGTCAAAATCACTAACATAGAATTATGGAAATGTACCAGTCAAATATCTGTAGATAAAGAGATACAGCGACAACGATGGCGCTGGATAGGACAAACGCTGCGGAAGCCAACTGAGATTATTACACAACAGGCCCTTTCTGGAATCCCCACGGAAAAAGTCAAAGAGGAAGGCCAAAATATTTTTGGAGAAGACAGATGGAAGCAGAGATGAAGATGATAGGGAAGACGTGGAATGATCTTGATAGAATGGCGAGAGACAGAACGGCTTGGAAAGTGTTTGTTCAAGACCTGTGCTCCACAGGGAGCTGAAAGGTAAAGAAAAAAGATTTTGTTAAATACGGCTAAGAAGACTAGCACTCGCAGTTTGGAAAATAAACAACCCTTGAACTAAAGCAAGTCCACCAACGTTGGATGAACAGCCAATGATGCTGCAAAAGAGCAGGAAAAAATAGGAGTAGTTTCAAGCTACATCACAACTTGATACGGTTTTATAAATTCAAAATTCCTGGCAATGATCATCATCATGTACCATGTCGGTTGGCGTAGGCGATCATGTCCTTCCATAATCTTCTATCTACAGTGCATGGTATCAGTTCTGTTGTTCCGTGTTTTCCATGCCATGACACCAAGCTATCCAGTATTTTCTCTCTTTGTCGTCCGCGATCTCTCTTTCCTTTTATTTTGCCAGTTGTAACCAAGTATTCCAACTTTCCTCTTCTCATGATGTGCCAGAAAAATGTTGATTGTTCTGGCAATGATATGTTGTAATATTCATTGAAATAGCGAACTATTCTCAAGGCGCTCAATAGTAAAAAGTAAAGTAAAGTACCCCCGTCACGCCAAGTGGCGTATAGGGAAATATGGTGTTAGTGACCCTATATTTTACAGACCTTCAGCACATGATTTTTGGGGTAATGTGGTCGGTATTACGCTCGTGCTGCTTTACTTTCCCAGAAAAAATCCGGTACCCATTTAAGGCTGGGTGAACCCGGAGCCGTCGGTTGGGATCGAACCCTACCCCTTGTCCGTAGTAGTCCAGTTCACTAACCACTGAGCTATCACGGCTCCCACTAATTTTTTGGGAATTAGTAAAACCCAGGTGTCCTCGCCAGGGTACGAACCCCGGCTGTTGCCGTGGTAAGCCAACCGCCTATCGATTGCGCTAACCGGACACCCCGCTCAATAGTACTGGGCTTAAATTGGTAAGAAACTCATAGTTAACTGTATTGCCAGATTAATTTAACCAAAACGATCAAGTCTCTACTCACTAACCCCGTGGTAGGTCAGGTAACAAATTAAAAAGTCTGATCAAGCGAGGGATTAAAGAAAGGAGGGCAACCCCGTACTAAAAAAATTAATTATGAAGTCGGATGTCTTGGGTCGGCGTCAAATATCGCGTGTTCGGTTCTCGTGTAAGACAACAGCGCATCTAGGCCAGTTTAACGAATGGACAGTCACGATACGTCAGCGACAACAGGAGATGAAGATGGAAGGGCCTCTAACATTTATTTTAAAAGAATTAACAAACAACCTCTAAAGTTGTTCTGCGGCAGACAGTCTAGTTGAGGGACATACATTTTATGAACCTTCATCTCTCCGGCTACCATAGATTTGTATCGGTACGAGGCAATGCGTAACATCAAATGCCTTGTGGTGGAGTTGAGTATTACACTTCACTATACTAGTCCTCATATAAAATAAACAAAAGGTTTAACTGATGAAAGCTTTTTGCTGAAACGTTGTAGGTTGTCTTGTCTTTCTATTAGTTTAGCTGCCCCATATTATTTTATCTTTACTATGCTTGCTTGCGTTCGCCTAATGACTAAAGGAGCACATCTCTTCGTTATCCGCCCTTAAAAGGACGTTAAGTGGGTGTGACTGCGTTGTGTTGTGGTTTGCAGTATAATTGTGATATTTGCACCCTTCGGTCCAACACACCCGACTTCAGCATGATATTTTTGATCACCGGGTTGTCTTCCCTCTTCGATCCCTAATCGCGTGGCCAGACTAGACAGGTTAGTCTGTTACTGGAGGTACCACGGAGAGGTGGATCATGGTCTGGATGGTTCTGGTTCACCGATCCTGGCGGAAGCGATCAGCTGTGAGTCGCTGACATCTTCCGTCTCTACTGAGAGGCGCGCCTTCGCCTCCATGTTTATTACGTTCTTCGCAACTCTGCTCCCGGTGTTTAATAATTTATATAGTTGATCTCCACTAGCCCACATAGAGTGAATGCTGTAAAGTTAATGTTTTTCCGTTAGTTACCGTTTTCAATTTAGTAAGCACATAACTGTGCACAATAGAATCAAGAAAAAGAGTTCTTAAATGGTATGTAGAGCCAGTCTTAACATATAGATGGAAATCATGGACAATAAGACAACAGACAAGAAAATCACTGGAGTCTGTAGAAATAGTGATTTTACAGAAGAATGTTGAGAATACCATGGACAGCTAAGAAGAGTAATCAAAACGTTCTGAAAGAGGCCAAAGCAAAAAGAGAGCTAATTTTCAATATTAGGAAGAAACAAACATCGTTTTTTTGGCCATGTAATGAGAAGGGAACAACTGAAATATATTGTAACAACTGTGAAAATTTAGGGACGAAGAGATAGAGGGAAGCAAAGAGAAAAATTACCAGACAGCTTAAGAGAATGGCTTGGCAGAAGGTCAACAACAGAAATGATAAATAACTGTCGAGATCGAAAGTTGTGGAGAGACATGATCACCTACGCCAGGTACTTGATGATGATGATAAAGCACATAATCTATATTCTTTCTTGAGTCGATCGGATCTTGAGTCATACTGAGAAGCCACTGCGAACATCACCACATGAAATCACATCCGATTATATTCACTGTTGATGCTAACTTGCAACTTATGGTCTCAACTATTATGCTGAACAGTGACAAATCTTTCTTTCAACGTTCACTCACTTTCTACTCAAAGTATTATTAGTCAGTCCTCTTCTCCTTCACCCCTAAAGGGACGTTAATTTGACGTAGATACGTTGTGTTTGTAGATGCGTTTTGTTCTGTTTATTTGCGCCTTTCGGCCTAACACATCCAACGTCATCACATCATTCTTGGGTACTGGGTTGCCTTCAATCCTCGACTTCTTGTTTGACAAGACTTGATAGCCTTATTTCCATGAGCACCATTGAGAGGTGGGACAAAGTCTTGATCAGCTGTGTTATTTGCCAATCCTGAGGTAAACAGTCAAATATGGGTCGCAGACCTCACTCAGTTCAGTTGCTGGACAGGCATCTTGGCTCTCTAACAAATCTGATTAGAATTGAAATTATAAAAGTGGGCGCAGCATTGATGATGGCCTTGTCCACCAAGAACAGAAACAAATGATATACCAAGGAGCCACGGTAATTGATATATCAAGGAGCCACGGTAATTGATATATCAAGGAGCCACGGTAATTGATATATCAAGGAGCCACGGTAATTGATATATCAATGAGCCACGGTAATTGATATATCAAGGAGCCACGGTAATTGTTATATCAAGGAGCCACGGTATAACAGTGGTTCGTAAACTAGATAAATAAAAACAGGAAGTTGAATTCGGTCTCAGTCGACTCTCCTAGATTGACCCAGCCTTAATATACTTCCGGATTTTTATGTGAAAGTTAAAGGCCTGGCGTGATATCGATCCTTATCATCACTAAGTACCGTCTCCGCATCGGGGATTGGCTACCATGGAGCACGATTCCACTCTGTCTCTTGCTTTGATGATGCAAGTTGTCATAGGCTGACTTCAAGTAGAAATGATGTTCTATTTAATGCATTTGCGCCGATGAAGCAGAGTCGTACGCACGGCAATATTCCGTTTTGACAAATCAAGTGTTGTGAATGCGACCTTCCTCCGTCTAGTGTTGTTCTGCGTTTTGCGTCACATTGAGTGCTGTTCAATGACCATTTCTGGAATTGTTTGACGCAAGTTATTTACATGTTACAACTCATTAATGTGATTAGGCTCCGTCAAGTCAGCTGAAGCTGTATCTCTTTAGGGAATTTACACCGTGTTTCGTTTGTTGTAGGCTGCATTCAATAGATTAATCATGAATCCATGGGCGCAGCCATTGTTGTGTGTGCTACGTCATCATAATGGTTCATCGTATATCCCTAGACTACGCTAATCTTACAGTCTGTTTTTTTTATGAGCGACGGGATTAATCTGACGACTAACTGTGTTTTATATGGTCGGAATTGGAGTTATAAACGATGTCCTAACATCATCAAGCGCTATACATTTTTAAAAAATGACGATCATCATTTTCAGGAAGACGTGAACTTCCGGTCAATATGGTGGATAGGCAGCAGGAACCATTGAAGGCTATGTATGAAAAGTGTTCCTTGTTGCAGTTTCCTCATATTCCTAGTCCGGCTTGTTGCAGGAGTTACAGAGTTAGGTGCTCTGTGCACACCGTGAGCTGTATGTTTCATCCGTTTTGATCATGTTTCGATATTCCAATTGTCTACGATGATCAGTTGGCTGTCTTTACTTTCTGTGCGGTTTCGTCTTATGTCTTTCGGCGTGTTCTGAGACTACTATGTTGGAGAAGACTACAGTACCGTTCTTTGTTTGGGAGATGAGTTAGTAATTCGGATGATTCCACTGGCACGGGTGGTTGAGCAATTATGGATTTTAATTCGTTTGCAGTGATAGCGAGGCCTTCCATAACCAAAGAACCAAAGGCTGACTTTTCCATTATTTGATGTTACACGTCCACGTTAGTCTTGGTCTTCATCTGCCTCTATTACCGTGTACTTTCCCTTCCAAGATTGCTTTTTTGTTGGTTGTTGTGTCTTTAAACATGCACTGAAAATCGCATTTGTCTTGTTCGAATTGTATTTAGTAGTTCTCTTTTCGTTTTTAGTTATTTTAAGACGTCATTGTTTGTTTTCTTTTCTTTCCATCCAATTCTACATATTCCTCTACATATGTACATTTCAAAAGCTTCAATTTTCTGTTCTGTTTTCTTGTCTAATGTCCATATTTCTGCACCATACAGGAATGTTGAGAAGATATAATATTTTGCTATTTTTAGTTTTTGTCCTGGTGTTTTTTTTAACCCCAACCGACCACACTACTAAAAAATGCGCCTTTTGTCATTGCAAAATAACTAACTAAATAACTAACTAAATAACTAACTAAATAACTATCTAAATATCTAACTAAACAACTAACTAAATAACTAACTAAATGAGTAAATAATAACTAACTAAACAACTAACTAAATAACTAACTAAATAACTAACTAAATAACTAACTAAATAACTAACTAAATAACTAACTAAATAACTAACTAAATAACTAACTAAATAATTAACTAAATAACTAACTAAATGAGTAACTAAATAACCAACTAAATAACAAGCTAAATAACTAAATAACTAACTAAATGACCAACTAAATAACTAACTGAATGACCAACTAAATAACTAACTAAATGACCAACTAAATGACTAACTAAATAACCAACTAAATAACTAACTAAATGACCAACTAAATAACTAACTAAATGACCAACTAAATGACTAACTAAATAACCAACTAAATAACTAACTAAATAACTAACTAAATAACTAGCTAAATAACTAACTAAATAACTAACTAAATAACTAACTAAATGACCAACTAAATAACTAACTAAATGACCAACTAAATAACTAACTAAATGACCAACTAAATAACTAACTAAATGACCAACTAAATGACTAACTAAATAACTAACTAAATAACTAACTAAATAACTAACTAAATGACCAACTAAATAACTAACTAAATGACCAACTAAATAACTAACTAAATGACCAACTAAATGACCAACTAAATAACTAACTAAATGACCAACTAAATAACTAACTAAATGACCAACTAAATGACCAACTAAATAACTAACTAAATGACCAACTAAATAACTAACTAAATGACCAACTAAATCACCAACTAAATAACTAACTAAATGACCAACTAAAAGACCAACTAAATAACTAACTAAATGACGAACGAAATAACTAACTAAATAACTAACTAAATGACCAATTAAATAACTAACTAAATGACCAACTAAATAACTAACTAAATGACCAACTAAATGACTAACTAAATAACCAACTAAATAACTAACTAAATGACAAACTTAATAACTAACTAAATGACCAACTAAATAACTAACTAAATGACCAACTAAATGACTAACTAAATAACCAACTAAATAACTAATTAAATAACTAACACTAACACCATATTTACATACATTTTAAGCGCCGAGGAGAACCCTTTACTCTTTATTTACAAATATTGGATGTTTTCCGCTGAAATCTGGTCACTACAGAATGCCAACCAGATCGTTTTTACTCGTGCCATGTAAATGAGTGTTTCTTTCAAATAAAACACAGAACATGAGGTTCTGTTCCGTTAAACTTGTAATTGTGTTCTTTGTTTTCTTACGCCAGCTTCAAATTTCTAGCAAAGTTCAGAGAGGCTGAATTTTTCATAAATGTCACGTTTACCCCTGTTTCTTATAGGCAGCCATGTTCTCAGGTGCCCCTTGCCATACAGGCAGATATTCTCCGACTTCAGAGGTACTCTCTCTTTTTTCTTTAGTCAGATTTTTCAAATAAATATTGCCTGGTCAACGGCTATTCTGACCTACTCTTTTCTATTTCAATAACGAAGAGTGCTATCGGGGCTTCCTGTTATTTATTTTTTTAATTTTTTGTTGCCGTTATCTGAGAGGACTAGACATCAGATCTCACAAACCAGGACGTTGGGAGGCGCCTAGGGGGAGGAGAGAAGGGTAAAGTCACGAGAAAACCACGGATTCGAGGTGAAGACTCCTCACCGCCTCTGACGAGATTCGAACACATTACCTTCTTGTCCAGAGGCCAGCGTGTTATCTCCACAACTATACACCCCTTCCTTCACCGACCCCCCCCCCATTCCTCCCCAGTCCCATAAAAATGAGTGTATCTTGGATACTAAACGTAGAACATGTTCTCCTATTCTGTTAAAGTCGAATGTACTTCACCAGAACTTGTCCAGAAGATATATAGCGTCGAGTTCATTGTTGACGCGATAGAAAGATGAGTTTCATCGGGTGGTCGTTGATGAATGTTTCTCCTGTTCTGCTGCTTCAGTCAGTTTCCTGTGTTCAATAGATCTCACAGAAAGATGTGTCCATGGATCTAGTCATCTTCAGGAGGTTCTCACTTTCTGTTGTTGTCGGTGCCCCGTTTCATGTTTTGTTACTCATATCACCATCTATGAAAACTCGATAGCTGGTGATAGTCAAGCACTGTTGCAGATATGAATTGCATTACAACAATTTTAACACTGATGAAAAGAAGATTGGAGAAAGGGGAATAATAGAATGAAGAAGAAAGAAAGAACAAAACATAAAATTCAAGAATAATACGAAGAACAGGAAGAAGAAGTGGAAAGAGAAGAGATAAAAATAAACATAAATAGATGCTGAAAACAGATGGAGATCGAAAGAGATGACCGAAGGACACGAAATGTTTGATGTAAAAATCAAAAAAGAAAAAGCAATGCGTTATGGATGTATTTAACCAATGAACAGCGGGTAAAAATCAAAGAAGAGAAAGTGATGCGTTATGGATGTATTTAACCAATGAACAGCGGGTAAAAATCAAAGAAGAGAAAGTGATGCGTTATGGATGTATTTAACCAATGAACAGCGGGTAAAAATCAAAGAAGAGAAAGTGATGCGTTATGGATGTATTTAACAAGTAAACAGCGGGTAAAAATCAAAGAAGAGAAAGTGATGCGTTATGGATGTATTTAACAAGTAAACAGCGGGTAAAAATCAAAGAAGAGAAAGTGATGCGTTATGGATGTATTTAATAAATAAACAGCGGGTAAAAATCAAAGAAGAGAAAGTGATGCGTTATGGATGTATTTAACAAATAAACAGCGGGTAAAAATCAAAGAAGAGAAAGTGATGCGTTATGGATGTATTTAACAAATAAACAGCGGGTAAAAATCAAAGAAGAGAAAGCGATGCGTTATGGATGTATTTAACAAATAAACAGCGGGTATAAATCAAAGAAGGGAAAGCGATGCGTTAGAAATGTATTTGCTTACGTTCGCCCGATGACTAAAGTATTCTAGAGTATTCGTAGACTGTAGAATTCCTTTTCGTCAACAGCCCTTAAAAGGACGTTAAGTGGACGTGTCTGCGTTGTGTTGTGGTTTACAGTATAACTACTATATTTGCGCCTTTCGGCCCAACACATCCGACTTCAGCACGACAATTTTGAGTACCGGGTTGTCTTCCCTCTTCGACCCTGCTCGCTTGGCCAGACTAGACAGGTTAGTCTGTTACTAGAGGCACAGCGGAGAGGTGGAGCGGGGTCTGGATGGTTTTGGTTCACCGATCCTGGCGCAAGAGGCGCGTCTCCCAGCACCACAGCTGGAAGAGATGTATTTAACCAATAAACAGCGGCGCGGGGGGAGGGGGGGTGAATTTGAAACTTGAGGCAGCCAGACCTGAGGTCGAACTTTAAGGCTGAACTATAACCTGACAATTTGTCGCATAAACATTACTGCAGTTTGCGCTATGTAATTATCATCATCAAGTACCGGGCCTGCTGGCGTAGGTGATCATGTCTCCACAATTTCGATCATGACAGTTATTTATCATTTCTGTTGTTGACCTTCTGCCAAGCCATTCTCTTAAGCTGTCTGGTATTTTTTTCTCTTTGCTTTCCTCCATCTCTTCGTCCCTCAATTTTCCCACTTGTTACAATATATTCCAGTTGTTCGCTTCTCATGACATGGCCAAAAAATAATGATTATTTCTTCCTAATATTGGAAATTAGCTCTCTTTTTGCTTTAGCCTCTTTCAGAACGTTTTCATTACTCTTCTTAGCTGTCCATGGTATTCTCAACATTCTTCTGTAAAACCACATTTCTACAGACTCCAGTGATTTTCTTATTTGTTGTCATATTGTCCATGATTCACATCCATATGTTAAGACTGGCACTACATAACATTTAGAACTAGAACTCTTTTTCTTGTTTCGATTGTCAAAAGTGGATTGCCTAGTATCTTCCTCATTTATACTGCATTAAGTAAAACAGTTCCTTAAAGTATTGTCATAAATTAACAACATTTTAATGACATCATATATAGTAGTTATTTGTATTATAAGTTATTGGGAAAAAAACATGATTTTGCTATTAATGCAGTTTTATTTAGGTTTTTTTTTTTAAAATATTTTAAGACACAGAGCAGTGGTTCTTACAGGAAGCACTCTTTAAATTCTCCTCCCCATGGGCACTACTTTTATTTGTGTCAATAAATTGATAGAGCCGCATCTGGTTTGTCACTGTTTTGTTGCCATTGAAACGGGAGGTAATTATTGAAATGGACTATTTAGATCTCATACACATTGCAAGGTCGAAAGATGCCGTTGTACGGTTTTAGTAGGTTTGACTTCCATTAATATTGAAGTTTATTTATTAGTAACGACTTGAGTTATTTGAACTATATCACGGCTATACTATGGAATACAGTGGCTGGCTGTACACTGAAATTTCAACTGACTGAGCTGGAATGTGATTATGTTATATTTCTGTTAAAATATTTGAGGAGTCTCCGCTTCCTCCTCTGAATAACCAACACTGCCAATAAGTTGTAAGATCCAACAATGTACATTATTTTCCTCGTCTGCCAAAAAGCCTTAAAGACCCATGGGGCTGCTTGTAAAGTATTTAAGTCGTTTCTGCTGTTAAAAAATGTGAACGAAATTCACAAGAGCTGCACTTTTTTTTGTGTTGGAATTAAGATGGCAACCGGATGTTGTGTGGGAACTAATTTAAGTTTGTTGTCGGGTTGGTCTGAAATTGTCTTGACCTCCTTCTGTTCTCACGAGAAGGGGACACCATTAAGAAGGACGTGTCTGGAGACCGGTAAATACAGCCCGTGTGAACTGTAAGCCTGGAAAAGGAAGCAAGCGCCACCCATCCAAGTTCTACTCCGTGTCTCACACTCGCGCGCTGACCCTACGGCCTTGAAGTAAACGGCCTGACGAAATAATGAATGAAATGTAGTAATTCCCACGTTCTTGTTCACACGACTGTCCTGGGTCCTATCTTTGCTGTGTCAGACTGTGAACCCATGTAGTCTGCTAGTGTCCCTGCTGAATTATGTCCCTTACCTGGCTAATCCACGCATGGACACTCATGGGCGTCCCCTCAGATCAACGAAAGGGGCAATTCTATTTAAAAAAAAAAGAAGAAGAAAAGAGTAGTATGGTGACAGCTTTACGTGGTAGTGGACAAAAATAAGTCAACGTTTCGGCCAAGTAGGTTCGGCCAGCAGCTTTGCATCTCTACGCATCTTGGTGCATCTTGATGCCTTTACTTCTCAACAGAAAGGGTTTGGGCTGTAAGTGGGTAAGGGGTTATATAGTTGAAAAAGATCGATCTCTTCGGAATTTCAAAAAAAAAACAAAAATTGATTTTAATCGATTAATTATTATATATTGTGTTCTACGTTTGTGTGTGTGTGTGTGTGTGTGTGTGTGTGTGTGTGTGTGTGTGTGTGTGTGTGTGTGTGTGTGTGTGTGTGAGTGAGTGTGTGTGTCTTTTTTTATTTTTTTTATTTTTAAGCCGGTAGATATGATAACTGGAGTTAAACAAGGATGTATTTTATCGCCCTTGTTATTTGGAATTGTTATGGACTTCATAATGAAGAAATGCTGCACTGGTAATAAAGGCATCGAATGGATACAAGGAGACCATTTGGAGGACCTGGACTTTGCTGATGACATAGTTCTCATCAGCAATCAGATAAAAACGATGCAGGAAAACACAAATGAACTATCATCAATAGCCAGCAAAATTGGGCTTGAGGTCAATCATGAAAAGACTAAAGTCATGAAAAGTTTAATTCCAACAAGTGACAAAATATACATGGAAAACAAACCAGTAGAAGAGATTGATCACTTCATCTATCTTGGAAGTCACATTGATCGAGAAGGGGATACGAGCAAAGAAATTAGAATCAGACTGGCTAAAGCAGCAATGTCTTTCAGAAGCCTTGAAAAGTTGTGGAAATCAAAACTCATTAGCACAAACACAAAACTTAGGCTATTCAAATCAAATGTACTATCAACCCTTACGTATGCGTGTGAAAGCTGGAAAACAACAAGAGATATAGAAACAAAGTTGAACGCATTCGAAAATAAATGTCTAAGGAAAATACTTGGTATAGAATGGAACGAATTCAAAACAAACGAGGAAATTAGAGAAATCGCCAATCAACCACTAATATCTTCAGTAATAAAGAAAAGACGATGGTCATACGTTGGACATGTGATGAGAAGAGATAATAATCGAATAGCAAAGCAAGCCCTCATATGGGAAACAACAGGTAAAAGAAAAAGAGGAAGACCCAGGGAGACACTGAGAAGAACATTGATGAGAGAGGCAAGAGCAGCAGGAATCGGCTCCCTCAATGAGATAGAACTGCTTGCACAGAACAGAGACAGATGGCGAGATTTGATAAAATATCTTTAAAAGAAAACTGCTAGAACAAAAATTCATATAGGAGAAGGTGTATCTTGGTCTACGCCCTATGGGCCGGTTACGGCTCGAAAGGTCAATAGATAGATAGATTGATAGATATGTTAAAATTAGAGAAATCTCAAATCAACCACTAGCATCACCAGTAATCAAGAAAAGACATGTTGGACATGTGATGAGAAAAGAGGTTAACTGAAAAACAAAGCAGCTCTCATGTGGGAAACAACAGGTAGGAGGACAACAGGCAGACTCAGAGAGAGGCTAAGAAGAACATTGATCAAAGGGGCAAAGGCAGCGGGAATCGGCTCCCTCAATGAGATTGAAATACTTGCAATAAAATAGAGACAAATGGCGAGAAATGATAAATGTTTTTTGCTAAGATTGAGACTGCTAGAAAGAAAATTTAGAAAAAAAAAGAAAGAATATCTGGGTCTTTGCCCTATCGGCCGGCCACGGCTCTAAAGGTCAATAGGTAGATAGATATGATATCTCATTTTCCAGATTAAGAGCATCAAGGTGTAATTCGGACTTTTTGAAGAGTACTTGGGGGAAAATTGTCCGTGCCACTTTTTAGAACTTGGGTTTATACCGATGCAAACAGTTGGGTCTTCTGTAACATCAAATAGGTGTCAACCTTTACGATGTGTAAGCTAACAATTTCACAAACTACCCCACAGGTGCGTCCCTTCTGGCGAGCAGCTGTAGTAAAATCTTTTTAAAATCAACATCATTTCAAGATTTCTTTATGCACGCCTATGTTCACATACAGACAATCGCTCAAACACAATACACACACTCAAATCACTCAAAATAAAGTGAAACGGAAGTGCGTCACGTCGCACAAACTGGACAATACTACTTTGACCTCTAACCTACACTGAAACACAGCTTCCTGTCCTCAAATTATCTTATGTCACTGATATTTAGACTTGACTGGCCCTTCTTGTAGCTTTCTCTTTTCTCCTCTTTTCTTTTACTTCTCTTCACTTCTCTTAATTTGTTTCCTTTTTTTCATTCACTTCTCTTCTTTTACTTTTACTTTTCGTTTCTTTTCTTTTCGTGTATTTTCTCTTCCTTTCATTTCTTTTTTTTTCTTCTTTTCTCGTGTCTTCATTTCACTTCTCTTTTTCGTCTATTCTTTTCTTTTCATTTTTTTCTCTTCTCTTCTTTTCTATCTATGGTGCTTACCTCCCATTAGATTCTCTCTCTCTCTCTCTCCCTCTCTCTTTCTCTATTTCTTAATTCTGACAAAATCTTATCGTTCTCACAGGGCAGATCTGCATTTCCATCTCTACAATCTTCTTCCCAGGCAGAGTTTGTCTAGCGGCGGTGGTTCCCACCCAAACTTTCATTTTTGCTGACTTCGTATGACTTGGATTCTGAACAATGTCACCATTGCAGGCTGTAGATGGGCACTACTGATGTCTGTGACTAGCCCAACAATCTCGAGGAAAGTGATGAAGCGAGTAAGCAATGCAACATGTGAATTTTAATAACAGTATTTTATATCCAAACATAAGAAATGGATGCGATGTCAGTGTCAGTGTATATATATATATATATATATATATGAGTGTGGTGTATATATATATATATATATATATATATATATATATATATGTGTGTGTGTGTGAGTGAGTGTATGTATATAAATATCGTGGCTGTTTGTTTTAATTTCAAAATTGCGTTTTATTTATAATCTCGGAAATTTTGCATCATTTATTGGTGAAGATGTGGGCCTACTACATCCCTCTCATTCTTAGAACTAGTATTCTGTTGGAGTGGTTTAAATTTGTGAAACACAAAATGTGCTCTTTTTAGCTGCAGTTAATATTTGTGTGAATGATATTCTAGTAGTTAATGCCCTGTAAATAAAAGATGAAATATTGGCACATTTGAGCATTTGCGGTGGATGCAGTATTTAATTATTAATCACTAACTTTTAACGTTTAAAATACTTCTTCTAATCAGCTTAATATTCGTCAATCATTTTTTTAGGCCATGTAATGAGAGGGGAATAGATGGAATATGTTGTGACAGCTGGAAAATTGAGGGACGAAGAAATAGAGGAAAGCAAAGAGAAAAGATACCAGACAGCTTAATAGAATCAGCCGCGATAGCTCAGTGGTTAGTGAACTGGACTACAAAGGACAAGAGGTAGGGTTCGATCCCAAACGACGCCTTCCTGTTCACCCAGCCTTTAATGGGTACCGCATTTTTTCCTGGGAAGGTAAAGCGGCTTGGGCGTAATACCGACCACATTGCCCCAAAACTCATGTGCCGAAGGTCTGTAAAATTGATGGTCACTAACACCATATTCCCTATACGCCACTTGGCGTGACGTGGGTACTTTACTTTAAGAGAATGCCTTGGAAGAAAGTCAACAACGGAAATGATAAATAACTGTCCAGATCGACAGTTGTTTAGAGACATGATCACCTACGTCACCAGGCATGGTACTTGATAATGATGATATAATAGAATTTGTTGTTGTTATTGATGTTGTTGACGGAATGCCACTAGTTGATTCGGGCAGGGGGGCCCTTTGATTCATTTCATGTGCCGGGTCGTAATGGCTTTCTTGACCACCCCGGCTCTTACTGGAGAGGTTGGAGTTCGTCTCTCCCAGGCTATGCTGGGAAACTACTAGTCCAGCCCAGAGGTACTGCAATACTGGGTCTTCTTTATCAGCAACAGCCACCACTGCTGGGAACATGGCGATCCTAGCCTCTGTTAGCCAGGAGACAAATAATAATAATCATCATCAGCTAGTGCCTAGCCTGCTGGCGTAGGTGATCATGTCTCTCTACAACTTTCGATCACAACAGTTATTTATCATTTCTGTTCTACTACCAAGCCATTCTCTTAAGCTGTCTTTTATCTGTTCTCTTTGCTTCCCTCTATCTCTTCGTCCCTCAATTTTCGCAATTGTTACAGTATATTCCAGCTGTTCTCTTCTCATTACATGGCCTAAAATAGATGATTGTAGACAATAGTAAAGTAGTAAAGTACCCCCGTCACGCCAAGTGGCCTATAGGGAAATATGGTGTTAGTGACTCTATATTTTACAGACCTTCAGCACATGATTTTTGGGGTAATGTGGTCGGTATTACGCCCGTGCTGCTTTACTTTCCCAGAAAAAAATCCGGTACCCATTTAAGGCTGGGTGAACCCGGAAGCCGTCGGTTCGGATCGAACCGTACCCCTTGTCCTTTGTAGTCCAGTTCACTAACCACTGAGCTATCGCGGCTCCTGTAGACAATAGTAATCAATTAATATTATTATACAGGTAAACTTCCGGGCGATAATTCAGCGAATCATAGGAGCAGCCTGTTTTGATGCAGACTGTTAACAGGGGAGACCACGAGGAGGTAGAACTGCTAGATCTTGGTCAGGCTGATGGTGCGCCGACCCAGCTATTGCGACCGTAGGTCGCTGGCGGTTCTGATCTCCTATATAATAGAATAATTAATGGTGTTTATCTTTCTGGATAGATACAAATAAGCAAATGAACTAAAGTATCAATGAGAAACAACTGTGCTATATATAGGCTATCAAACTATGTTTGCCTGACGCTGCAGCACTTTTATCCACCTCACTAAGTGGCATTGATAAATTGATAACGTCAGTTCAAAGTAATAATGAAAAACAAGACGCATATCTCAGTGCATGAAAAACTATACATTTTTACAACAATTTAAAAACAGATACAACAGCTGGTATTCGAATCAAGGGATAAAAAAATGGAAAGAGCAATCAATTTTGAATATCTTGATTCATTGCTAAAAACCACGGAAAGACTGCAAAAGAAATCAAGGGAAGAGAGAACATAGATAGGAATAAAACAAAGCAGGTGTACAGCATATGGTAAGGAAATAATGTAACAACAAAATGATGGTTTCTCAGAGGTTGTATCTTTCCATAGCAACATATGGTTCCGAAGCGTGAACTATCGACGGATCAGATTAAAAGTCCATTAATACCTTTGAGTGCGAGTATTAATGAGGATACCCAGGGCATTATAAGCAGAGAAAAGATTCAGAATAGCCACTCTATTCTCCTGCTTCGTCTTCGTGTTCTTTTCAGTTCCTTGTGAAGTATAGGTTTTCGACATTTTACAATCTTTATTTGTTTTGTACAATTTTCTTATAATATTTCCATGTCTTCGGGGAGCCGCGAGAGCTCAGTGGTTAGTGAACTGGACTACAAAGGACAAGAGGTAGGGTTCGATTCCAAACGACGGGGTCCGGTTCACCCAGCCTTTAATGGGTACCGGATTTTTTTTTCTGGGAAAGTAAAGCGGCACGGGCGTAATACCGACCACATTACCCCAAAAATCATGTGCTGAAGGTCTGTAAAATTGATGGTCACTAACACCATATTTCCTATACGCCACTTGGCGTGCCGGGGGGCACTTTATTTTTTTTTTTACTTTTATTCCATGTCTTCCTTGTATACTTCAACTTCTCTGTTTCCATCTTCTCATCAACGACCCAAACTCCTTACACTTCTTTGAGTTGTTCTGGCGTATGTCTCCTAAATCGAAACAGTTATCTATATAAAAAGAAAAAAAAACTATCTTTACCGCATTTTCCCATTACTGGAGTTTGCCTGGTGAAGGAGAAAAAGGGGGGGGGGGGGAGATTTATAGGATTGGAGAATAAAGCCCGCTTGCCGGTGTTGTCGCCGCGAGTTCTGATCTGAGTTTTTATTTCCTTTATATTGGATGGCAAAATTGCATTTTTTTCCCTATACTTAACTGCAGCAAGTTTATGAACTATCCGCTGGTGATTGTTGTTTTCTTGCTATCTTTTCTAGTATGGATTAGCCAGTCCATGCTCAAACATTAGTCGTGCTTTTACCTCACGGCACGTACGGTTCTGGCTTTTAAAACACCACTCTCAAGAGGAAATTTTAAATGCAATGTTAAAAGACACAGCGGGCTGAAGCGAACAATCATGGAAGGCATGGTTCCAGGACGACAAGACAGGGACAGACCATATAGGCATCAAAGTAGACCTTGAGCACGACAAGAGAAGACGAGAGAGAGAGAGAGAGAGAGAGAGAGAGAGAGTGAGAGAGAGAGACAGACAGACAGATCATAATAACATCAAAGGAGACATTGAACACGACAAAAGAAAATCAGACAGGGACAGACCATAAAGACATCAAAGGAGACCTTGAGCACGACAAGAGAAGACGAGAGAGAGAGAGAGAGAGAGAGAGAGAGAGAGAGTGAGTGAGAGAGAGAGACAGACAGACAGATCATAATAACATCAAAGGAGACATTGAACACGACAAAAGAAAATCAGACAGGGACAGACCATAAAGACATCAAAGGAGACCTTGAACACGACAAGAGAAGACCAGACAGGGACAGACCATAAAGACATCAAAGGAGACCTTGAACACGACAAGAGAAAACCAGACAGGGACAGACCATAAAGACATCAAAGGAGACCTTGAACACGACAAGAGAAAACCAGACAGGGACAGACCATAAAGACATGAAAGGAGACCTTGAACACGACAAGAGAAGAAGTAGAAGATCGGGCTAGGGACATAAATTCCTTCAGGCGGGCTGTGGTGAGTTCGTCGTTGAACAAACAACGTTTGATGATTATACACTGGGATCTGTTTCACTATTGCCTTGTTGAAACATCGAATGATGGAACGCTGCTTTTCATTGGCGCATCTTTCAAATGAGACGAATAGCTTTACTCAGCTACAGTGACGGCGTGTTGCTTGTCTGCGTTGTAGTGCTACCAACAGAGCATTCTTTATTGTCAGTGGTAATTGTATATAAAGAGTTCATTTCTTTTGTAGGCATAGATATACGTGAGTGAGTTTGAGATTCATTTAATCAAAACTATTTGCATGAAAGCTTGCACATACCTCAGTTAAGTAATCATCATCATCAAGTACCGGGCCTGCTGGCGTAGGTGATCATGCCTCTCCACGATTTTCGATCTCGACAGTTATTTATCATTTCTGTTGTTGACCTTCATCCAAGCCATTCTATTAAGCTGTCTGGTATTTTTTCTCTTTGCTTCCCTCTGTCTCTTCGTCCCTCAATTTTTCCAGTTGTTACAATATATTCCAGTTGTTCTCTTCTCATTACATGGCCAAAAAATGATGATTGTTTCTTCCTAATATTGAAGATAGCTCTCTTTTTGCTTTGACCTCTTTCAGAACATTTTCATTACTCTTCTTAGCTGTCCATGGTATTTTCAATATTCTTCTGTAAAACCTAATTTCTACAGACTTCAGTGATTTTCTTGTCTGTTATCCTATTGTCCATGACTCACATCCATATGTTAAGACTTGCTCTACGTAACATTTAAGAACTCTTTTTTTCTTGTTTCTATTGTCAAAAATGGATTGCATAGTATCTTCCTCATTTTTTGGAAAGCCTGCTTTTGCCTGAGCCATTCTGCATCTCACTTCTTTTGTACATCTTCGGTCTGAGGTTAACAAAGTTCCCAAATATTTAAATTCATTTACCTGCTTTAATATTGTTCCACTGTCTTTATTTTGCACTGAGGTGATGTCTTTTTCTAAAAAGATATATAAGATAAATAAAGACGACTCATTATCTCATAAGCGTTAGTTGATTACAGTTTTCTACTGCTATGTGTTGATTTTAACTTTGCTCTGGCAACTCCTGCGACGCGGTTGGCACCAAACTGTAAATATCTCGCTTGATTTTGAATCGTTCGGCTACGTGGAGAGGAGAAACATGTTGCATGGGCAACAACTTGTCTTTATTTTACTGCCTAAACTCACGCCCTGGGGTGGAAAAAAAAAAATATTAGTTTCTAGAGACTCTTCAAAATGTATAGTCACCTTTGACTGACAGAAATTACTACTCGTATACTTTATATATATATATATATATATATATATATATATATATATATATATATATATATATATGCTAAAGTCTGGAGACATAGGTCCACCTATATATAAAAATTGACTGAATGACAAATTCCTTAACTGATTTGGAAGAAATAGTCATATTGTGGTCTCCTCGTTCACATGACATGAGACGCCTTGACATCTTTTTCTTGGGTATTGTAAAAGAGGTGTACCCAATGAAAATCACAGGTGTAACACACTACAGGTGTAACACACTACAGGTGTAACACACTACAGGTGTAACACACCTGTTTGAACGCATAAAGAGTGAATGTTCTAAAATTGACGGCAATGTGGGTTTATGACATTGACCTCAAGTGAATTTTGTAAAGTGCATCAACCTTTGCATCACAAATGATGGAAATCATATTGAAGATGTTATTTAGTATTCTAATTGAATAAAATGTTAAGTTTCATTTCTTAAAAATATGTTTTTTTGCCTGTGTCCAGACATTAGGGACACCATATACATTGTAAAACTGATTGGGAAGACATGGAATGATCTTAAAAGAATGACAAGGAACAGAACGACTTGGAAAGTGTTTGTTGAAGACCTATGCTCCACAGGGAGCGGAGAGGTAGAAGAAGAAGAAGAATATATTGTAAAAGGCACATTTTTTACGGGTTAAAAGGACATCAAGGTTCACCCAGCTTCTAATTATCAGTGCGATTATTTTTTTCAGGGAAGTAATGACGACCTCGCGTAATGACAACCACATAACACAAAAATAGACCGTATACATGCCGAGCAAAGTCCAGAGGGCTGATTTTTCAATGAATATTACTATTTAAAGAATGTTTCACATCGGAGCCGAATGCTCAGGTTTCCCCTCACTATTCAGGTAGATAATTTCCGATTTCAGACGAACTCTCATTTTTTAATCGTCGAAAGTTTTGACGTTTTTCTGTAGAATATTCCTGATTATGTTTTTGTCCTAATAGCGGCCATTTTTTTTGGTCTACTCTTTTCAATTTCCAACTACCAAGAGTTCTATAACGTGCCCAGAAAGCACTAAGACCTCCTGTTGTTCACCCATATCCGAGAGCGCAAGGCATCATAACTCACCAAAAGGGCTAGACGTATAACTCTTACAGTGCGGGAGGTTTTTATCAATCGAGCTGTATAGATTTCAGAGACAACATATTTCGTGGTTTTAAAATCTGTCTACATGTTGATATTTATCTAACACTTAATATATGATATCTGAATTTTTAGATAATTAAACAAGGTGTTAGATTTCACCTGATGATACAAGAACTAGAGAAAAAAAATGGTGTGATTACAATTTAAATTAATCAAATTGAGGGTGCGACATTGTGTGGCTAAACGTACATGGCCGAAATCGGCACGGCGCGTGGTGCGTTGACAAATGCTGAAAGAGTTAAACTCTTTCCGTACGTTTCGACGCACTGTGTGCCACACCGATTTAGGTGGGTAATGTGGTCGGTATAATGCCCGTTCCGCTTTACTTTCCCAGAAAAAAATCCGGTACCCATTAAAGGCTGGGTGAATCGAAGGCCGTCGGTTGGGATCAAACCCGACCTGTTGTCCTTTGTAGTCCAGTTCACTAACCAAAGAGATATCGCGGCTCCCTATTGGCAATAAACTGATTGTAATTCCAATCGCATCTTTGACCTCTTCAGTCAATCCGGCTGAATAATAGGAGGCTAACTGAAATATTTTAGAATTGTAAATATCATAGAAGCTCCTCCATCCCACCTAGCCCCAAATATTAAAATCTAGAAGAGCGAAGTTGAATTTCATTCTTGATGAGAGAAAAATTATGTCAATAGACATCTGTTACCTTTCAAACGGACTTCCGGTGTGAATATGGTTGCATAGGCGGCAAGAACCATTGAGGCTCAATCTGAAAAGTGTTCCTTGTTGCAGTTTCCTCAAATTCCAAGTCCGGCTTGCTGCTGGAGCTACTGACTTTAGTGCTCTGTGCTCACCGTCTCTTCTTCTTCTCTTCTACCTTTCAGCTCCTGTGGAGCACAGGTCTTCGACAAGCACTTTCCAAGTCGTTCTGTATCTTGCCATTCTTTTAAGATCATTCCATGTCTTCCCCATCATCTTCATTTCTGCTTCTGTCTGTCTTTTCCAAGAATTTCTTGGTCTTCCTCTGTCTTATCCTCTGGGGATTAAAAAAAAACCCTCAGTTGGCTTCCGTAGTGTGTGTCCTATCCAGCGCCATCGTCTTCGCTGTATCTCTTTATCCACTGTATTTGACTGGTACATTTCCATAATTCTATATTAGTGATTTTGCCCTGCCATTTCCATCCTTTTATTCTGCGTAAGCATCCAGTAATGAAAGTATGTATCTTCATGATTGTCAATTTTGTTGTTCTCCATGTTTCACAGCCATATAATAGGATTGACTTAACATTGGAGTTGAACCATATTATTTTGAAAATTTTTATTTTTGCATGTTTCACAGCCATATAATAGGATTGACTTAACATTGGAGTTGAACCATATTATTTTGAAAATTTTTATTTTTGTATTTAACCTAATTTCTTTGGACTTCCATTTGTTTCCCAGTGCAACAAAATGTCCTCGAGTTTTTGATATCCTTATTTTGCTTTCATTTTCTGTTCCTCCCTCTTTATCTATATTACTGTCCAGATATACGTACGATTGTACGTCTAGTAGAGGTATTTCTCCTAATTTTATTTGGTTATTGCCAACTGCATTAATTCTCATAATGTTAGTCTTATTTCTATTCATTTTCAATCCTAGCTGTTGTGATCTCTCATCAAGTATGCTCATTTTATCCTGCATCTGTTGATGGCTGTGTGATAGGAGAGCTGTCATCAGCAAAGTCTAAATCATCAAGTTGCTTGGTCAGTGACCACTCTGTGCACACCGTGGGCTGTGTTTTTTTTTCATCAGGATAATGTTTCGATAATGTGCTCTCACATTTGGCCGCTCTCTCTCACATTTGGTCTCTCCCTCCCACATTTGATCCCACACTTCTACATTTAGACCGCTCTTTTCCACATTGGCCCCTCTCACTCGCATTTGACTCCTCTCACCCACATTTAACCGCTGTCTCCCACATTTGGCCCCTCTCACCCACATTTAGCCGCCCTCTCCCACATTTTGACCCTTTCTCCCACTTGGCCATTCTCTCCCACATTTGGCTGCTCTCACACACTGGACCGCCCTTTCCCAAAATGTATGTACATTTGTAAGTAAAATCACTACCCTCTCTAGCGACAATAATACTATTAAATAACATTACCTCTCACAAGTTACAATATCCGTGTATCCTAATCAAAAGTAGATATTAAGTTGTGTTTTGACATAATTATTGTAGGCAATATTAGAAGGTACTTTGCCATTCCTTTCCTTTTTGGCCTGTACCAGATATCTTGGTGTCATGGGATGGAAAACAGTCAACAACAGAACCTGATACGATGCACTGTAAATAGAAGATTGTGGAAGGACATGATCGCCTACGGGAACCGGTACACGTGATGATGATGATTTAACATCGTTTTTGCTGCAAAAGTTTCGAGTATATTCAGAAAGGTTGTACACTTCCAAGTTATAATATATGGTCCTTTTCGTCTTGTCAGATGGTCTGGTGGAGGCTAGTGTATTTTGTGTTGTTGAGGATTTGTTTTTTTCGAACAGCTTCTCTCATGGCTAATTCTACCAAAGTTTGACAAACACACACGGCCACAGAATGAACAAGTCAGGCTCACAGGTCCACAGGATTTTCCGTCCTTTTTCATGAGTCCTTTTTCGTCTATGTTTTGCCTTAGCACATTCTCAAATGAAGTTATACCATTCCTTATGCATGCTCTTCATGATGTGTGATCACTTGCCAGATGTTCCCAGTCATTTTCACAGATTGAGAAGTCATTCAGAGATGATTTACAGATATCACTATATCGTAATTTAGGTCTGCCGATTTTTTTGCTTTTCTGTGTATTAGTTCACCATATAGTATTTGCTTGGGAATGCGGGTTTCTTCCATTCTCTTGACGTGCCCAGCCATCTTAATCTTCGACATCTGAGAATCGACATGATTGTTGGGGTCTTAGCACGTTGCAGAACAGTTAAGTTGGTTATTTTGTCCTGCCATTTGATGTGCATTATTCTGCGGGGACATCGCGTGTGGATGACATTTAGTCTTTTTTCGTGATTTGAGTATGTTGTCCAGGTTTCAGATCCATATAATAGTGTGCCAAGCACACACGTTTGATATATTACATGTTTGGTCTTTAGTGTTTGTTTCGTGCTGTTCCAGGCCGTTTCTGTGAGTTTGCCGAAAGTTACAACATCATCACAGAAATAGCAGATTTTCAACAAGACTATCCGTGCTGAAGTCGGATGTGTTGGGCCGAAAGGCGCAAATATAACAGTTAGACTGCAAACCACAACACAACGCAGACACGTCCACTACGTCCTTGTAAGGGCGGATGATGAAGAGGAATATTCTAGTCTACTACGATACTCTAGAATACTTTAGTCATCGGGCGAACGCAACCAACCACCAACAAGATTATCGTAAGAAGAACTTAGTGAAGAGAATAATTAATTTGACAAATCTGAGAAAGCACACAGGCTAAATATTGGTCTTCTTAAATTTCATACCTAACACACACAAGGGAAACTAGACCAAAAAAAATAAATACCTCAAAGGCTAAAATAATTATCATTTTAGAATGTATTATAAAACTCAAACAATCCCTACACGAGAAAAGGTTCCAATTGAAGACTCGTTAAGACTAAAGCTAAAAATTATATTTAAAGAAAAGAAGAAAGAAAAGAATAAAAAAAAGAAAAGGCTGCCCAAAAAAAGCCGGCTTATAAAGACTCAAATTGGCGAACATAACATGTTGCAACCACTGATTTGAAGAAAGAAAACTGCTTCCAGACTTCAGAAAAAAATCAGCTAGGAAAAAAAACAACAACCGCAGCCAAACATCATAAAACATCATTACTAAGCGTTTAAAAGACCACAAACAAACATCTAACAAAGATGACAACCAAACATTAAAAAAAAAAAAAAGCAATCGCCAACAACAATTAGACAACTTCCGCTTTACTTTTTTCCCCCCACAACCTTGACCTAAAAACTACCACAAAAATCTCGACTCTCTCTCTCTATTATTTGCCAAAGTGAAAAAGGAGGTTGTCCTCAGTTCCTTCCGATCCACCTCCTTTACTGCTCCTTTCCTCTATGTCACATACCTGGAGCAGACAGGTGTTTCTACTGGACACACCTGACCTGGAAGACGACAAACCTTCATCTTTCCCTGCTCTCAAACTGTCGCTCATCTCTCCCTGGTCATATTGTATTCTTTCAAGAGAGGACACATGGCTTGCAAGGCAAAGTGGAAAACACTTTGTTTGCCTTCGTTTACTAAAGCGAAAGAAAAAAAAAGAAAAGACGGTACAGGTCTCATCGGGCTGCAAATTCCGAGCACAATAGCGAGAACGGAAATTTGTGAGTGAACGGATGTCCAAACTTTGACAATAATAAGGAAATGCTGACTGCAGAGTTTCATTCATGGATTTTGTCCATCTGAATAGTTAGAAGGTTAAGTCCAAACTTAAAAATACCCCGGGTTCGCGACCTACCGAGGGCACTCCTATGCGCTTCCGGCGGCCATCTTGTAAATAAGTGTGTATATAACTTTGTATAACATGCTTTGTTTTCGCTATGTTATGACTACTTATGCTATTCTATTTTCTGTTGTTCTGTCCACATTTGCTGTGAGAAGTTGTAGTTGGTTTTCTTTTCTTTTTTTCAATTTTGAGTCAAGTATGCTGCTCTGGGAATTGAATAAAAATCTGATATTATCTTAATTCATTTTGTTTTAGTCATTAACGCCATAAAACCTGATTGTCACCTGCTTTAGCTATACAGTTGTAGAGGAATATGCTCAATTTTCACGCGGGTTTTTTTCTGCTAGGCGCAAGACGACCAATAGTGACTGCGACTGAAGGAAGCGATTAAAATTGGTCAGCGACTCATAGCTGACTGTTTATGCCAGCACTAGTGTCATAAAACTAGTTAGGTTCATACCCCACCCCCTGGAATGAAATACACTAATTAGATGGTAGAATAGGAGGGATAGAAGAGGGAATGGAACCCGATACCAAAATATGTTTTGCTGAAATCGGATGTTAGTTAGTTATTTAGTTATTTAGTCAGTCATTTAGTTATAGAGTTAGTTAGTTAGTCAGTTATTTAGTTAGTTAGTTAGTTTAGTTAGTTAGTTAGTTAGTTAGTCAGTCATTAAATTAGTTATTCAGTCAGTTAGTTAGTTTGAGTTATTTAGTTAGTCAGTCTGTGCATTATTTAGTTAGTTGGTCAGTCAATCAGTTATTAAGTTACTTATTTCGTTAGCTAGCTAGCTAGTTAGTTAGTTATCTAGCTAGTTAGTTAGTCAGACAGTCATTCAGTCAGTCAGTTATTTATTTAGTTCGTTGGTTAGTTAATAACATTTCTCTACAGAGTCACTTATTATGTGTGAAAGGTCACACCAAATACCTGAATTAAGGAGGGACCTGTATGGTTCTTATTGGCGTAGACTCCTTATTTTATATATTCTTCTACTTCTTTCCTTCCTTATTTCCCTTTCACCATCGAGGGGAGCTATAATTTACGTTTTTTTCCTCATCTGTTGGCCTCTCCTACTGCTATGTTTCATAATGTTTCTAATATTCCATCAGGGGGACTGGTTGGTCTCGAGACAAGACGCCTGCCTCGAGACAGAGAGGTTGTCGGTTCAAATCCTGGCTACACCGGTTGGGATTTGTATCTGTGATTTCTCTCTGCGGAAACCACCCCTGGTCTCAGCAGCGAGGCCCGGCTTGAAACGTGAATTACTCATCGACGGAAAAAATATCAGTACCTCCGAAGTCGGAGTTATCTGCCTGTGCGGCGAGGGACACCTGTGCACACGGCTGCCAGGGAAAAATGGATTAACGCGCAAAATTTAGTTCCTAGTCTCTAGGGACTTCGGCATAGGTCAAAGTTGGCGAACGAAAAAAAAAAATTCCATCAGTTTATTTTTTTTTTGGCCTTTGAGTCATGCGATCCCGAAACACTAATTGAATGCTCGTTTTGTATTCCGATCTTTCTGTCTTATCACGTGGCCAACATATTTTATCGTATTTACTTTGGCTTTATATATTGGGTGTACTTATTTGCGTGCTGACTTTGAGGATTGTTGGTTACACATAGGTCATGCGAAGATCATCATGCTTTATCGCTAGACATTCAATGAACTGGACTCCACATCATCATGCTTTATCGCTAGACATTCAATGAACTGGACTCCACATCATCATGCTTTATCGCTAGACATTCAATGAACTGGACTCCACATCATCATGCTTTATCGCTAGACATTCAATGAACTGGACCCCACATCATCATGCTTTATCGCTAGACATTCAATGAACTGGACTCCACATCATTATGTTTCATCGCTAGACATTCAATGAACTGGACTCCACATCATCATCAATTACCATGCCTGATGGCGTAGGTGATCATGTCTACCAACAACTTTTGATCACGGCAGTTATTTATAATTTTTGTTGTTGACCATCTGCCAAGCCATTCTCGTAAGCTGTCTAGTAGCTGTTCTCTTCGCTTCTCTCTATCTCATCGTCCCTCGATTTTCCACGTTCTCACAATATATTCCAGCTATACCCTGCTCATTACATGACCAACAATTTATGACTGATTTTTCCTAATAATGGAAATTAACTCTCTTTTTCACTTTGGCCGCTTTCAGAACGGTTTTTTTTATTGCTCTTCTTAGCTGTCCACGGTGTTCTCAATATTTTTTCTGTAAAACCACATTTCTGCAGCCTCCAGTGATTTGTTTGTCTTTTGTCCTATTATCCATGAGTCATGTCCATATGTTAAGACTAGCTCTACATAACATTTAAGAACTCGTTTTTCTTGTTTCTATTGTCAAAAATGGAGGGCACAGTATCTTCCTTATATTTTTTGGAAAGCTGCATTTGCCTCAGCTCATCTCACCTCCCTTGTACATCTACCATCTGCGGTTAACATTGTTCCTAGATATTTAAATTTATTTTATCATCATTTAGTGCCGTCTCCGCATTGAAGGTTGGCTACCATGGAGCGCCATTCCGCTTTGTCTATTGCTTTGATAATGCAGGTTGTCATAGGCTGACTTGCCCATCATTTGATGTTATTCGTCCATGTTAGTCTCGGTCTGCCTCTGCCTCTTTTGCCTTGTATTTACCCTTCCAAGATAACTTTTCGTATCTTTTAACATGTCCTAAAAATCTCATTTGTCTTGTTTGAATTGTGTTTAGTAGTTCTCTTTTAATTTTTAGTTTGTTTTAAGACATTCATTCAAAATTCCTTATCTGTTTTAATATTGTTCCGTTTGTCTTTATTGTACATTGCAGTGATGTCTTTTTTCTTTTTTTTTCTACCATTACTTCTGTTTGCTATTGCGACTGAATCATTTATTTTTCCTTTCCTGCACTATAATGTCTAACATTTCTTGTAACTCATTTTCACTCTTAGCGATTAGGACTGCTTAAGACCGATATCCACATGAAATTAGGAAAATTGGAATGCCCAAGCAGAGCTGACGGAGAACCTATGAGACAGAAAGAAAAGCTACACGATGGACAAGGGTTCAGTTGAAGAAAACAAAAAACCGGGTTTCGCTGGTAGTATGTAGTGGTAGGTTGTGTGTGCTGCGTCATCACAGTGGCTGATTGTATATCCCTAAACGGCCTACGCTAATCGTGAAAGGCGAAATGGAGTTTCGATCATGACTTTGCAGTACCGGAGTGACTCCCGAAGGTTCATGTTAGTCAGGAGGGATTTGTAATTTCACAAATTCACATTACAGGAAGATCTTGCAGTCTGTTGTTTGATGTGCGACGGGGATAATCTAACGACTAACTGTATTTCATATGTTCGGATTTGGAGTCCTATCTTGATATCCTAGCACCATCAAGCGCTATACATTTTAAAAATAAAATGACAATCATCATTTTCAGAGGGACGTGAACTTCCGGTCAATATGGTGGATTGGAGGCAAGAACCATTAAAGGCTATGTCTGAAAAGTGTTCCTTGTTGCAGGTTCCTCATGTTCCAAGTCCAGCATGTTGCAAGATATACTGAGTTAAGTGCTCTGTTCACACTGTGAGCTGCGCGTTTCATCTGTTTTGATCGTGTTTCGATATTCCGATTGTTTACGATGAGTGATGATATCGTATGATGGAGAACAGATGACTGTGTTCACTTTCTGAGCGGTTTCGCCTTATGTCTCTTGGTGTGTGCTGAAACTGCTATTATGGGGTCTACAACTACCTTTCTTTGTTTGGGAGATAGTAATTCGGATGATTCCACAAGCACGGACGGTTGAGCAATTATCGATTTTAATTCGTTTGCAGTGATACCGGGGCCTTCCATAACCATAACCATGTAGTCGTAACCTTTTGCTCACTTAGAAGCTACAAGGTATAAGTCAAGTCATAGATTATATAGTCGTGCTGAAGTCGGATGTGTTGGGCCGAAAGGCGCAAATATCACAGTTATACTGTAAACCACAACACAACGCAGACACACCCACTTAACGTCCTTTTAAGGGCGGATGATGAAGAGTAATTCTGTAGTCTACTAGAATACTCTAAAATACTTTAGTCATCGGGCGAACGCAAGGAGGAGATTATATAGTGCGCGCATTAATTTTCGTATTAAATCTTTCATAAAAATAGTGCAGTACAATCGTGTGATAATGTATCTGTACTTTTAAGCTCTTATTTCCCCAACGTTTAATAATCTGAAATGCTATATGGATGTAAGCAAAAACTGACAAAAACAAAGTCATGACTTCGGGCCAGAGGGTAGAGACCAAACGACTGATGCTTCAATAAACAATCAATCAAGTTCAATCGTTGTTGTAGATGAAAACCGCGCTATCACCGTTCTCTCTTAGAGTGAGCTCGGAGCTTGTCAATGATGCCAACATTATCCATAACGTTAGTCAGCAGTGAGGGCACGGATGTTTTGTCTACCTGTTATCTGGATGATGATGCCTTTCTGGTGCTGACGTTCAGTCTGATTGCTTCCAGATGGCGATTTATGCTTTTAGTGGGGGAATAATGGAGTGCTCGAGTCCATGTTGTGTTGGGTGTCTCTGAATGTTCGATTCCATGATGCGTTTAACGCGTGTCTCTGAGTGTTCGAGTCCATGATGCGTTGCGTGTCTCTGAATGTTGAAGTCCATATAGTTTTTCGTGTCTCTAAGTGTTGGATTCCATGATGTTTTTCGTGTCTCTGAGTGTTCGAGTCCATGATGTGTTGCTTGTGTCTCTGAGTGTTGTAGTTCATGATGTTTTACATTTCTCTGAGTGTTGGAGTCCATAATGTTTTGCGTGTCTCTGAGTGCTCGAGTCCATGATGTGTTGCTTGTGTCTCTGAGTGTTGTAGTTCATGATGTTTTACGTTTCTCTGAGTGTTGGAGTCCATAATGTTTTGCGTGTCTCTGAGTGCTCGAGTCCATGATGTGTTGCGTGTCTCGAACAAGATGTTCATCGTGGCATCTGCATATCTTTATTGATCTATAGTTTTGTGGGTCTGTCTTTTATCCTTTATTGTTCTCTTGAGATGTCAACGTTTTATCCTGGAAGATTGTAACTGTTACGTGTGTTACGTGTTACGTGTTCAAACAATTTGATCTGCTTTTTTTGTGATGATCATACAATATTAAAGGAAAGAAAGATCGCGGACGACAAAGAGAGAAAATACTTGATAGCTCGGTGTCATGGCATGGAAAACAGTCAACAACAGAACTGATACGATGCACTGTAGATAGAATATTATGGAAGGACATAATCTACTACTCCAACCGGTAAGGCACATGATGATGATTGTGAATAAAAATATATACCGGGAATTTTCTGGAACGTATAGGCGACCCAGTGTGGTACTGACCACATCACCTAAGAATGTGCCGTGGTCATAGAAAAATATGTTCACTAAAAGCATATATTCCACATAGGTGTAGCAAGCTGTTGTGGAAGCCCGCTTTTTTAATTTCCTTGCTACAGTAACTCTTTACTTTATATCACATTAAGTGATTTTATCTACTCTTGCTTTATATCACGTTAAGTGATTTTATCTACTCTTGCTTTATATCACGTTAAGTGATTTTATCTACTCTTGCTTTATATCACATTAAGTGATTTTATCTACTCTTGCTTTATATCACATTAAGTGATTTTGTCTACTCTTGCTTTATCACATTAAGTGACTTTATCTACTTTTGCTATATATCACATTAAGTGATTTTATCTACTCTTGCTTTATATCACATTAAGTGATGTTATATACTCTTGCTATATATTTTCATTAAGTGATTTTATCTACTCTTGCTTTATATCACATTAAGTGATTTTATCTACTTATGCTTTATATCACATTAAGTGATTTTATCTACTCTTGCTTTATATCACATTAAGTGATTTAATCTACTCTTGCTATATATCACATTAAGTGATTTTATCTACTCTTGCTTTATATCACATTAAGTGATTTAATCTACTCTTGCTTTATATCACATTAAGTGATTTTATCTACTCTTGCCAGATCCAATATGATTCACATGCACAATATTTCCATTGCAATGATTTTCATTGTTTTTTTTAAATCTTATTTGCTTGCGTTCGCCCGATGACTGAAGGAGTGCACCTCTTCATCATCCGCCCTTAAAACAACGTTAAGTTGGTATGCCTGTGTTGTGTTGTGGTTTGCAGTATAACTGATATTTGCGCCTTTCGGCCCAACACATCCGACTTCAGCACGACATTTTTTAGTACCGGGTTGTTTTTACTCTTCTATCCCTACTCGCTCGGCCAGACTAGACAGGTTAGTCTGTTACTAGAGGCACCACGAAGGGGTGGAGCAAGGTCTGGATGATTCTGGTTCACCGATCCTGGTACAAGCCATCTGGGGTGGGTAAGGTTATTTCGACTACTTTTATTTTGGATGTTTCGTTATTAGTTTTACTTACATATCCGTGTGTGTTTTGTTTTGTTTGTTCCTGCTGACGGCCTATTGGGCCGAAACGTCGTTTAATCTGTGTCGTCCACTAATCACGTAAAGCTTCTAACATACCCTTTTTTTTTTTAAATGTTTCCTTACAAGCCATCAGCTGTGGGTCGCTGACAACTTCCAGCTCTGTTGCTGTGAGGCGCGTCTTTGCCCCCTTTTTTAAAATCTATTATTACCCTAATCATACAGTGTTATCAAGTGTTCACGTGTACTTAGTGTCGCTTGCCTTTTCTGTATTATCGCAGCCGACTATTCATTTACTCAACTGGTTTGCTTAGTGGGCAAGATTAGCTTAAAGATTTTGTAATGAAGCTGTTGTGTCCTAGTATATTAACATTTATTTGTGTCGTGCTTCGTAATTTAACAAGTGCTAAATTATGCTTTATCATCTTGTGCTGTCTCAACGTGGAAACATTTTTTTTTTACAATTTCGCCATAATTTCTTCCTCTGCTTTTTGTTCTTCCTTTTCTTCATTATCATCATTTTCTTCTTTTTTCTTCTTCATCAGCAACATCTTTTTTCGTCTTCATAATTGTCATCTTCTTTTCTTCTTCATCATTACCATCTTCTTTTTGTTCTTCAACATCATCATATTCTTTTTGTTCTTCATCATTATCATATTCTTTTTGTACTTCATCATTATCATCTTCTTTTCTTAATCATCTTCTTTTCTTAATCATCTTCTTTTTTCTTCTTCATCATTATTATCTTCTTTTCTTAATCATGTTCTTTTCTTAATCATCTTCTTTTCTTCTTCATCATTATCATCTTCTGTTCTTAATCATCTTCTTTTCTTAATCATCTTCTTTTTTCTTCTTCATCATTATCATCTTCTTTTCTTAATCATCTTCTTTTCCTCATTATCTTCTTTTCTTAAGCATCTTCTTTTCTTAATCATCTTCTTTTTTCTTCTTCATCATTATCATCTTCTTTTCTAAACATCTTCTTTTTACTTCTTCATCATTATCATCTTCTTTTTCTTCATCTTTTTTAGCGTCCACTCATTAATTGGGCGGAGATAAGTTGTGTAGCTAATAAACAGCAAGTCGAGATATCTGCGCCTTTCGGCCCGTTGCCTCTGTCTTCGTCAAATGTTATATATTTTAAGTCTTGTGCAAATGTTTCATTAACGTGTTACACGCATATATGACAAGTATAGTATTTTCCATGTCTCAAAAAGTGAGGACACGACAAATGTCCGAGTTTACGTCCATCTCTATGTTTAATAATCCCCTTTCACCGTATGAATGTAGTTGTAACAATTTGCTAACTTAGAAGCTACAAGGCATAAGTCAAGTCATAGATTATATATTGCGCGCATTAATTTTCGTGTTTAATCTTTCTTAAAAATAGTGCAGTACAATCGTGTGGTGATGTACCTGTACTTTTAGGTGCTTATTTCCCCGAAGTTTAATAAACTGTAATATATATATATATATATATATATATATATACATATATATACATATATATATCCACAAATGCCAGTCCTGGACCCCAAATGCAAGAACTATAAGCAAAGGAACCTCTACTGAGATGAAGTGTGTTAGACGAATGTCAGGAAATAGTCTGGAGACACGATTAGAAGTGAATAATTGAGAAATAAGCTAAGAATAACCCCCGCCATAGAATATATAAAGAAACAACAAATAAAATGGTTTGGCCACGTGACAAGGCCGAGTGATCAGAACACAACACAATGAGCCTTCAATAAACGTGGTGAGAACACCAGACCCAAGGGTCGAACACGAAAAAGGATGGAGTGACGGAACATTAGAAGCACTAGGAAACATAACAACAAGAGAGGCGAACATAGAAGCAAAAAACCGCAAACTGTATCTAACCTCGACGCTGAAAGGATGAGAAAGGAAAGAGGAAGCATATATATATATATATATATATATATATATATATATATATATATATATATATATATATAAACGAATTTTAATATTCTGGACATCACTCAAAATAAATTATGTTGAGAAATTATGTCTACTTTAATGTAAAACTATGCATGTGTGAAGGCGTTCATGAAAAATTCTCGCTTGCCTGTCAGGTTGTGTATGTGTTTACTGTAGTTTTAGAACGTTATAACGTTTATTTAGCGTTGGCGTGTGGGAGTGTGTGTGTGCGTGTGTGTGATATCCGTGTTTCTTACTGGCGTAGTCAAGGTTAGTGGTTGCGCATTTTTTGCGGGTTTATGTCTGGGAAAGATACAGTGACAGGAACGGAATTAGGATGTTTGCGAGCCTAGACAAAGTTGTAGATGGTATCCTGAGTGGTAACTGAGAGAGAGAGAGAGAGAGAGAGGAATAAAGAGAAAAAGAGAAAATGTTCCCTCGTTACAGTGTGAGTTTTCGCCCTCTCTACAGGTCTCGTTGAGTAGAAGTAAAAGTCGAAGTTTACCGCTCGCAAACATTAATTTTCACCCCTGTCAAAAAGGATAACATCAGACCTTACTAGACGGATGGAATTCTGGGTTAGCGTCTGTGTTACCAATGGCAACTATACTTTGCCAGCATCTAACGTCGGATGTAAGTAATTTTGGTCTGGACGAGTTAACTAAGTTAGTCAGAGGAAGGAAGGACTGCGAGAAGTTTGTGTGCCTGCCGTGAGCATCTGCTTGTATAAAGTGTAGTTAACTATGAGTGGGTGAGTGCCAATGGTGCATTATTTTAGAGAAGGTTGATTTGTGAGGGATTATATAGCACAATAGGGGAGCGGGGAATAGCAAGTTGGTGGGGGGGGGGGGTTATATAGCACGTTAGGGAAAAGGGAATAGTGAGTGAGGGGTTATATAGCACGCTAGGGGAGGGGGAAATAGCAGTGAGGGGTTATATAGCACGCTAGGGGAGGGGGAAATAGCAAGTGAGGGGTGACATAGCACGCTATGGGACGGGGGAAATAACGAGTGAGGGGTTATATAGCACGCAAGGGGAGAGGGGAATAGTGAGTGGGGGGGGGGTTATATAGCACGCTAAGGGAGGGGAAATAATAAGTGAGGGGTTATATAGCACGCTAGGGGAGGGGGAAATAGCAAGTTAGGGGTTATATAGCACGCTAAGGTAGGGGGAAATAGCAAGTTAGGGGTTATATAGCACGCTAGGGGAGGGGGAAATAGCAAGTTAGGGGTTATATAGCACGCTAGGGGAGGGGGAAATAGCAAGTTAGGGGTTATATAGCACGCTAAGGTAGGGGGAAATAGCAAGTTAGGGGTTATATAGCACGCTAGGGGAGGGGGAAATAGCAAGTTAGGGGTTATATAGCACGCTAAGGTAGGGGGAAATAGTGAGTGTGGGGTTATATAGCACGCTAGGGGATGGGGAAATAGCGATTGAGGGGTTATATAGCAAGCTAGGGGAGGGGGAATAGTGGGTGAGGTGCTATATAGCACGCTAGGGTAGGGGGGAATAGCGAGTGAGGGGTTATATAGCACGCTGGGGGGAGGGTGGAAATAGCGAGTGAGGGGTTATATAGCACGCTAGGGGAGGGGGAATAGCGTGTGAAGGGTTATATGGCACGCTGGGGGGAGGGTGGAAATAGCGTGTGAGGGGTTATATAGCACGCTAGAAGAGAGGTGAATAGCAAGTGAGGGGTTATATAGCACGCTAAGGGAGGGGGAAATAGCGAGTGTGGGGTTATACAGCACGCTAGGGAGGGGGAAATAGCGAGTGAGGGGTTATATAGCACGCTAGAGGAGGGGTGAATAGTGAGAGGGATTATATAGCACGCTACGGGAGGGGGGAATAGTGACTGACGGATTATATAGAACACTAGGGGAGGGGGAATAACGAGTGTGGGGTTATATAGCACACTAGGGGGGGAATAGTGAGTGAGGGGTTATATAGCACGCTATGGGGGATAGCGAGTGAGGGGTTATATAGCACGCTAGGGGGGATAGCGAGTGAGGGGTTATATAGCACGTTAGGGGGGATAGCGAGTGAGGGGTATATAGCACGTTAGGGGATGGGGAAATAGCGAGTGAGGGGTTATTTGGCACGGTGGAGGAGAGGGGAAATAATAAGTGAGGTAGATAGAGAGAGAGAACAAGAGAGATAGAAAGATACATAAAGAGAAAGATATATATATATATAGAGAGAGAGAGAGGAAAGAAATAGAGAGAGATAGAGAGTAGAGAAAGAAAACGATAGAAAGTGAAAGAGATAAAGAGATAGAGAAAGAGCAATACTAATACTAATTTCTAAAGAGAAAGGGCAAGGGACATAGAGAACGAGGAAGAGATAGAGAGACAGACAAGAGAAATAGAGAAATTATTATAAGAAAGGAAGTTAGGGAAATAAGGATAGAGTTAGACATGGTGAAAGAAAGAGAAATAAAAGGAGCGAAAGAGACAAACAGACAGAGAGACAGACAGAGAGGGCGAGAGAGAGACAACCGGACAGAGAGAAAGACAGACAGATGGGTGAATGGATGGATAGATGTGGAAATAGAAATAGTGAAAGAGAGTAAGATATAGTATGAAATGGAGGAGATTGTGAGAGAAAAAATGAGAACAATAGAGAGAGAAAGAAGAGTGATAGAAAAAGATGAAAATAATATTGTTCCTTTTCTCTGCTTAGTAAGACAATAATTTAACAGCCCTTGAAGGTTCATCCACTAATTGTATAGCCTCTGTTGTGGATGATAGATTAATTCTATAGGGATTGTCACAAGGAAATAAATGAGTAGATAGAGCACAACAAGGAAATAAATGAGTAGATAGAGCACAACAAGGAAATAAATGAGTAGAAAGAGCACAACAAGGATATAAATGAGTAGAAAGAGCACAACAAGGATATAAATGAGTAGAAAGAGCACAAGGAAATAAATGAGTAGATAGAGCACAACAAGGAAATAAATGAGTAGATAGAGCACAACAAGGAAATAAATGAGTAGATAGAGCACAACAAGGAAATAAATGAGTAGATAGAGCACAACAAGGAAATAAATGAGTAGAAAGAGCACAACAAGGAAATAAATGAGTAGAAAGAGCACAACAAGGAAATAAATGAGTAGAAAGAGCACAACAAGGATATAAATGATTAGAAAGAGCACAACAAGGATATAAATGAGTAGAAAGAGCACAACAAGGAAATAAATGTGTAGAAAGAGCACAACAAGGAAATAAATGAGTAGATAGAGCACAACAAGGAAATAAATGAGTAGAAAGAGCACAAGGAAATAAATGAGTAGATAGAGCACAACAAGGAAATAAATGAGTAGATAGAGCACAACAAGGAAATAAATGAGTAGATAGAGCACAACAAGGAAATAAATGAGTAGATAGAGCACAACAAGGATATAAATGAGTAGATAGAGCACAACAAGGAAATAAATGAGTAGAAAGAGCACAACAAGGAAATAAATGAGTAGAAAGAGCACAACAAGGAAATAAATGAGTAGAAAGAGCACAACAAGGATATAAATGAGTAGATAGAGCACAACAAGGAAATAAATGAGTAGATAGAGCACAACAAGGATATAAATTAGTAGATAGAGCACAACAAGGATATAAATGAGTAGATAGAGCACAACAAGGAAATAAATTAGTAGATAGAGCACAACAAGGAAATAAATGAGTAGATAGAGCACAACAAGGAAATAAATGAGTAGATAGAGCACAACAAGGATATAAATGAGTAGATAGAGCACAACAAAGAAATAAATTAGTAGATAGAGCACAAGGAAATAAATGAGTAGATAGAGCACAACAAGGAAATTATAAGAGAAAGGAAGTGTTGGGTGGCTTCATAGAATGTCAGTTAATAGAATATATATATATATATATATATATATATATATATATATATATATATATATATATATATATCGAGAGAGAGAGAGAGAGATTCCTGTGTGTTACCGGGGCCTCATTATGAATAAATAATAGTGACACTGTGTCCTTCCAGGCATGTCGTAAGAGGCGACTAAGGAGGTTGATCGATGGCTTGACAAGCTGTCATTGTAAAAAGTATTGTTATGGAAACAGAACCATAGATTTTAGAGCAGTGATTTCTGCAATATGTGCCATTTTGGCACGCAAGGTTTCTGTTTTTGAGATTGTGGTTCTGCCCTATGTGCCGTCTTCGGCTCGAAAGGACAATAGATAGATATATATAGAGAGAGAGGATGGTGGAAAGAACAAGAGAGAAAGATCACTTGATTATTGCAAAAGGGGATTTCATGTTTATTAAATATTTTGAAAGGAGAGCCGGTTACTAGTTTATTATAGAAAGGTTATGTTGGCTTATTGTTTATTATACAAATGGTATGTCTGTTAATTGTTTATTATTCAAATGGTATGTCTGTTAATTGTTTATTATAGAAATGGTATGCCTGTTAATTGTTTATTATACAAATGGTATGTCTGTTAATTGTTTATTATAGAAATGATGTGCCTGATAATTGTTTATTATACAAATGGTATGCCTGTTAATTGTTTATTATACAAATGGTTTGCCTGTTAGTTGTTTATTATACAAATGGTATGCTTCTTACATACTTGGAATACTTGGTTACAACTGGCAAAATACTTATAGATAGTTTGGTGTCATGGATTGGAAAACAGTCAACAACATAATTGATACGATGTGCTGTGGATAGAAGATTGTGGAAGTACATGCTCGCCTACGTCAACCGGTATGGCACATGATAATTATGATGATGACGATGATGATGATGATGATGATTATGATGATGTTTATGATGATGATGTTTGTGTTACTTGTTCTCTTATAGAAATGGTATGGTTGATACTTTGATATTATAAAAGGCGGGGTGGGGGGAGGGGGTGTGTGTGGGCTACCTTGATATTATAAAGGGGGGGGGTGTTGGGCTATCTTCATATTATAAAGGGGGGTGGGGGGCTATCTTGATATTACAAAAGGGGGTTGGGCTATCTTGATATTGTAAAAGGGGGTTGGGCTATCTTGATATTATAAAAGAGGGGTGGGCTATCTTGATATTATAAAAGAGGGATAAGCTATCTTGATATTATAAAAGAGGGGTGGGCTATCTTGATATTATAAAAGAGGGGTGGGCTATCTTGATATTTATAAAAGAGGGGTGGGCTATCTTGATATTGTAAAAGAGGGGTGGACTATCTTGATATTATAAAAGAGGGGTGGGCTATCTTGATATTGTGAAAGGTGGGGGGGGTGGACAACATTGATATAATAAAAGGGGTGTGGGCTACATTGATGTTATATAAGGGGGGATGGTGTGGGCTACTTTGATATTGGAAATGGGGGTTTGGGCTACCTGGATATTATAAACGAAGTTTTGGGCTGCTTTTGATATTGTAAAAGGAGGGTGGAGGGATGTGTTACTTTGATATTATGAAAGGATTACATTTACAACTGTTTTTGGAAACACTGGTCTAGTACATCCTGAACTGCAACAGCAGTAGCTTTGCTGATGCAAGTGACCTAGACGATGCCTCAAATTGTGAATCTCAGGACTTCTTTATTCCTCAGTTTCTTGAACTCAAAATCAGCTCTTTCCTTCCTAATTGGATTTCTTCGTCCCTATTCCAATTAAACGTGGCATTTAAATTGTGATATGTGGACCCCCGAAACTACAGTAGTTCCCCACGGCCTTAAAACATGGTTCACCATTATCGCCTCGGAAGTTTCCCTCTATAATAATATTTATTTATTATTATTTCTCTCCAGTACATAACCACTGGAAACTACTATTCGTGCAGTTTTGTCCTATAAATGTTTGTCTGCAACACAAGTATTCAGCCCTACTGGGAGATACTTGCCTTAAAAGGAAAGTACAGAAGTACAATTTATTTCCGATCTGTGATCGTAACCCTATGCTATAGTCATAAGAACACCTTCGCGTAAGACACTGCTCACAATAGCTAATGTTTTAGTTAGCTGAGTGGCAGTGTACCAAGCGTTCGGCTTCTCGTGGCAAGGCGCGGTGCCATGGAGTACGGGTTCGATCCTGCTTCTGACCATATATTGTTCTTTGTATTTTTTCTGTTGTTTATTTGTCATTTTTTTCTGAGTGCTGATGGCATACCTCTTCCTTCTATGATTCCCTTCACCATTATCTCCCGTGTTGTTCAACGCTTACACAGTCAGGGTCATAAGTAAACAAATCTTAGGATGGGATCTTACGCTGATGATGTTTTGGTTGTCTATCATTAGGGCCAAGAAAGTGAGAGTGTTGGTTCAGGACAACTTGAACACTTCAAATCTTCAATGTCTAAGAGTGTCGTGTGGGGAGACAAGAGCACTTGGTAATTTTACGAAGGCAACAGTGACGTGGTTTTCTATTCAAAATGGCGTAGTCAAGAACTTAACGCCAAATGTGAATCTGTGTTCAGAGATTGTAGAGAGAATTCATGCGATGAGTTGAACCTAAAAGTGTGGTTTTATCGGAGCCTTTAACAAGCATGTAGTAAAGTTAAAAAAAAAGTAAAGTACTCCAATCACGCTAAGTGGCGTATAGGGAATATGGTGTTAGTGACTATACAGTTTACAAACCCTCCGCACATGATTTTTGGGGTAATGTGGTCGGTATTACGCCCGTGCCGCTTTACTTTCCCAGAAAAAAATCCGGTACCCATTAAAGGCTGGGTGAACCGGAAGCCGTCGGTTGGGATCGAACCCTACCTCATGTCATTTGTAGTCCAGTTCACTAACCACTGAGCTATCGCGGCTCCCCTCAGAACAAATTGAGCAGCGTTATTTTGTTCTATTATACCAGGGGTTAATCCTGTCTGTGATTGTGTACGCACTGGTGATCTTGACTCTCAGTGATACGCAAAGAAAAGGATTGGATCCTCATATGAGGTTGTGTTGAACTATGGAACCGATGGGAGATGCCAGACTAGAGCGCTACGTAGGAATCCAATAAAGACTTCACAACCAACACAACTAGCTATGGAAACTAAACAACAAATGATAAATATCATCTTCATACCAACTTTATGCTATGAAAGTCAAACACGGACCCTGCCTAAATCACATTCAAGAAAGATCAATACATGTGAGAAAAGTAACAAAGAACACAAGAAGAGATACAAAACCAAATGAAATCATAAGAAAAATTGTAGGAACGAAACCCTGCCAAGGAACAACAGAACTTAATAAAAAAAAAAAAGTAAAGTACCCCCATCACGCTAAGTGGCGTATAGGGAATATGGTGTTAGTGACTATACATTTTACAAACTCTCGGCACATGATTTTTGGGGTAATGTGGTCGGTATTACGCCCGTGCCGCTTTACTTTTACAGAACAACAACAACTTAAATAGTTTGGCCACCTGGCCAGAATGAATCCTCACCAATCACCATCAAGGGCGTTCTTCTCGAGAATGCATGGAAAAAGAGCAAGAGGAAGACCCAGAAGAAGATGGATAGATGCAGTTTCAGAGACATGTAACAAGAAAGAAAAATCACTAATTCAGACAGTTCGAGCAGCGCAAGAACGACAAATGATATAACCACGACATCATTTCGGTACCAGTGAGCAAGAGAAAAGAAGAAAGAAGAGGAACCAACACAACGCCGGTGTCGTTACTCGCTACACGTTGTGGGATATTCTTGGGAAGAGATCTGATCTCTTGTAGACTTCTCCGATGTGCAATGAGAATGACCTAAACTAAGCAGCAGCTATCAGTGTAACTCCTGATGAAGCCCTACCATAAACAACAATTTTGTGCCGGTTACCATCAATCTTGGCCTTTAATATGACCAGCAACACTGTCGTATGTTTCACAACAAAAATGGAAAACTTCGTTACGTATTTTGTCGTAGTTGAAGTGTAGTATTAACTCTTTAACTTCGAACCAACATTTCTGGTAATTATAAAACATTATGTGCATATAGGTTATACCCCTTCATGGCATCACGTGATGCAATACGTTCTATGTGTTTGGGTATATATTTCGATAAACTTTAATTAAGAACACACATTTGACAGAAGTGTGAATTTCTTGACCTTTGGTACATCATAAATGCAAGTCAAAATCTGTACAAAGAAATCAAAATAATTTATTTGAACTTAACCACCCTCGTGTGGCTACTGGGACTGTCATCACTGCCATGGGAGAAAAGAATAGAGCCACTGTCACGTGTCACACATCTCGTAAGAGTCGGCTAAGGAGGTTGGAGTCAAGGTTTACGTCGGTACTGCAGAGTTATTGCATCTGAGCTGAAGCCATCATTAGTGCGTTCGCTAATGTGCAGAATGAGTGTTTCATACTGGGAAGGACGCTGAGGGTGGAGATCTGAGTTGTACGATTTGTCCGTTGCGTAATGAAGACAATCTGTCTATTCGACAACTCACAAAGGATGTGAGAGAGTTAATGCCCTTCCTAGCTGTTAATATCTTCCACATCACTGGGAACAGATACTTGGTCGACTGGATTGTATCTAAATGACGTCTTCTGAATCTTTACGTGCACGATGTAACGAGTTCAACTGATATCTTCATTATTTTACATGTTACTCCCAATATTTTGTCCCACCTAGAACATGGTTATTTCTTTTTTTTACATTTTAAGAATTTGATCCTTTTCGATACAAACACTATAAGAGACTTTACTGTACAATCTATCTGCTTGTGAAATGCTAATTTTTGCCAAGAGAAGAAAGAAAAGAGAGTAATGTCCCCTGACTTATATGAAGTATGACTATAGAGCTCTCTTTCTCTCTCTTACTTTCGACGCTCTGCAACATTTTAGGAAACATGGTCAGTATTACATAAGTGCCGTCTTTCTTCCCGAGAAAAATACTTTACATTTATGAGGCTGGGAAATCCAAGAAGCCGCCGATCGGGTCTGAACCAGACCTCTTGTCACCAGTACATCAGTTCACTAAATACTTTTATACCGTGGGTTCCGAACTTGCTGCTTGCTTACGTTCGCCCGATGACTAAAGTATTCTAGACTGTTCTAGTAGACTAGAGAATTCCTCTTCATCATCCGCCCTTAAAAGGACGTTAAGTTGGTGTGTCTGCGTTGTGTTGTGGTTTGCAGTATAACTGTGATATTGCGCCTTTCGGCCCAACACATCCGACTTGAGCACGACATTTTTGAGTACCGGGTTGTCTTCCATCTTCGATCCCTACTCGCTTGGCCAGACTAGACAGGTTAGTCTGTTGCTAGAGGCACCGCGGAGATGTGGAGCAGGGTCTGGATGGTTTTGGTTTACCGATCCTGGCGCAAGCCATCAGCTGTGGGTCGCTGACAACTTCCAGCTCTGGAAATTATTACATTACTCTTATTCTTCTTCTTTCCTTGCTCATCTGCCTTTCAGCGTCGAGGGGAGAAATAATTTGCCAACTTTTGCTCTTCTGTTCGCCTCTGCTGCTGTTATGTTTCTTAGTGCTTCTAATATTCAATAGATCCATCTTTTTCGTGGTCGACTTTTGGGTCTGGTGCTCTCACGTTTGTTGAAGGCTCGTTGTGTTGGGTTTGCATCTTTCTGCCTTGTCACGTAGCCAAACCATTTTATCTGTTGTTTCCTTATATATTCTATAACGAGGGCTTTTCCTAGCTTTTTTCTCAGTTCTTCATTTCTGATCTTATCTCTCAGACTGTTTCCTGTCATTCGTCTAACACGTTTAATCTCAGTAGAGTTTATTTTTCTTATTGTTCTTGCATATATTGGGTCCAGGTCTGGCATTGGTAGCACAACGTTGGGATGAAGATTGTATTGTATAGTGCTCATTTTGCCTCCAGAGTTATTTCCTTTTTGGACAATAGTGGTGATAACTGTTCAATGATTTGATAAGCTTTGTTATATCTTGATTCTATCTCTGCTGTTTGTGAATTATCGTTTGTCATTAGACTTCCTAGGTATTTGAAGACGGAGAAGATAAACTGACGGAAAGAATATAGGGTGGGAGGGATAGAACGTAAGGTAGGGTAAAGTAGAAGGAAGGGGGTATTATGGGAGAGGGAGGGTAGGTAATAGGGAGGGTTACGGGTAAGGAAAGGTAGAGTAGGAGGAGGGGTGGATTATGGGAGAGGGAGGTTTAGAAGGTAGGGTAGAGTAGGAGGAGGGGTGGATTATGGGAGAGGGAGGTTTAGAAAGTAGGGTAGATTAGGAGGAGGGGTGGATTATGGGAGAGGGAGGGTTAGGGTAGAGGGTATGGTAGAGTAGGAGAAAGGGTGGATTATGGGAGAGGGAGGGTTAGGGTAGAGGGTAGGGTAGAGTAGGAGGAGGGGTGGATTATGGGAGAGGGAGGTTTAGAAGGTAGGGTAGAGTAGGAGGAGGGGTGGATTGCGGGAGAGGGAGGTTTAGGGTAGAAGGTAGGGTAGAGTAGGAGGAGGGGTGGATTATGGAAGAGGGAGGGTTAGGGTAGAAGGCAGTATAGAGTAGGAGGAGGGGTGGATTATGGGAGAGGGAGGGTTAGGGTAGAAGGTAGTGTAGAGTAGGAGGAGGGGTGGATTATGGGAGAGGGAGGGTTAGGGTAGAAGGTAGTGTAGAGTAGGAGGAGGGTGGATTATGGGAGAGGGAGGTTTAGAACGTAGTGTAGAGTAGGAGGAGGGGTGGATTATGGGAGAGGGAGGTTTAGGGTAGAAGGTAGGGTAGAGTAGGAGGAAGGGTGGATTATGGGAGAGGGAGGTTTAGGGGAGACGGTAGGGTAGAGTAGGAGGTGGGGTAGATTATGTGAGAGGGAGGTTTAGGGTAGAAGGTAGGGTAGAGTAGGAGGAAGGGTGGATTATGGGAGAGGGAGGTTTAGGGTAGCGGGTCGGGTAGAGTAGGAGGTGGGGTAGATTATGTGAGAGGGAGGCTTAGGGTAGAGGGTAGGGTAGAGTAGGAGGAAGGGTGGATTATGGGAGAGGGAGGTTTAGGGTAGAAGATAGCGTAGAGTAGGAGGAAGGGTGGATTATGGGAGAGGGAGGGTTAGGGGAGAAGGTAGGGTAGAGTAGGAGGTGGGGTAGATTATGTGAGAGGGAGGTTTAGGGTAGAGGGTAGGGTAGAGTAGGAGGAAGGGTGGATTATGGGAGAGGGAGGTTTAGGGTAGAAGGTAGGGTAGAGTAGGAGGAAGGGTGGATTATGGGAGAGGGAGGATTAGGGGAGACGGTAGGGTAGAGTAGGAGGTGGGGTAGATCATGTGAGAGGGAGGTTTAGGGTAGAGGATAGGGTAGAGTAACTCATTAGCACAAACACAAAACTTAGGCTATTCAAATCAAATGTACTATCAACCCTTACGTATGCGTGTGAAAGCTGGAAAACAACAAGAGATATAGAAACAAAGTTGAACGCATTCGAAAATAAATGTCTAAGGAAAATACTTGGTATAGAATGGAACGAATTCAAAACAAACGAGGAAATTAGAGAAATCGCCAATCAACCACTAATATCTTCAGTAATAAAGAAAAGACGATGGTCATACGTTGGACATGTGATGAGAAGAGATAATAATCGAATAGCAAAGCAAGCCCTCATATGGGAAACAACAGGTAAAAGAAAAAGAGGAAGACCCAGGGAGACACTGAGAAGAACATTGATGAGAGAGGCAAGAGCAGCAGGAATCGGCTCCCTCAATGAGATAGAACTGCTTGCACAGAACAGAGACAGATGGCGAGATTTGATAAAATATCTTTAAAAGAAAACTGCTAGAACAAAAATTCATATAGGAGAAGGTGTATCTTGGTCTACGCCCTATGGGCCGGTTACGGCTCGAAAGGTCAATAGATAGATAGATAGATAGATAGGGTAGAGTAGGAGGAAGGGTGGATTATGGGAGAGGGAGGTTTAGGGTAGAAGGTAGGGTAGAGTAGGAGGAAGGGTGGATTATGGAAGAGGGAGGGTTAGGGGAGAAGGTAGGGTAGATCATGTGAGAGGGAGGTTTAGGGTAGAGGGTAGGGTAGAGTAGGAGGAAGGGTGGATTATGGGAGAGGGAGGTTTAGGGTAGAAGGTAGGGTAGAGTAGGAGGAAGGGTGGATTATGGAAGAGGGAGGGTTAGGGGAGAAGGTAGGGTAGAGTAGGAGGTGGGGTAGATTATGGGAGAGGGAGGTTTAGGGTAGAAGGTAGGGTAGAGTAAGAGGAAGGGTGGATTATGGGAGAGGGAGTGTTAGAAGAGAAGGTAGTGTAGAGAGGGAGGAAGGGTGGATTATGGGAGAGGGAGGGTTAGGGTAGAAGGTAGGGTAGATTAGGAGGAAGGGTGAATTATGGGAGAGGGAGGGCTAGGGGAGAAGGTAGTGTAGAGTAGGAGGAAGGGTGGATTATGGGAGAGGGAGGGTTAAGGGAGAAGGTAGTGTAGAGTAGGAGGAAGGGTGAATTATGGGAGAGGGAGGGTTAGAGGAGAAGGTAGTGTAGAGTAGGAGGAAGGGTGAATTATGGGAGAGGGAGGGTTAGGGGAGAAGGTAGTGTAGAGCAGGAGGAAGGGTGGATTATGGGAGAGGGAGGGTTAGGGGAGAAGGTAGTGTAGAGTAGGAGGAAGGGTGGATTATGGGAGAGGGAGGGTTAGGGTAGAAGGTAGGGTAGAGTAGCAGGAAGGGTGGATTATGGGAGAGGGAGGGTTAGGGAAGAAGGTAGTGTAGAGTAGGAGGTGGGGTAGATTATGGGAGAGGGAGGTTTAGGATAGAAGGTAGGGTAGAGTAGGAGGTGGGGTAGATTATGGGAGAGGGAGGTTTAGGGTAGAAGGTAGGGTAGAGTAGGAGGAAGGGTGGATTATGGGGGAGGGAGGGTTAGGGAGAAGGTAGTGTAGAGTAGGAGGAAGGGTGGATTATGGGAGAGGGAGGGTTAGGGTAGAAGGTAGGGTAGGGTAGCAGGAAGGGTGGATTATGGGAGAGGGAGGGTTAGGGGAGAAGTTAGGGTAGTGTAGGAGGTGGGGTAGATTATGGGAGAGGGAGGTTTAGGATAGAAGGTAGGGTAGAGTAGGAGGTGGGGTAGATTATGGGAGAGGGAGGTTTAGGGTAGAATGTAGGGTAGAGTAGGAGGAAGGGTGGATTATGGGAGAGGGAGGTTTAGGGGAGAAGGTAGGGTAGAGTAGGAGGTGGGGTAGATTATGGGAGAGGGAGGTTTAGGGTAGAAGGTAGGGTAGAGTCGGAGGAGGGGTGGATTATTGAGGGTTAGGGTAGAAGGTAGGGTAGAGTAGGAGGAGGGGGGATAGCGGAGAGGGAGGGGTTAGAGGGGAGGGTAGGGTATAGTAGGAGAAATTGAGGATAAGTGGGTATAGGAAGGTGGAGTAGGAGTAAAGGGGAAGGGTTATTGGGTAAGGTAATTTGGGGGGAATGAAGGGTTAGGGGGTAAAGAAGAGTAGTGGGAAAGGAGATTTAGGGATTAAGATAAAGAAGGGGAGGGAAGTTTAGGAGTTAAGGTAGGGTAGAGTAGGTGGTGGTGTGAATTAGAGGGTGAAGAACGGTAGAGTAGGAGGGAATGAGGATTAGGGGTAAATTAGTGTAGTGTAGGAGGAGGAGGGTTAATAGGTTATGTAATGTAGAGTACGGTGAGGGAGGTGTTGAGGGGGGTAAGGTACGGTAGAGTAGGGGAAGGGATGGTTAGGGGGTAAGGTAGAGCAGGATGGAGGGAGGGTTTGGGGGTACGGTAGGGTAGAATTGGGGGAGGTAGGGTTGGTTGTAAGGTAGTGTAGAGTAGGGGGAGGGAGGGTTAGGGGGTAAGTAGGGTAGAATAGGGGGAGGTAGGGTTGGTTGTAAGATAGTGTAGAGTATGGGGCAAGAGGGTTAGGGGATAAAGTAGAGTAGCAGTGAAGTAGGGTTAGGGGGTACGGTAAGATAGGGGGAGGGAGCATTAGTAGGTAAGGTAGGGTAGTATAGAGGGAGGGAGGGTCAGGGTGTTAGATATAGTAGGGGATGGAGGGGTAGGGGGTAAGGTGGGATAAGGGGAGTGAGGTTTAGTAAATGTGGTAGGGTTGAGTTGGGAGAGGGGGGGGGGGGTTAGAGGGTAAGGTAGGGTAGACTATTGGGATGTGAGTGTTAAGGGTAGGGGAGGATTAGGGAGTATGGTAGGGTAGAGTAGGGGGAGGGAGGGTTGAGTGGGAAGTTAGGGTAGGGGAGCGAGGGTTAGGGGTTAAGGTAATGTAGGGGCAGGGAGGGAGGGTTTTGGGGTAGGTAGGGTAGAGTAGTGGAAGGGTGGGTTGGTTTGTAAGGTAGGTTAAGGAGGAGGGAGGGTTAACGGGTAAGGTAGAGTAGGGGGAGGGAGGGTTAGGGAGTAGGGTATGGCAGAGTAGGGGAGGGTTGGTTGGTTGTTAAGGTAGGGAAAGGGGTAGGGGGGGTTAAGGGGTAAGGTAAGAGTTAGCGCGGTGGGAGGGTTATGGGTAAGGTAGGAAAGGGGGAGGGTTAGGTGGTAAGGTAGGGTATAGTTGGGAGGTAGGGTTTGTTGGTAAAGTAGGGAAAGGGGAGGGAGCGTTAGGGGTAAGATAGAGTATGGAGAAGGGAGGGTTAGGGGGTAAGGTAATGTAGGGGAAAGGGAGGGTTACGGGGTAAGGTAGAATAGGGGAGGGAGGGTTAGGGGGTATGGTAGGGGAGGGAGGGTTAGGGGGTAAGGTAGGGTAGAGTAGAGGGAAGGGATGTTAGGTTCTGTTTCCTTGTCCAGTAACAACTTCTTACATTGGTGTCCTAAGAACCTGGTTGGCTGCAGAGCTAAGTCCACAGGGCAGGCCTCAGTCACCGCTGTATCGAAGCTAATAACTATACTAAAAAAAAAAATAAAAAAATAAAAAATAAAAAGGAATTGAAATAAAAACAAAAGCCAGGTTGTTAAGTTTTAATTTTATTTCAAGCGCTGATATTTCGAGACTATGGTATAAAATGTACAACACGGACGTCCTAGAAAGCTTCCTATATTAAAATTGGGGAACATTTTTACTTTGTTGTTGACTTTGACGCAACGAGGGCAGGGTTCACTTTTGCTCAGAGTTAGTCTAGTTTAAGACTATGACACACACCAAGATATGAGCCATGGCTGGCAAGGAAATACACCAGGATATGAACAATGGCCGGCACAGACACACACCAAGATATGAACCTTGGCTGGCACATACACCCACTAAGATGTGAGCCATGGCTGGCACGGATATACACCGAGGTGTGAATCTTGGCCGGTCCAGACACAAACCAAGATATATGAGCCATATTGGCTCATATCTTAGCGCGTATGTGTGTGTTGGCCATGGCTCATGTCATGATGTGTGTCATGTTGGTCATATCTCATATCTTGGTGTGTGTCAGTGTTAATCATGTCTCATATATTTTTGTATGTCTGTGTTTGGTCATATCTCATATCTTTAAGTGTGTTTGTGTTGGTCATGTGTCATAATTTTGTGCGTGCATGTTTGTGTTGGTCACATCTCATGTCTTTGTATTTATGTCTATGTTAATCACATCTCATACCTTTGTCTATGCTAGGCATGTCTCTGAACTTTGTGTGTGCATGTCTATGTTAGTCACATCTCCTATCTTTGTGTGTGCATGTCTATGTTAGTCACATCTCCTATCTTTGTGAGTGCATGTTGATGTTGGTCATGTTTCATATCTTTATGTGTGCATGACTGTGTTTAGTCATATCTCATATTTTAGAGTGTGTCTGTGTTAGTCACATCTCATATCTAAGTGTGTATGTGTCTGTGTTGGGCCTATCGCATATACTGGTGTGTGTCAGTGTTGGTCATGCCTCATATCGTTGTATGCATGTCAGTGTTGGTCACATCTCATATCTTTGTTTGTGCATGTCTGTGTTAGTCACCTCCAGTGACTCGGGCAGATGGTGCTCGTAAACCTGGGAGGGCCGACCATCTAAGGGCAGAATCCCCCTACAGAAAAGACAATCTGCTGCCTTGCAGGAAGATTGGGTGTAATCAAAGGCTAAGGAAAGCAAACCTTAATAAAATGCTGGATGAAATGAGATGCACTGGGCCACTGGCGCAGAACACAGTTCAACGTTTTAACAGGTACTCAATCAGAGTCGATCTAACAGACTCTAATTATGATGTTCTGTCTGTGGGGTCGATCAATTCACTTAAACAGACAGCTGTCTTCATGTGAGAGTCTGGAATCCAAATCTGATTGAGTCTTAATCGCAGAGAGAGAGAGAGAGAGAGAGAGAGAGAGAGAGAAAGAGAGAGAGAGAGAAAGAATTCCTCTATTTGTTTTAGTTGCCTGCCTTCTATAGTTATGTTGATGTTCTGTTTATTTTTGGCGACATTCATGACTTCTGTTTTGTTTGTGTTGATTTTCATGTTGTATTTTGTGCCTGAGCTGTTGAGTTTGTTTAAGTGTTCTTGTCGGTCTTCTATTGTTTCCTGTATTAGTGTCTGATATTATTTCCTGTATTAGTGCCTGATATCGTTTCCTGTATTAGTACCTGATATTGTTTCCTGTATTAGTGCCTGATATCGTTTCCTATATTAGTGCCTGATATTGTTTCCTGTATTAGTGCCTGATATCGTTTCCTATATTAGTGCCTGATATTGTTTCCTATATTAGTGCCTGATATTGTTTCCCGTATTAGTGCCTGATATTGTTTCCTGTATTAGTGCCTGATATTGTTTCCTGTATTAGTGCCTGATATTGTTTCCTGTATTAGTGCCTGATATTGTTTCCTGTATTAGTGCCTGATATTGTTTCCTGTATTAGTGCCTGATATTGTTTCCTGTATTAGTGCCTGATATTGTTTCTTTTATTAGTGCCGGATATTGTTTCCTGTATTAGTGCATGATATTGTTTCTTTTATTAGTGCCTGATATTGTTTCCTGTATTAGTGCCTGATATTGTTTCCTGTATTAGTGCCTGATATTGTTTCCTGTATTAGTGCCTGATATTGTTTCCTGTATTAGTGCCTGATATTGTTTCCTGTATTAGTGCCTGATATTGTTTCCTGTATTAGTGCCTGATATTGTTTCCTGTATTAGTGCATGATATTGTTTCTTTTATTAGTGCCTGATATTGTTTCCTGTATTAGTGCCTGATATTGTTTCCTGTATTAGTGCCTGATATTGTTTCCTGTATTAGTGCCTGATATTGTTTCCTGTATTAGTGCCTGAAATTGTTTCCTGTATTAGTGCCTTAAATTGTTTCTTTTATTAGTGCCTGATATTGTTTCCTGTATTAGTGCCTGAAATTGTTTCCTGTATTAGTGCCTGATATTGTTTCCTGTATTATTACCTTATATCGTTTCCTGTATTAGTGTCTGATATTGTTTCCTGTATTAGTGTCTGATATTGTTTCCTGTATTAGTGCCTGATATTGTTTATTTTATTAGTGCCTGATATCGTTTCATGTATTAGTGCCTGATATTGTTTCCTGTATTAGTGCCTGAAATTGTTTCCTGTATTAGTGCCTTAAATTGTTTCTTTTATTAGTGCCTGATATTGTTTCCTGTATTAGTGCCTGAAATTGTTTCCTGTATTAGTGCCTGATATTGTTTCCTGTATTATTACCTTATATCGTTTCCTGTATTAGTGTCTGATATTGTTTCCTGTATTAGTGTCTGATATTGTTTCCTGTATTAGTGCCTGATATTGTTTATTTTATTAGTGCCTGATATCGTTTCATGTATTAGTGCCTGATATTGTTTCCTGTATTAGTGCCTGATATTGTTTCCTGTATTAGTGCCAGATATTGTTTCCTGTATTAGTGCCTGATATTGTTTCCTGTATTAGTGCCTGATATTGTTTCCTGTATTAGTGCCTGATATTGTTTCCTGTAATAATGCCTGATATTGTTTCCTGTATTAGTGCCTGATATTGTTTCCTGTATTAGTGCCTGATATTGTTTCCTGTATTAGTGCCTGATATTGTTTCCTGTATTAGTGCCGGATATTGTTTCCTGTATTAGTGCCTGATATCGTTTCCTGTATTAGTGCCTGATATTGTTTCCTGTATTAGTGCCTGATATCGTTTCCTGTATTAGTGCCTGATATCGTTTCCTGTATTAGTGCCTGTATAACCTAATACATTACTGACTGAAATAATCGGCTTCACTACAATCAGAGTAAACACAAAGTTCTCACTTTCACATTCTGTGAGTGTGTGCGGTTGACAGGTTATATACACTCTAGTTCCATCCAGTGAATCTCTCTCAAGTCTACCTGAACCTGATCGGTCATCTATCTCTTGGATGCTGGTAGCCACATCCTTTTCACTGTGGTATTCTAAAAAAATTAACTGACCAATGAGAGACTTTTGCTTATCTCTGTCCTCCAACACTAATGTTCTATTGACTTTTACAATTACACTAAAGCAGTCAGCTTTCTTGAGACGTGATAGCTCAGTGGTTAGTGAACTGGACTACAAACAACAAGGGGTAGGGTTCGATCACAACAGACGGCTTCCGGGTTCACCCAGCCTTAAATGGGTACCGGATTTTTCTTGGAAAGTAATGCAGCGCGGGCGTAATACCGACCACATTACTCCAAAAATCATGCGCTGAAGGTCTGTAAAATTTATGGTCACTAACACCATATTCCCTATACGTCACTTGGCGTGACGGGAGCTCTTTACTTTTAAATTTTTTTTTAGTCAGCTTTCTTCTAAATAGTATAGTAGCCTCCGTCAGTCATAGTTGACTAAGGATTTTGTGGCGCGCCTAGAAATGTTATTTCTGTTTCTTTTATTTCGCCGAGTATTCTCTCTTTTTCTTTGAATCTGTCTGCTTCTTGTTTGAGTTGGAGCTTTAGACTGTTTTTCCAAATATTGCTGTCTGCAGCTATTTATTCCCAGACTACAGGTTTTATATTGAGAGTTTTCGTGTCACGTTTACACACAGTCTACAAATCGAAGTTATTGAACGTCCCCTTTTCTCCTTTTGCCATCTGTTAATTCTTCATTGAGTATATCTTTTGGTATGCGCCATCTTCCATACAGTGTACGTGGCCAAGCGAGCATTTGAGCTTGCGTGTAGATGATGTTCGGGAGAACTGTGCGTGTGAGAACCTCCACAAATTAGTATCTGCCAAATAACTTAAATAAAATTAAGAAGAAAGATCCCCCCACACGCCCCCCCCCCCCCATGCCTAAATTGTGACACTAACTCCTGATGTACCGCGGCTTCTCAGTAACTAACTACGACACACGCCATTTGCCAAAGCAGTTTTGTTTTTTCTTCCAAGCACCTGTTACAGATATCTTTAAATGTTCGAAAATATAATAACTAATTTCTTTCTTTCAAAAGAGCTAATTTCCAATATAATAACTAATTTCTTTCTTTCAAAAGAGCTAATTTCCAATATTAGGAAGAAACACTGATCATTTTTTTGGGTCATGTAATGAGAAGGGAACAACTGGAATATATTGTGGCAACTGAGAAAATTTAAGGACGAAGAGATGGAGGGAAGCAATGAAAAAATATACCAGACAGCTTAAGAGAATGGCTTGGCAGAAGATCAACAAGAGAAATGATAAATAACTGTCAATATCGAAAGTTGTGTAGACACATGATCACTTACGCCAGCAGGCATAACATTTGATGATGATTGATGGTGAGTTTATTTCTAGCAATCACCCTTAGACTTCTAAAGTAAGGATTGTCCTGTCCCTCTTAAAGACAAGCGAGCCTAAATGTTTTGTTTTCAGATTTGTTTGCCCTTGTTGGCCCAACAAATCCGACTTCAGAATGACATTTTTAGTACCGGGTTGTCTTCCTTCTTTGATTCCTACTCCCGTGACCAGACTAGATTGGTTATTGGTTATTGGTTATTGGTAATGGAATGCCTCGGTGTCACTGCAAACGAATTAAAATCCATAATCGCACAACCGCCCGTGCCAGTGGAATCATCCGAATCACTAACCAAGCTCCCAAACAAAGAAAGGTAACTGTAGTCCCCTTCGGTAGCAGTCTCAGCACACGCCAAAAGACATAAGGCGAAACCGCGCAGAAAGTGAACACAGCCAACTGTTCCCCGTCATACGATATCATCATTCATCGTATACAATTGGAATATCGAAACATGATCAAAGCGGATAAGACACACTTCTCACGGTGTGCACAGAGCACTTAACTCAGTAGCTCCTGCAATAAGCCGGACTTGGAATATGAGGAAACTGCAACAAGGGACACTTTTCAGACATAGCCTTCAATGGTTTCCTGCCGCCTATCCACCATATTCCGGAAGTTCACGTCCTCCTGAAAATGATTATCGTCATATTGAGAACAAAAAATGTATAGCGCTTGATGATGTTAGGACATCGTTCTTTACTCCAGCCGAACATATAAGCACACAGTTAGTCGTCGAATTATCCCCGTCACACATCAAACAACAGACCCTACGGTTAGCGTACAATGAACGAAACACGGTGCAAATTCCCCAAAGAGGAAAACCTTCGGTCGACTTGACGGAACAGTACTCATTAATGCGTTTCAGCACATAAATAACTTGCGTCAAACAATTCCAAAGTCGGCCATTGTACAGCACTCAGTGTGACGTAAACCGCATGTCAACACTAGACGATGAAGGTCGCTTTTACAATACTTGACTTGTCAGAAAGGAACATTGCTGTGTGTACTCGGCGGTGCAGATTTGTCCACTTCGTAAGCGCAGATTTGCTAAGTAGAACATCATTTTGATTTCAACACAGAAAATTGCTTCAGAGAGCCGAAATTAATCAAACCCCAGATGCATTTTCTGCAGCGATCGAGAGAACGTGAAACGTTCCACCATTTTGAAACATTAGTCTGTAACTAGAGGCACTGCGAAAACGTGGAGTAGGGTATGTATGGTTCTATTCCTCCTCGTCCTCCACCTCCCACTACTTTTTTATATTTCTTTTTCTTCCTCTTCTTTTCTTCATCTTTTACCTTCTTCTAGTCTTCTCCTTCTTCTTCCTGTGCATTCAGTTTCGTATGTTCAGCATATTATTTAGAGAAGAGTCACCCCCTATCAGCATTTAGTCATTCTTGGAAGCCACCATATGTACACCTACATTTGTAGGCCAGTTGTCCTACCTGTGTCCATATTCTGGCTTTCAAATCTCTGTTCCGTTCTCGTGTCTGAGTGACATTTTTTAAAAGTCAGATGTCCTGGAGCATACATCTTGAGCTTCACATTCCAAGAGCAATCATTTGAGGTGGCTGTTCAGGCTATGTGCTAATCTCAGTCGGAGTGCTCATCATTTCTTTACTCCTCTTCAAGTGCAGGGTATGGTCTTGAGAAAGATTATATTTCCAGATTTCAACATCATTAGAATCGGCGTGCATTAAAAAAAATAAAAAATAAAATATGTATTAAAGATTTGCAACTGTTTTCTATATTTTTTCGTTATTTAGTTGTTTAAAACTATATGTTTTATATCAATCTGCAAAAGATGTTTATCAGTCGATATCATAAGACTTTAGGAAGGAACAGTCATCATGTTTTTGGCCATGTAATGAGAAGAGAACAGCTGGAATATATTGTAACAACTGGGAAAATTGAGGGACGAAGAGATAGAGGGAAGCAAGGAGAAAAAATACCAGACAGCTTAAGAGAATGGCTTGGCAGAAGGTCAACAACAGAAATGATAAATAACTGTCGAGATCGAAAGTTGTGGAGAAACATGATCACCTACGCCAGTAGGCCCAGTACTTGATAATGATCATAAGACTATTTATACTGCTTGTCATACTGATTATCATACTGTTTATCATACTGTTTATCATAAGATCAGTCAGACAGTATCTATAGCTCGCTGGTTAAACATATCCTGAACGCTGCGCCTCGTCTTCTGCCTGACTAGTTCAAGAGTTGTTATAAAAGTCACAAATCCACTGTACTGTAATTATAGATCCTGGTTGGAAGAGAGCGTGTGAGACGGTCGAGAGATGACTTATCTAACACAACTTCAGGATACAAGAAAACAAAAATAATAATAAAAATAACCATATACGATTACATCTAACCACCAATTGAGAGAGAACCAAAGACATAACGAAAAACGGTCAGGATCCGCCGTATTGAAGTAGACTATCTATTTTTTATCCAGTCCAGTATGCATCTTTTCCTCTTCCACGTGTTACCCTTTTAAAAGTACATATATGACACTATCTTCCTTTTTAAAACATACATTTAAGACGCAATAGATCTTTTTTAAAACATACATTTAAGACGCAATAGATCTTTTTTAAAGCATACATTTAAGACGCAATAGATCTTTTTTAAAACATACATTTAAGACGCAATAGATCTTTTTTAAAACATACATTTAAGATGCAATAGATCTTTTTTAAACATACATTTAAGACGCAATAGATCTTTTTAAAGCATACATTTGTGGTGCAATAGAGCTTTTTAACACATACATTTAAGACACAGATCATTTTAAAACATACATTTGAGGCGCAATAGATCTGTTTAAAACATACATTTAAGACATAATAGATCTTTTAAAACATACATTTGAGGGGCAATAGATATTTTTAAAACATAAATTTAAGGTAAAAGATCTTTTTAAAACACACATTTAAGACGCAACAGGTGTTTTAAAACGTACATTTGAGGCGCAATAGATCTTTTTAAAAGACACATTTAAGACAGACGCAATAGGTCTTTTAAAACATACATTTAAGACAGACGCAATAGGTCTTTTAAAACATACATTTAAGACGCAATGGACCTTTTTAAAGAATACTTTTAAAAACAAAATTCAAATTTTAAACATTTAAAAAAATTAAAAACAAAGTTATGGAAACTTTAAAACATACTTTTTACATAGAATATGAACAATTCAATTCACAATTTGAAGTAACAGCAAATCTTTAATAGTAAATGAACACTTTAAAACATAAATGAACACTTTACAACATAAATGAACACTTTAAAACATAAATGAACACTTTAAAGCGTAAATGAACACTTTAAAACATAAATGAACACTTTTAAACATAAATGAACACTTTAAAACATAAATGAACACTTTAAAACATAAATGAACACTTTAAAGCATAAATGAACACTTTAAAGCATAAATGAACACTTTAAAACATAAATGAACACTTTAAAGCATAAATGAACACTTTAAAACATACATCAACAAATACATGTAATTCACCATCATCATCATCATCGAGTGCCGTCTTCGAAACCAAGGTTGGCTACCATGGAGCGCCATTCTGCTCTGTCTCTTGCTTTGATGGTGCAGGTTATCATAGGCTGATTTGTCCATCTTTTAATGTTACTCTTCCATGTTAGTCTTTGTCTGCCTCTGCCTCTTTTACCTTGTGTTTTCCCCTCCAGGATTACTTTTAGTAGGCTGTTGTGTCTTTTAACATGGCCCAAAAATCGCATTTGTCTTGTTTGAATTGTGTTTATATGTAATTCATACGTTTGAAACAAATGCAAAACATCAATATAATGTTTATGTTTGCAATCAAAACTTTCCTTCATCTGCCTCTGTTTACATTCAGAGTTGGGTGTAAATGGAAGGTTTGGGTCAATGTTCTGTTTAGTGTTGAGTTCAAAGTGCTGTCTGCTGTTTCGTTAATATTCAGTTCAAAGTGCAGTCTTGTGTTTCGTTAATGTTCTGTATAGTGTTGAGTTCAAAGTGCTGTCTACTGTTTCGTTAATGTTCTGTATAATGTTCAGTTCGAAGTGCTGTCTGTGTTTCGTTAATGTTCTGTATAACGTTGAGCTCAAAGTGCTGTCTGCTGTTTCGTTAATGTTCTGTATAATGTTCAGTTCGAAGTGCTGTCTGTGTTTCGTTAATGTTCTGTATAACGTTGAGCTCAAAGTGTTGTCTGCTGTTTCGTTAATGTTCTGTATAATGTTCAGTTCAAAGTGCTGTCTGCTGTTTCGTTAATGTTCTGTATAATGTTAAGTTCAAAGTGCTGTCTGTGTTTCGTTAATGTTCTGTATAGTGTTGAGCTCAAAGTGCTGTCTGCTGTTTCGTTAATGTTCTGTATAATGTTCAGTTCAAAGTGCTGTCTGTGTTTCGTTAATGTTCTGTATAGTGTTGAGCTCAAAGTGTTGTCTGCTGTTTCGTTAATGTTCTGTATAATGTTCAGTTCAATGTGCTGTCTGTGTTTCGTTAATGTTCTGTATAGTGTTGAGTTCAAAGTGTTGTCTGTGTTTCGTTAATGTTCTGTATAGTGTTGAGTTCAAAGTGTGGTAATCTGTTTCGTAAATGTTCTGTATAGGGTTGAGTTCAAAGTTTTGTCTGTGTTTCGTTAATGTTCTGTATAGTGTTGAGTTCAAAGTGTGGTCTGCTGTTTCGTTAATGTTCTGTATAGGGTTGAGTTCTAAGTGTTGTCTGTGTTTCGTTAATGTTCTGTATAGGGTTGAGCTCAAAGTTCTGTAAGGTGTTAAGCTGAAAATGATGTATAGTGTTGAGCTCAAAGTACGGTATAGTATTGAGCTCAAAGTGCTGTATAGTGTTGAGCTCAAAGTACGGTATAGTATTCAATTCAAAGTGCTGTATAGTGTTGAGCTCAAAGTATGGTATAGTATTCAGCTCAAAGTGTCGTATAGTGTTGAGTTCAAAGTACGGTATAGTATTCAATTCAAAGTGCTGTATAGTGTTGAGCTCAACGTACGGTATAGTATTGAGCTCAAAGTGTTGTATAGGTTGAGCTCAACGTACGGTATAGTATTGAGCTCAAAGTTCTGTGAAGTGTTGAGCTCAAAGTGATGTATTGTATTGAGCTCAGAGTGCTGTATAGTGTTGAGCTCAAAGAGCTGTCTGCTTTTTTGGTTAATATATCTTCTTGATTTTTTTTCAATTTCTGCCTTTGTTTCCTCTCCCGTTAATTTGATGATTCATTTTATTGTTTGTTTGTTTAACTGCTGTGTACACATTTAAACGTCATTGTTACTCATTTCAAAACAATCACTGGTCGGTGATCAAAGCTGGTGACATCTCCATACAGTATGTCCAAGTATGGCAATGGTGATGGCTACAGTCCTCTCTTTGCTTTAAATACTAGGCACTTCTGTAGCGGGTAGTCATCAGTCAATTTCTTCTTCTTCTACCATTCAATTTTTCCTGTGGAGCATAGGTCTTCAACAAACACTTTCCAAGTCAATCTGTTTCTTGCCATTCTTTTAAGTTCATTCCGTGTCTTCCCCATCATCTTCATCCCTGCTTCCATCTGTCTTCTCCAAAAATATTTTGGTCTTCTTCTTTGTCTTATTCCTTGGTGTTTCCAAAAAATGGCATGTTGTGTAATACACTCTGTTGGCTTCCGCAGTGTGTGTCCTATCCAGCGCCATCGTCTTCGCTGTATCTCTTTATCCACTTGTATTTGACCGGTAATTTTCCATAATTCTATGTTAGTGATTTTGTCTTGCCATTTCCATTCTTTTATTCTGCACAAGCATCCATTAATGAAGATCTGTATCTTCATGATTGTCATTTTTGTTGATCTCCATGTTTTACAGTCATGTTTCAAAGCCATCACAGCCATCAATCAATTTACTAGTGATGTGTTCATATCCATAAAATATGTCTGTCCTTGCGAAAAAAAAAATTGAATCATTTTCCCTCTTCACAGCCTTAAAATGGTTGCATGTTCTTTTCTGCTGAGCTGGTAATCGCAACCATTCTTATGGTAACGCTTGTTCTTTGTATTTTCTTTCTCCTTGTATTTGTTTCTGACAAACTCGTTCTCATTCTTCATAAGAATATATATGTATTTCTCTGAGATAGTTTTTTACGGAAACCATAAATATAATAAAAACGTAAATCTCCTTTTATTACAAGGTAAAAATGTAATACATATATGTCTCCAGCCATTATAATTATACGCCTATTCACAGATATAATTGGACGAATATGTGTCTTTTAACACTCACTTTCATACCAGAAACATCACGATTTTTTTATTCCCTCTTATCCGAGGTTTATTTGTGTAACGACACGATAACGCCGTGGTCGCTTTATTTACGTGAGTAACGAGTTTATGAAAATAATACGTGAGAACGATACATTAGCGACAATCTTTCTCACGAGCTTCAAACGAGGGTCTCAGTCACGCTGATAACCCAGTGGGGATATTTCTTGTGACTGGACTCTTATTAACGAGTTTATCACGCCTGTTTTGACGTGCACTATTCAACAGATTAGATGAAAATGACGAGAATTGTTGTGCAGAAGATACCCAACAATGGATTAATATATTGTCAACTCCCCCCTCTACGCTAAAAAAAATTTTAAAAAACGTCAGAAAATTGTTAGCAACTAAGCTATAAATTATTCTGCCTTCAGATTTTCGTTAACACTTGATACTTTTAATTTGAACTATACTGTTATACACTATGTTTCATTGCATGTTGCTAGGGCTCATTTACAATTTATTTATTAAGGCTTCTTAGTTTTAGTCCTTTTGTTATGAACAAATAACACCAGGACTAAAACTAAGAATATCAAAATGTTACATCTTCTCAATATTCCTTTATGTGGCAGAAACATGGAAATTAGACAAGAAAACGGAACAGAAAATTGAAGCCTTTAAAATGCGGATTTATAGAAGAATAGGTAGAATTGGATGGAAAGAAAAGAAAACAAATGAGGAACTTTTAAAACAACTAAAAATGAAAAGAGAACTACTAAATACAATCCAAACAAGACAAATGAAATTTTTGGATCATATTAAAAGACTAAACAGACTAATAAAAGTAATATTGGAAGAGAAAATACAAGGTAAAAGAGGCGGAGACAGACCAAGACTAACATGGACGAGTAACATCAAAAGATGGACAAGTCAATCTATGACAATCTTCTGCACCATCAAAGCAAGAGACAGAGTGGAATGGCGCTCCATGTTAGCCAACCTTCGATGCGGAGACGGCACTTAATGATGATGGTTTATGAAGGAAATCTCGGTGGTGTTGTATTTAGTGATTTTGCCTACCGACCTGAAGGTTAGGTGTTCAAATGTCAGTTGAAGCGAACATTTTTTGTGACCTTAAAGACTCTCGGTGTTCAGCCATCCTCCTTAAATGGCTACCAGTGATATAGGTCATATACTACAGCCACGTCAACAATCACAGAGGGCTGGATAAAACGATAATGAAAGGCATTCCTGGGAGACACATCAGGGGCAGACCAAGAAGAAGGTGGTTTCAAGATGTTAAGGACACCGTGAATATGACAACAGAAGAAATGGGAAATATGGCTACATACAAGGTTTCTTTCAGACGGGCTGTGGTGGATGAAACATTCTGCAAAGGATATACAACCATCCAACATGATGACGATGGCCGGCAATATTCTTCTGGGAAGGAAGGTAGCGAGGAAGAGGAGCAGGCCCACCGCACCTAATGATCATGATCATAAAGCTTAATACAATGAAGTCACTAACACTTTATTATCCAATGGCAATTGCTATGGGATTGCCTTCGCCTTTTATAAGTTGTAGTGAATGTTTTAAAGATGAGAAATTAGGTTCAGTAAAAGTAGTAAACATGATAAATGGGATATGGTAAATGTAATAACAGTTGAGAAGTGGAGTTTGGTGAATGTAGTAATAGTTGAGAAGTGAGGGTCGGTGAATGTAATAACAGTTGAGCAGTGGAGTTTGGTGAATGTAGTAATAGTTGAGAAGTGGAGTTTGGTGAATGTAATAATAGTTGAGAAGTGGAGTTTGGTGAATGTAATAACAGTTGTGAAGTGGAGTTTGATGAATGTAGTAATAGTTGAGAAGTAGAGTTTGGTGAATGTAGTAATAGTTGAGAAGTAGAGTTTGGTGAATGTAGTAATAGTTCAGAAGAGGAGTTTGCTGAATGTAATAACAGTTGAGAAGTGGAGTATGGTGAATGTAGTAATAGTAAAGAAGTGGAGTTTGGTGAATGTAATAATAGTTGAGAAGTGGAGTATGGTGAATGCAGTGATAGTTGAGAAGTGGAGTTTGGTGAATGTAGTAATAGTTGAGAAGTGGAGTTTGGTGAATGTAGTGATAGTTGAGAAGTGGAGTTTGATGAATGTAGTAATAGTTGAGTAGTGAAGTTTAGTAAATGTAATAATAGTTGAGAAGTGGATTTTGGTGAATGTAGTAATAGTTGAGAAGTGGAGTTTGGTGAATGTAGTAATAGTTGAGAAGTGGAGTTTGGTGAATGTAGTAATAGTTGAGAAGTTGAGTTTGGTGAATGTAGTAATAGTTGAGAAGTGGAGTTTAGTGAATGTAGTGATAGTTGACTAGTGGAGTTTGGTAAATGTAATAATAGTTGAGAAGTGGAGTTTGTTGAATGTAGTAATAGTTGAGAAGTGGAGTTTGGTGAATGTAGTGATAGTTGAATAGTGGAGTTTGGTGAATGTAGTAATAGTTGAGAAGTGGAGTTTGGTGAATGAAGTAATAGTTGAGAAGTGAGGTTTGGTGAATGTAGTGATAGTTGAGAAGTGGAGTTTGGTGAATGTAGTAATAGTTGAGATATGAGGTTTGGTGAATGTAGTAATAGTTGAGATATGAGGTTTGGTGAATGTAGTGATAGTTGAGATATGAGGTTTGGTGAATGTAGTAATAGTTGAGATATGAGGTTTGGTGAATGTAGTGATAGTTGAGAAGTGGAGTTTGGTGAATGTAGTAATAGTTGAGATATGAGGTTTGGTGAATGTAGTAATAGTTGAGATATGAGGTTTGGTGAATGTAGTGATAGTTGAGATATGAGGTTTGGTGAATGTAGTAATAGTTGAGATATGAGGTTTGGTGAATGTAGTGATAGTTGAGAAGTGGAGTTTGGTGAATGTAGTAATAGTTGAGATATGAGGTTTGGTGAATGTAGTATTAGTTGATAATGATGTACAGTGAATGTGATAAAAGGTTAGAGAAAGGGAATGTGCTACTAGAGAGAAACATGATCCTTCTATAAAAAATGTAGTGTTGGTGTAGTTGATGTGCATTTCGTTGATAGATGCTTGAATAAGAACTTTAGCGGTGGTTATATAAATATGATGATGGGGACGATAGTAGTGGATTTGAAAAATAATGATGATGATAAATGTGATAAATGTGAAGCGATGTGGGATGAAGTCGATAATAGCGATGATGGATAGTTGTGATGATAATGTGGTAATGGATCACAATGAGGACGATGATGCTAATTATTTTAATTGTTCTGATAATAATGATAATGATGATGACGATGATGATAATGGTTCTTTCTGCGAGAGACGATAACCGGGATAATGGTGCTGGATTGGTGATGCTGCTGCACATTGTAGGTCAACCAGTAACGTTAGGAGTACGAAGATGTAGATCTTACAGATAATTGATCATAAACAGGTAATTGATAATAAACAGATATTGATAATAAACAGATATTAATAATAAACAGATATTGATAATAAAAAGATAGTTTATAATAAACAGATATTTATAATACAAATATATTGATAATAAACAGATAATTGATAATAGTATCAATGAATTGAACGAGGAGTTTCACAGACAAATGTCATAGTTGATAGTTGACAAATTATATATATATAATTTACTGCCCCAGAATTAAAGGTGGTTGTTTCAGGGGAATAGAAAGAGGGAAGTCTAACAGACCTGTGAGTAGCAAGAGGCAGTTCCTGCCGATCTATGATCTCTATGCTTGCCTGCGTTCGCCCGATGGCTAAAGAAGTACACATTTTCGTCATCCGCCCTTAAAATGACGTTAAGTGGGCGTGTATGCGTTGTGTTGTGGTTTCCATTATAGCTGTGATATTTGCGCCTTTCGGCCCAACACATCCGACTTCAGCACCAATGATCTCTATAATTGAAGAAAAGACTGTAAAGATTGAGTAGGGTCGTAGTAAATTGGGAAGATATGTAAGAAGCAACGTAATGTAATTCCAAAAAAGTAATAAAGTCAAAGTAGGAAGACCTAAAAAAAAATAAAGACAAGAGAAAAAAATAAGAACCCCACGTCACTCGGCTGACTTGTTTATTCTGTATCCAGTCCTGCCATTCAGTTTTGTTTAGTCAAAAGATCATCTTCATTGTGAATCAGTCAACTCCATGCTGCTCTGATTCCCTCCTCGGCGCGTCTCCAGTATGAAGCATGTTCACCACGCACTTGTGAAAACATGGAAGATGTTTTCCGCTCATATGAACGAACTCCATAGCACGAATGAAACTTGTCTCCAAATCCTCTTTAGTCGCCTCTTACGATATGCTTGGCAGGTGACGATCTCCTTCTTCTACCTTTCAGCTCCCTGTGGAGCATAGGTCTTCAACAAACACTTTCCAAGTTGTTCTGTTTCTTGTCATTCTTTTAAGATCATTCCATGTCTTCCCCATCATCTTCATCTCTGCTTCTGTCTGTCTTCTCCAGGAATTTCTTCGTCTTCCTCTTTGTCTTTTCTCTTAAGGATTCCAAAAAGGGAAAAAGGGAGGTGATGGTGGTTTTATTATTTTCTCCTGCCACTGGGCTCAGGACCACGGTAGCCACATGACGCACCTGTCATTCAAATATTGGTAAAATCCGTCATGAGAGAGACTACTGACAAAACAGTGCTTGTCAGTTAATAATGAACATACACACCTGTCTGTACCCAACAATCTGTGAAGTCATAACAGGCTATTGTCAAGATCATCATCATTGAGTTCCTTCTCTGCATCGAAGATCGGCTACCATGGAGCGTCATTCCGCTCTGTATCTTGTTTTGATGGTGCAGTTGTCATAGGCTGACATTGTCTCTTTTTTGATGTTACTCGTCCATGTTAGTATTGATCTGCCTCTGTAACCTTGTATTTTTCCTTCCAAAATTACTTTTAGTAGGCTGCTGTATCTCTTAACATGCTCCAAAAATCTCATTTGTCTTGTCTGAATTGTGTTTAGTAGTTCTCTTTCCATTTTTAGTTATTTTAAAATTCTATCATTTGGTTGTTTTTCATTCCATCCAATGTTTCCTATTCTTTAATCAACTTTTCAAAGGCTTCAATTTTCTGTTCTGTTTTTTTGTCTAATGTCCATGTTTCTGCACCGTACAGGAATGTTGAGAAGATATAACATTTTGTAAGCCGCGATAGCTCAATGGTTAGTGAACTGGACTACAAAGGACAAGAAGTAGGGTTCGATTCCAAACGACGGCTCCCGGGTTCACCCAGCCTTTAATAGATACCGGTTTTTTTGGGAATGTAAAGCGGCACGGGCGTAATACCGACCACATTACACCAAAAATCTTGTGCCGAAGGTCTGTAAAATTTATGGTCACTAACACCATGTTCCCTATACGCCACTTTTCGTGACGGGAGCACTTTACTGCATTTTTTTTAACATGTTGCTATTCTTAGTTTTAGCCCTTGTGTTATTTGTTTTGATGTTAGTATATTTTTCATGACATTAAAATGACCTTCTGCCATTCCTATTCTTTTGTTTATTTCAGTTTTATATTTCCCATCACTTATTATAGTATGCCCAAGTTAGTTGTAGTTCTTAACTGTCTCCAGGTCTATTCCTTCAACTTTGATGTCCACTTGTAGGTTTTAACAGGAAAAATGTAATAAATAGATGGCAGGAATATACAACATAATACATGGCAGGAATATACAACATAATACATGGCAGGAATATACAACATAATACATGGCAGGAATATACAACATAATACATGGCAGGAATATGCAACATAATACATGGCAGGAATATACAACATAATACATGGCAGGAATATACAACATAATACATGGCAGGAATATACAACATAATACATGGCAGGAATATACAACATAATACATGGCAGGAATATACAACATAATACATGGCAGGAATATACAACATAATACATGGCAGGAATATACAACATAATACATGGCAGGAATATACAACATAATACATGGCAGGAATATACAACATAATACATGGCAGGAATATACAACATAATACATGGCAGGAATATACAACATAATACATGGCAGGAATATACAACATAATACATGGCAGGAATATACAACATAATACATGGCAGGAATATACAACATAATACATGGCAGGAATATACAACATAATACATGGCAGGAATATACAACATAATACATGGCAGGAATATACAACATAATACATGGCAGGAATATACAACATAATACATGGCAGGAATATACAACATAATACATGGCAGGAATATACAACATAATACATGGCAGGAATATACAACATAATACATGGCAGGAATATACAACATAATACATGGCAGGAATATACAACATAATACATGGCAGGAATATACAACATAATACATGGCAGGAATATACAACATAATACATGGCAGGAATATACAACATAATACATGGCAGGAATATACAACATAATTATTTCACGACGAAAGGGAAAAAAAAACCAACAATACAATGTACAGCAGGCTATAACATCTTACAATCGAAACTGGAAAAAGCTATACAAACTATGAAAAATGGAAAAGCTGTAGGCCCTGATAACATACAGATGTAGATTATAAAGACACTAGAAGATTTGGCATTGAAGCGATCACAGACACATGTAAAGACATATACCACACAGGTTACAAACCAACTGAACTAAAACATGAACTTTCATTCCAGTCCCCTAAAAGAATGACACAGTTGAATGCAGTGATTTTAGAACAATAAGCCTAATGAAACATGTCAGAAAAATCTTGCTAAAAGTTATACAAGGAAGGATTCAGAACAAAAATGTCCAGATAGACAAGGTAAAAGGATATAGTTTACACACAAAGAAGAAGTAAGAGTCTTTATGAATGTATGATTAGGATGAGGTGAAATATGGATGAAAGTCCTAGCAGTAAAGAGACAGTAGTTTACGGACGTTCAGAGATGCTCTCTTTTGTTATATATTGTTGATTAGGACGATAGTTTGTAGATCTAGGTGTAGTGGGGTTAAATGGTCTAGAGGTAACACGCCGGTTTCTTGACAAGTAGATCCCAGATTCTATTCTCATTTCAGACAGTGGGGAAGTTTTAAAAACAAATAATCCCGTTTTCATGGTGGCTTTACTTTCTCCTGGTCTCTGAGATCTCATGTCTAGCAATTTCAGATAAAGCGGACAAAAACGATGTCCCTTGTGCGTTCTGCGAACATTAACGAACACTTGCAAGTTGGAAATCGAAAAAAAATAGCCCAAAGCTGGCCGCTGTCCGGGCAAAGTTTATAGAAAAAAATCTACCCAATTCGTCAAAACTGTGGATGATAAAAATGAGAGTATTTCTGACGCCAGAGAATATATATCTGTTTAGCGAGGGACACATGAACGCACTGATTGCTGTGTGAAATATAGAATGAGTATCATTCATCATTGAGTGCCTTCTCCGCATCGAAGGTTGGCTACCATGGAGCGCCATTCCACTCTGTCTCTTGCTTTGATGGTGCAGATTGTCATAAGCTGACTTGTCCCTCTTTTGATGTTACTGGTCCATGTTAGTCTTGGTCTGTCTCTGCCTCTTTTACCTTGTATTTTCCCCTCTGAGAATGAGTAATGTTCATGCAAAACTCTGTCACTCGAGACTTTGCTAGATATATAAAGCTGGCGTACGCAAACAGAATAATAACAAGGATCCAGTAGTAAAGAGAAAATAACTTTACAGGTCCGGGAGTAAAAAGAAGCAGTTTACAGATGAAATAGTTTTGAATGTGTTGTATACAGACCTAAAGTAAACAAAGGATTTTATGGCCTAAAGTACTTGCCACGAATTCCAGTGTTTGCTTTCGACGAATTCTACAATAAACGTTTTTTCCTCTCCCTGCCTTCCAAAAACAAACAAACACAAATACCAGCTGAAGTCCTGTAATGTGGACGGATAATCGCAAATATCGTTGTAGCTTGCTGAAAATCACGACTCTACACAATTGAAGATATTTGTGCTCCTTTCTATGAGCAGTCGAGGGCGAGAAGTAATCGTTAGGCGAAGCTCCTCCACCTAAAAATAAAACAGACAAATATATGTTCATAAAAACATTACGCAGCACATAAGAAACAACAAGATTTTAATTGGTGTTTCGGACATAAAAAGCGCACTGATGTGTGTTGATAAAACCTCTTAAAAAGTTATAATTGAGAAACGATTTGCAAGAATATGCTGGCTTTGTAATTATAAAAGTTAAGAAAAGGATCTTATCATATAGTACTGTGAGAATATAGAAGTGACGGCGATCTCACAGAAACAGTATTCATGGAAATGTCAATTTCAACAGTTTAACTTCTTTGGACCGATATTATTTTCATGGATTGAAATAGACTGTGACTTGGAATTATAAAGTACAAAATGACATAAAACTATTTTCTCTCTTAATAAAATTTGGCAAATCATAAAATAATTCAAGAGAGAATCTCGCACGAAATAAAGGGGGAAAATATGTTAATGAGATAAATTAATATATGAGTACAGTCATGCTTTCTATTTATTAATAAAAAGTAGAGCCCCGTCACGTCAAGTGGCGTATGGGGAATATGGTGTTAGTGACCATAATATTTGACAGGCCTTCAGCACATGATGTTTGGGGTAATGTGGTCGGTATTACGCCCGTGCCGCTTTACTTTCCTCCAAAATAACCCGGTACCCATTAATGCTGGGTGAACCTGGAAGCCGTCGATCAGGATTGAACCCGAGCTCATGTCTTTTGTAGTCCAGTTCACTAACCACTAAGCTATAGGCTGTTCCCTTATTAATCATATTCGTTTGTTTAAATACTTAAACGATGACTTCCGTCTCCAAGGTGGCGGATCTAGTCCACGTCCTCTCGATCGCTGCAGAAAGTGCACCCAGGGTCTGATTAATTTCGGATCTCCTTTGCACTTTTCTGCGTTAAAGTCAAAATGATGATATACTCAATACATCTGTGTCGCTAAAGCGAGGTCGTAGGCCGACAACAGTCCGTTTTTGACACATCAAGTGTTGTGAATGAGACCTTCCACCGTCTAGACTTGATCTGCGCTTTACGTCACATTGATGCTGTTCATGACCGTTGTTGGAATTATTTGACGCAAGTTATTTCCATGTTACACATTAATGTAAACTACTTCGTCAGCCGCAGTTTTGTCTCTTTGGGGAAGTTGCTTCGTGTTTTGATCATCGTGGGCTGCTTACACTAGAGTAATCAGGCAGAAATCTAAAGGGAGCGAGATTATGAATTTATGTGTTCGGCGACATTTTTGTGTGCTACGTCATCGTAATGGTTCCCTAACCGGCCGTGCGCAAATCTTACGGTTTGCTGTTTGATGTGCGACGGGGATAATTTGACGACTGACTGTGTGTCTATGTGTTCGGAATTGGAGTCATCAACGATGGCCTAACATCATCAAGTGCTACGACGATCATCATTTTCAAGAGGGCGTGACTTATCGGTATATGGGGATAGGCGGGGAAACAGTTGGGGGCTGTGCGTGAAAGGTGTTCCTTGTTGCAGTTTCCTCATATTACAAGTCGCATGTCTGTGTTAGTCACCTCTAGTGACTCGGGCAGATGGTGCTCGTAAACCTGGGAGGGCCGACCATCTAAGGGCAGAATCCCCCTACAGAATAGATCATCCGCTGCCTTACAGGGAGATTGGGGACAATCAAAGGCTAAGGAAAGCAAACCTGAACAAAATGCTGGCTAAAATCGGATGCACTGGGCAACTGGCGCAGAACACAGTGCAACGTTTTAACAGGTATTCAAGCGGAGTGGATCTAACAAACTTAAACAGACAGCTGTCTTCGTGCGAGAGCCTGGAGTCCTACTCTGATTGAGTCCTGATCGCAGAGAGAGTAAGAGAAATACTTAAACATACGGGGTCTTCGTATATATGGAGAACGACGGCTATCCTACGACACATCTACCATATACATGTGATGATGGTTAAGGCAAACAAATGCAAATGAATGCATAAAAATGCAAAGCTGCAGTAAAGCTGAATGTGAGGGAAAATTGAAAAAAATATATTAAAAAATGGTATGTTAGAAGCTTTACGTGATTAGTAGACGACACAGATTCGAACGACGTTTCGGCCCGATAGGCCTTCAGCAGGAACAAAGGGCAGAATCCCCCTACAGAAAAGATCATCTGCTGCCTTGCATGAAGATTGGCGATAATCAAAGGCTAAGGAAAGCAAACCTGAACAAAATGTTGGCTGAACACTGATTTTTGCTACACTGATTACAGAAGTGAATTTCTCTTTCATATTTCCATGCAATTGCGATCTGATATAACATAGAAGACTTCGTCTAAGTTTAAACGGATCGGGCCTCGCCGAAATGTGGTTCAAACCCACAAGACCACATCCAAACCTATGAATCCCGCAATGGTAAAATAACTGCTGAATATCAACTTCAGATTTATTAAGCATCCAGTGAAGAAAAGAAAGCGTATAGATCACTGTCATTTCAGAAACAGCTGGTACAATCCTTCATTTTAACTGCCAATGGTTTCTTTAATATCATGTATGGGGAAATAGTGGTCTTGCGGCTAGACGCCAAATTAGAGACAGAGAGGTTGTGGGTTCAAATCCCGGCTGCACCAGTTGAGATTTTTATTTATGATTTCTCTCTGCGGTAACCACCCCTGGTCTTAGCAGTGAAACCCGGCTTGAAACGTCAATAACTCAATGACGAAACAAATATGAATACCTTCAAAGACGGAGTTATCTGCCTGTGCGGCGAGGGACCCCTGTGCACACGGCTGGAAGGGAAAAACGGATTAACACGCAAAATTCAGTTCCTAGTCTCTAGGAACTTCGTCAGAGCTGGCGAACGCAAAAAAAAAAATTTACAAAATATCATGTCTTCCTCCGTTTTCAGAGATTGTTAAACATTGGATGTTTAATTAGTGAGATCATCCTGCAAGAATGCATACACTAGAGAGGCAATTAATCTTTTAGACATAACCCGGAAGGAATGTGTTTGATAGGTAAAGGTCAAGTACGAAACTTGAATTGGGGACCTCGGTAGCCTAGGCTGCAAAACCACCCGACTGGGCCACCGACGTTCGGACAACCCGTGTTCGATTCCCACTGGAAGCGGTGTGAGTTGTACTCGTGGTTAGAAAAAAAAAAGTGACCCCCCGCACTCGACCCAGCCGCTGGCAAAAATGGGTACCAGTGTATTGCTCTGGTAAGGTGAGGAATGCCGTCTCGCATCGTGAGTTTCGATGCTTGAAGCAACACAATTCAGAAGTCTCCGAACATTTCCGAATATGCGGCCGTGCACATTTGGGTGAAAACTCGCGTGCCAAGAGCGAATTCTTCAATAGCACGTAACATGTTGGTTAGGAGGGATGTTGTCTAGATTATCTCTCTCTCTCTCTCTCTCTCTCTCTCTCTCTCTCTCTGCGATTAAGACTCAATCAGAGTAGGATTCCAGACTCTCTCATGAAGTCAACTGTCTGTTTAAGTGATTCGATTGCCCCATATAGCTTCTCGATTCAAGACTGTGAGATCAAGGGTAGACTTGTAGACTGGTTTATCATTTCAGAGATTCATATTGCATGAGAGATCTCAGCGCTTACGGACTGTTGTTTGATGTCCGATGTGGATAATCCGACGTCTAACTGTGTTTCATATGTTCGGATTTGGAGACAAAAACGATGTCCTAACATCATCAAGCGCTATCCATTTTTTTTTTTTTAATTGGACGATGATCATTTTCGGGAGTACGTTTTCTTCCGGTCAATATGGTGGATAGGCGGAAGAAACCATTAAAGGCTATGTCTGAGAAGTGTTCCTTGTTGCTGTTTCCTCATATTTCTAGTCCGGATTGTTGCAGGAGCTACAGAGTTACGTACTCTGTGCACACAGTGAGCTGTGTGTTTCATCTGTTTTAATCGTGTTTTAATATTACGATTGTTTACGATCAATAACGATATCGTATGACAGGGAACAGACGGTTGAGTTCACATTCTATGCGGTTTCGCTTTATGTCTTTTGGCGTGTGCTGAGACTGCTATAATGGGGACTACAGCTACCTTTCTTTATTTGGGAGATAAAATATTAATTCGGATGATTCCACTGGCACAGGCGGTTCAGCAATTATGAATTTTAATTCGTTTGCAGTGATACCGGGACCTTCCATAACCATAAGCATACCCATAAAACGTAACATTCTGCTGTTCTCACTCATTGATACAGCTCCACGTAGCAGTATCTATAGATGTTTATGAAGCATGACGTTGCTGTTGTGTATGACGATTTCCTGTCATTGGTTTGGATCCAAGAATGCAACCATTGAAAACTCGTTGCTAAACATTTATCGCATTCCGCATATTGGACTCCGGTCCATCTGTCTAGTACTCGGGAGAACTATCTACTTTGGCATCAAGTGAGACTAATAATAAGTTAAAATTGGCACTCGTTGAAGAGTTCGTCGTTTTCTATTTAAAATTTACTGATAAGTCAGCATTCTTGTGCTTTCTAAATGTAACCTCGATGACGTCATTTGCTTATCTTATATCCAACTTGCAAGCGCGTGCGAAAAAACTGATGTCACAGCTAATCATGACGTATTTAGGTCACACCAGGTGGTGCAAGACTGCGTACTGACGTTTGACAGACAAGCAGGTGAGAGGAACCCGTGACTGGTATAACTCATCTCTTCTTCTTGTTTCATCACTGCAGTCTCTGCTACTTGCAATCGTCTGTGTTTCCTTAACCTAGGCTAATGTAGAAGAAGAGAGTGTTTGTGTACTAATGTCTGTGTGTCATAGTACGTGTAGCTTTATGTAACGAGCGAATCATTTCAGAGGAGCAGGTATGTTTACAGCACTCAGAAAAAAAATCACAAATAATCAACAACAGAAATAAAAAAAAACAGAATCAAACCAGCTCTCCTACGCTATAGTCTGAGTATACCTGCGTGAAAGACATGCCAATGATATCTATTTTTATAGACAGCTGAGTTGACCGTGTACTCTAGCGTTTGCTTTCTTGTGGTAAAGACCGAGTTTAATCCTGCTTCGGACCATATTTTGTTCTTTGTTTTTTGTTTTTTTTAGTTGTTGAATATTTGTCATTTTTGTCGAGTGCTGTAAACATACCTCCTCCTCTGAAATAATTCGCTGATTATCGCCTCGGAACTTTCCCTCTATAATAATATTCATTTATTATTATGTGTCCCCCTTATGAGATGAGCCTGTATTCATACTGTACTGTCATAATGGCAGAGAAATGGAGAATAATAGAAAGGCATTAACAAATATTATATCAGCGTTATTATCTTGTCCTTACTGACAGATGTTTATTGATGACATTCTAGGAAGTAAAAAAAGAAGTAAAGAGCCCCCGTCACGCCACGTGGCGTATTGGGAATATAGTTGTAGTAACTATAATTTTTATTGACCCTCGGCACATGATTTTTGGGGTAATGTGGTCGGTATTACGCCATTGCCTCTTTATTTTCCCAGAAAAAATTCCGGTACCCATTTAAAGCTGGATGAACCTGGAAGTCGTCGATCAAGATCGAATTCAACTTCTTGTCCTTTGTAGTCCAGTTCACTAACAAGTGAGCTCTCCAGGCTGATATTCTAGTAGTTTTATATTATATTGTCTCAGTTCTGAAACATGACTTAGTATACTTCTGCTGAAGTACATTAACAATGATCATAAAGAAGCAATAACATAAATGATTACAATATTTGTATTTGAGTTATGATTATTTTACATCAGAAAGCTCAAACTGTGAAATATTTATTCAGATAAATGTTATTGAATTAAACTATTAACAACATAAATGTTAATGAAAATACATGGTGAAAGAGGCAGATGAAATTCTCAAAGAGGCCAACACAAAAAGGGAGCTCTTAAAAAACATCAGAAAAAAAAAAAAAAACAATCAACATTTTTTGGGCACATCATGAGAAGAGGAAAGTTGGAATACTTGGTAACAACTAACAAAATACAAGGAAAGAGAGATCGCAGACGACAACAAGAGAAATTACTAGATAGCTTGGTGTCAAGGCATGGAAAACAATGAACAACAGAACTGATACGATGCACTGTAGATAGAAGATTGTGGAAGGACATGATCGCCTACGACAATCGATATGGCACTTGATGATGAGCACCATTAGTTAGTCTTATAACTAAAATACCACTTTGAGGTTAAAGCAAGCAGCTGTGCACTCACCACGTAGTGTTGTAAACATGTAACCTCCAGACAGCGTTAGTTTTTTCTTCTTTAACTTCGTTTCGGTGGCTGTCTTTTAGTAAGACAGGAAGTCAAGTTCATTGAGCATATATTTCTCTATTGAAAAGTTCTTCATCATTATCATCAATTGCTGTCTCCGCATCGAAGATTTGCTACCACGGAACGCCATCCCGCTCTCTCTCTCTCTCTCTCTTGCTCTCTCTCTCTTGCTCTCTCTCTCTCTCTTGGTCTCTCTCTCTCTCTCTCTTACTTTGATGGTGCAGGTTGTCATATTCTGACTTGTCCATCTTTTGATGTTACTCGTCCATGTTAGTCTTGGTCTGCCTCTGCTTCTATTGCCATGTATTTTCCCTTCAAATATTACTTTTATTAGTCTCTTGTGTCTTTTAACATACCTCAGAATTTTCATTTGTTTTTTTTTTAACTGTGTTTAGTAATTCTCTTTTAATTTTTAGTTGTTTAAAAAATAAAACTACCCATTCTTCTATAAATCCATATACATTTCAAAGGCTTCAGTCTTCTGTTATGTTTTCTTGTCTAATGTCCATGTTTCTGCACCATACCAGAATATTGAGAGGATATAACATTTTACTATTCTTAGTTTTAGCCCTGGAGTATACTTTTCAAGGCATTAAAGTTACTTTGTGCCATTCCTATTCTTTTGTTTATTTCAGTCTTTCATTTTCTATCACTAGTTATAGTATGTTTAAGGTGGTTGTAGCTCTGAACTATCTCCAGGTCTATTCCTTCAACTTGAGTATCCACTTTTAGGTTTTGAGTATTATCTTTGCTTATGATCATAGTTTTAGTCTAAAACGTCTTCAACAACACGAAAAAATAATTCTCAGTGTGATTATGTGTTTGTCAATTTCCACTCCTGGTTGTCTAAATCTGGATTGAAGTCATCGGTAACAACATAAATAATTTGCGATATGCGGATGACACAGTCTTAATTGCAGTGACATAGAACGAACTACGAGAAATGATAGACATAATAGTAAAAGAAAGCAACAAGAAATATCTCAGTCTGAATAGTAAGAAAACAGAAGTGATGGTTATATCGAAGAAACAATCACCACCATCATGCAACATAAAAATAAACGAGACAAATCTGAAACAAGTGCAACGTTTCAAATACTTGGGCACAATAATAACATCAGATGGGAGATGCACCACAGAAATAAAAAGCAGAATAGCTCAGGCTAAAATAGCATTTCAGAAAATGAAAAATATCTTATGCAACAAATCTATGTCAATAAAAATGAGAAAGAGAGTTCTTCGGTGCTATATAGAACCAATTCTGACCTATAGAAGCGAATCATGGACAGTAGACAAACAAATGAAAAGACGATTAGAGGCCACAGAGATGGGATTTCTCAGAAGAATGTGAAAGTTCCCTGGACAGCTAAAAAGACCAATGAGGAAGTTCTCAAAGAGGCCAACACAAAAAGGGAGCTCTTAAAAAATATCAGAAAGAAGCAATCAACATTTTTCGGGCACATCATGAGAAGAGGAAAGTTGGAATACTTGGTTACAACTGGCAAAATAAAAGGAAAGAGAGATCGCGGACGACAAAGAGAGAAAATACTGGATAGCTTGGTGTCATGGCATGGACAACAGTGAACAACAGAACTGATACGATGCACTGTAGATAGAAGATTGTGTAGGGACATGATCACCTACGCCAACCGGTATGGCACATGATGATGATGATGGTTGTCTAAATATGTTACATTGTTCTTCGGTTGTTTATACGACCTATCCCCACATAATATAGATGCTGAGATCAGTCACGGGCTGCCTGTATATGTGATTGTTTAGTCTAATGCTTCCTGTTCTGTGGCGGAAAAAAAGATCACATGTTCTGCTGGCTTGAGATAGCAACAGTTAACCTGGTTGATAAATGTTTCTGATAGCTTTGATAAAGGTTGTCTGTGGTTGCAGCGAAATTATTTCTGATAGCTTTGATAAAGGTTTTCTATGGTTGCAGCGAAATTATTTCTGATACCTTTGAAAAAGGTTTTCTATGGTTGCAGCGAAATTATTTCTGATACCTTCGAAAAAGGTTTTCTATGGTTGCAGCGAAATTATTTCTGATAGCTTTGATAAAGGTTTTCTATGGTTGCAGCGAAATTATTTCTGATACCTTTGAAAAAGGTTTTCTATGGTTGCAGCGAAATTATTTCTGATAGCTTTGATAAAGGTTTTCTATGGTTGCAGCGAAATTATTTCTGATACCTTTGAAAAAGGTTTTCTATGGTTGCAGCGAAATTATTTCTGATACTTTTGAAAAAGGTTTTCTATGGTTGCAGCGAAATTATTTCTGTTAGTTTTGATAAAGGTTTTCTATGGTTGCTGCAAAATTATTTTTGATAGCTTTGATAAAGGTTTTCTGTGGTTGCAACGAAATTATTTCTGATAACTTTGATAAAGGTTTTCTATGGTTGCAGCAAAATTATTTCTGATAGATTTGATAAAGGTTTTCTATGGTTGTATGGTTCGTAATTATTTCTGATACCTTTGATAAAGGTTTTCTATGATTGCAGCGTAATTATTTCTAATGGATTCCGGTTTGTTTAATTCCTGTATATATGGCGGATAGGCGGCAGGAATCATTGAGGTTCAGTAGGAAAAGTATTTCTTATTGAAGTTTCCTCAAATTCCAAGTCCAGCTTTCTGCCGGAGCTGCTGAGTTTAGGGCTCCGTGCACACAGTGAGCTGTGTTTTTTTTTTTCATTGGGATCATGTTTCGATATTTCGATTGCTAATAATGAATGATGCTATCGTATGACGAAGGACAGTCAGCTGCGTTCACTTTCGGATCCGCTTGGAATTATATCTTTCGTCGTGTGATGTAGCTGCTATGGTAGGGACTGCAGCTGCCTTTCTTTGTTGGGATCCTTCGGTGAGATGAGTTTTAGTTCCGATGATTTAACTGGCAAGGGCGGTTGAACAATTATGGGTTTTAATTTGTTTGCAATGATACCGGGGCCTTCGACTAACCATAACCATAATTATTTCTGATAGCTTTGTTCAAAGTCTTCTTTAGTTGGGATGTAATTATTGTCTCCTTGTTTTGTTCTGTGTTGCTTCCTCTCTTACAGGCAGTCGTGTTTTATTGGCGGTCCTGGTATAAACCTTACTGAAATCTTTTGCGGTGCATCTAGTGACAGACTAACACGCGGTGCATCTAGTGACAGACTAACACGCAGTGCATCTAGTGACAGACTAACACGCGGTGCATCTAGTGACAGACTAACACGCGATGCATCAAGTGACAGACTAGCACGTGGTGCATCAGGTGACAGACCAACACGCGGTGCATCTAGTGACAGACTAACACGCGATGCATCAAGTGACAGACTAACACGCGGTGCATCTAGTGACAGACTAACACGCGGTGCATTTAGTGACAGACTAACACGCGGTGCATCAAGTGACAGACTAACACGCGATGCATCAAGTGACAGAATAACACGCGATGCATCTAGTGACAGACTAACACGCGGTGCATTTAGTGACAGACTAACACGCGGTGCATTTAGTGACAGACTAGCACGCGGTGCATCAAGTGACAGACTAACACGCGATGCATCAAGTGACAGACTAGCACGTGGTGCATCAGGTGACAGACCAACACGCGGTGCATCTAGTGACAGACTAACACGCGATGCATCAAGTGACAGACTAACACGCGGTGCATCTAGTGACAGACTAACACGCGGTGCATTTAGTGACAGATTAACACGCGGTGCATCAAGTGACAGACTAACACGCGATGCATCAAGTGACAGAATAACACGCGATGCATCTAGTGACAGACTAACACGCGGTGCATTTAGTGACAGACTAACACGCGGTGCATTTAGTGACAAACTAGCACGCGGTGCATCAAGTGACAGACTAACACGCGATGCATCAAGTGACAGACTAGCACGTGGTGCATCAGGTGACAGACTAACACGCGGTGCATCTAGTGACAGACTAACACGCGGTGCATCAAGTGACAGACTAACACGCGGTGCATCTAGTGACAGACTAACACGCGATGCATTTAGTGACAGACTAACACGCGGTGCATCAAGTGACAGACTAACACGCGATGCATCAAGTGACAGAATAACACGCGATGCATCTAGTGACAGACTAACACGCGGTGCATTTAGTGACAGACTAACACGCGGTGCATTTAGTGACAGACTAACACGCGGTGCATCAAGTGACAGACTAACACGCGGTGCATTTAGTGACAGACTAACACGCGGTGCATTTAGTGAGAAACTAACACGCGGTGCATCAAGTGACAGACTAACACGCGGTGCATTTAGTGACAGACTAACACGCGGTGCATCTAGTGACAGACTAACACGCGGTGCATTTAGTGACAGACTAACACGCGGTGCATCAAGTGACAGAATAACACGCGATGCATCAAGTGACAGAATAACACGCGATGCATCTAGTGACAGACTAACACGCGGTGCATCTAGTGACAGACTATCACGCGGTGCATTTATTGACAGACTAGCACGCGGTGCATCTAGTGACAGACTAACACGCGGTGCATCAAGTGACAGACTAACACGCGATGCATCAAGTGACAGACTAACACGCGGTGCATCAAGTGACAAACTAACACGCGGTGCATCTAGTGATAGACTAACACGCGGTGTATCTAGTGACAGACTAACACGCGGTGCATCTAGTGACAGACTAACACGCGGTGCATCTAGTGAAAGACTAACACGCGGTGCATCTAGTGACAGACTAACACGCGGTGCATCTAGGGACAGACTATCACGCGGTGCATCAAGTCACAGACTAACACGCGGTGCATCAAGTGACAGACTAACACGCGGTGCATCAAGTGACAAACTAACACGCGGTGCATCTAGTGACAGACTAACACGCGGTGCATCAAGTGACAGACTAACACGCGATGCTTCAAGTGACAGACTAACACGCGGTGCATCAAGTGACAAACTAACACGCGGTGCATCTAGTGACAGACTAACACGCGGTGCATCTAGTGACAGACTAACACGCGGTACATCTAGTGACAGACTAACACGCGGTGCATCTAGGGACAGACTATCACGCGGTGCATCAAGTGACAGACTAACACGCGGTGCATCAAGTGACAGACTAACACGCGATGCATCTAGTGACAGACTAACACGCGGTGCATCTAGTGACAGACTAACACGCGATGCATCAAGTGGCAGACTAACACGCGATGCATCTAGGGACAGACTATCACGCGGTGCATCAAGTGACAGACTAACACGCGGTGCATCTAGTGACAGACTAACACGCGGTGCATCTAGTGACAGACTAACATGCGGTGCATCTAGTGACAGACTAACAGGCGATGCATTTAGTGACCGACTAACACGCGGTGCATCTAGTGACAGACTAACATGCGATGCATCTAGTGACAGACTAACACGCGGTGCATCTAGTGACAGACTAACACGCGATGCATCTAGTGACAGACTGACACGCGGTGCATCAAGTGACAGACTAACACGCGGTGCATCTAGTGACAGACTAACACGCGATGCATCTAGTGACAGACTAACAGGCGATGCATCAAGTGACAGACTAACAGGCGATGCATCAAGTGACAGACTAGCACGTGGTGCATCAAGTGACAGACTAACACGCGGTGCATCTAGTGACAGACTAACACGCGGTGCATCTAGTGACAGACTAACACGCGGTGCATCTAGTGACAGACTAACACGCGGTACATCTAGTGACAGACTAACACGCGGTGCATCAAGTGACAGACTAACACGCGGTGCATCTAGTGACAAAGTAACACGCGGTGCATCTAGTGACAGACTAACACGCGGTGCATCTAGGGACAGACTATCACGCGGTGCATCAAGTGACAGACTAACACGCGGTGCATCAAGTGACAAACTAACACGCGGTGCATCAAGTGACAAACTAACACACGGTGCATCTAGTGACAGACTAACACGCGGTGCATCTAGTGACAGACTAACACGCGGTGCATCTAGTGACAGACTAACACGCGGTGCATCTAGTGACAGACTATCACGCGGTGCATCAAGTGACAGACTAACACGCGGTGCATCAAGTGACAGACTAACACGCGGTGCATCTAGTGACAGACTAACATGCGGTGCATCTAGTGACAGACTAACAGGCGATGCATTTAGTGACAGACTAACACGCGGTGCATCTAGTGACAGACTAACACGCGATGCATCTAGTGACAGACTTACACGCGGTGCATCTAGTGACAGACTAACACGCGATGCATCTAGTGACAGACTGACACGCGATGCATCAAGTGACAGACTAACACGCGGTGCATCTAGTGACAGACTAACACGCGATGCATCTACTGACAGACTAACACGCGATGCATCTAGTGACAGACTAACACGCGATGCATCAAGTGACAGACTGACACGCGATGCATCAAGTGACAGACTAACAGGCGATGCATCTAATAACAAACTAACAAATCTAGTCTGGAGTAAAAATCGAAGAGAGAAGGCAACCTGGTAATTAAAATGCCGTGGTGAAGTCGGATGTTTCGGGCTGAAATTCACAAATAAACTACAACACAAGACACCTACGCTTACTTAATATCATTTTGAGGACGAATAGCGAAACGGGCTACTCATTCATTTAGAAGTCATCAGGTAAATGCTAGAATGAGACTACAAAAAAAGGCTTTGTGGAAACATGACCTCCTTTGCCACGAGACACGTTTCTTGATGATGATGTTGATTTCCTGTGTTTTTCTCTTGGTTTTTCTCCTTGGATTTTCTCTTGGTTGTCCTCCTTGGTTTTTCTCTTGGTTTTCCTCCTTGGTTTTTCTCCTTGGTTTTTCTCTTGGTTTTTCTCCTTGGTTTTTCTCCTTGGTTTTTCTCCGTTTTATGTTTGCTTCCTTCTAATTGTTTCGTACACACTATATTAGCTATAACATTTAAAGCGTTTTAATGGATCAATTACCATTGGGAAATGTAGTGTTAATGACTTCATTGTACCAAGCCTCAACTTAATGATGTTCAGTGGCCAGGTCCTCGCTACCTTTCCCTCCCAGGAAATATTTCTGGTAAAGTAAAGCGCCCCCGTCAAGTGGCGTATAGGGAATATGGTGCTTTTGACCATAATTTTTATGGACCGTCGGTATATAATTATTTGGAGTAATATGGTCGGTATTATGCCCGTGCCGCTTTACTTTCACAGAAACAAATCCGGTACCCATTTAAGGCTGGGTGAAACTGGTGGCCGTCGATCCGATCGAACCCTACCTGTTGTCCTATGCAGTCCAGTTCACTAACCACTGAGCTATCGCGTCTCCGAATATTTCTAGTACCCATTTTTTTAAATAACTGGATGGGTACAGAGGGTTTTTTGGTCGGAAATATGTTTGTATCAACTTTCAAGTCAACAGGTGTGTGCACTAATTTTAAGACCACCTGACGTATCGGTCAGCTATGGTTTGAACAGTTCAATCTGTGAGTAGTAAAATCACTAACGTTAAGTAAATTGTAAGAAAATAGAAATTATATCAGTAGGGGAATCTGACAAGATATACCAGCCTAGTCAAAAAAACATAGTGTTCAGTGCAAATTGGAAAAACCTAGCATAAACATAGTTTATTAAAGACTGAACAAGAAAGAATTCACCGAACCGAATAACTGGCACATATAACGGAAGATTGGAAATGAGATTGTAAAATAATTAAAATAATTGAAATATTGGAACCCCTAAGACTCCAAAGGGATCTACGAAAAGTCTTAGCAAAGAGACTAAATAAAAAGACCTAAACATAAAAGTCTAGTTAAACAACTTTGGCTTTATTTCTTGTGTAAATAAAAAAAGTAAAGTAAAGAGCCCCCGTCACGCCAGGTGGCGTATAGGGAATATGGTGTTAGTGACCATAAATTTTACAGACCTTCAGCACATGATTTTTGGGTTAAGGTGGTCGGTATTACGCCCGTGCCGCTTCACTTTCCCAGAAAAAAATCCGGTACCCATTAAAGGCTGGGTGAACCCGGGAGCCGTCGGTTGGGATCGAACCCTACTTCTTGTCCTTTGTAGTCCAGTTCACTAACCATTGAGCTATCGCCGCTCCCAAAATGTTATATCTTCTCAACAGAGGATACCATGGACAGCTAAGAGGAGTAATGAAAACGTTCTCAAAGAGGCAAAAGCAAAAAGAGAGACAATTTCCAATGTTAGGAAGAAATAATTATCAAGTTTTTGGCTATGAGATGAGAATGAAACAGCTGGAATATATTTTGACAACTGGGAAAATTGAAGGACGAAGAGATAGAGGAAGCAAAGAGTAAAGATACCTGACAGCTTAAGAGAATGAATTGGCTGAAGGTCAACAACAAAAATGATAAATAACTGTCGAGATGGAAAGTTATGAATAGACATGATTACCGACGCCAGCAGGCACGGTACTTGATAATAATTATGATGATGATGACATAAAGTAGCCTCGGTGGCTGAGTAATTAGTCTGCTCACTTTCTGATCAGAAGGGTCAGGCATAGATCACCGAAAGGTGCGGATTTTTTTTTTTCCGCATCGAGAAGGCTCCGGGGGTTCATCCAGCGTCTAAAAATGAGTGCCAGATATTTTTTTTCTGTGAAGTAAAGGCGGCCTGGCGTGATGCCAACCACATCACTCAAAAATGTGCCGTGGTTATATTTAAAAAAAAATAAGGTCACTAACACCATATTCCCCATACGCCTAGCAGGAAGTAAGTTTTTTTTTTTTTTGACATACAATATCAAGGATGTCCTGGTACACCAGATATCTTAAGGGAATGAGATTTTCAACTTCAGTACACCAGACAGTATCTGGAGATTAGATTGTCTAGTACTATATACATGTATATGTAGAAGACATAACGTGTTGAGAGATTTCAGTTTATAGTATTTTTATCACGTTTTTGTTTATTTTATTTATTTCATAAAATTGTTATTACAATATAATTGTTAAAAATATGTTTTTCTTTTCTTATTTCAGCTTGTAGCTGTATGTTTCCAGAGCTTTTTGATCGTAAAATAGGTTCCGGTTTTCTTTCGCTCTGATCCCGTAGAAACAAAAAGTTACAGAAAACAAAACGTCACTTCCGGTTTAATTATTTTGGCTCCCTACCACGAGGAGGTAAAATTCGATTGTGTTTTTTGTTTCCCTTTAGACACGCATTTAGGTAAAGTCAATGAAGGTATTTCTTATGTTATGCTCTACTTTGAAGATTGAATTATTTAAAATAATTATAGTGGGAAAAAAAAAGTAAAGAGCCCCGTCACGCCAAGTGGTATATAGGGAATTTGGTGTTAGTGACCATAATTTTTACAGTCCTTCGGCACGTGATTTTTGGGGTAATGTGGTCGGTATTACGTCCGTGCCGCTTTCCTTTCCCAGAAAAATTCAGGTACCCATATAAGGCTGGGTAAACCTGGAAGCCTCTAGTCCTTTATAGTCCAGTTTACTAACCACTGAGCTACCGCGGCTCCCAAAATAAATACTCGTATGTATTGAATGTAAATAAGGGAGACAAGACACCTCACAGCAGCAGAATTGAAAGCTGTCACCGATTGACAGCTGATGGCTTGCGCCAGGTTTGGTAAATCAGAACTGTCCTACTCCACCTCTTTGCGGTGCCTCCAGAAACAGACTAACCTGTCTAGACTGGTCAAACGAGTAGGGATCGAAGAGGGAAGACAACCCGGTACGTAAAAATGTCGTGCTGAAGTCGGATGCGTTGGGCCGAAAGGCGCAAACATCACAGTTATACAGCAAACTACAACACTACATAACGCCCACTTAACGTTCTTTTAAGGGCGGATGACGAAGTGGTGTACTCCTTTAGTCATTCGGCGAACGCAAGCAAGCAATTGATTTTGCTGTAGCGTTTCTATGATGTTGCTTGTCCATCCCACTCCGAGTTTGCCTCACTCTTAATCTTCTCATTGCTCCTATTTTAACATATGCTCTCCATGATAAGGAATAACACAGTATTCTTTCACATGGGCAAACCAGCTCATCCGCTGTCTCTGTATGTAGGGTCACATAAAAAAAATGCATATAAATGCATGAAAATGCAAAGCTGCGGTAAAGCTCATAAGGACAGTTGCTAAAATTATATAGAATAGAAAATAGAAAAAACGGTATTGTTAAATCTTTACGTTATAAGTGGACATCACAAATTAAAGCCAAAACGTTGTTCGAATTGTTGCACTCCAATTAAAAAAAGTAAAAAGTAAAGTACCCCCGTCACGCCAAGTGGCGTATAGGGAATATGGTGTTAGTGACCCTATATTTTACAGACCTTCAGCACATGGTTTTTGGGGTAATGTGGTCGGTATTACGCTCGTGCTGCTTTACTTTCCCAGAAAAAAAAATCCGGTACCCATTTAAGGCTGGGTGAACCCGGAAGCCGTCGGTTGGGATCGAACCCTACCCCTTGTCCTTTGTAGTCCATTTCACTAACCACTGAGCTCTCGCGTTGTCGTCCACTTATAGCGTAAATATTTAACCATACCGTTGTTTTTTTCTATATCCTTTATATATATATATATATATATATATATATATATATATATATATATATATATATATATATATATATATATATATATGTTTTCATGTCTCTATATGTAGCCTTGGGTTGGTTCAGTGCGTACTCTTGCTCTTATAATAAAATTTCTGATACTGTCTTTTCTGGTCACTCCAATCGCTTTTCTTAGACATCTTATCTCTGTGGTGACAATATTTCTTTCATGGGGTATCTACTAAATACATATACTGCTATTTAAAATAGCTTTTTGTGAGGAGTGAAATATTTTTTTTTTCTGGTGTTCGCTCGGCGACTTTGCCTATTCATCATATTTTCTTCAACGGGCATTAAATTGCGCAGTTTTTTTTTGGGACTTCCGTTTCTAATCCGATGGCGGATCTAGTCCACGTTCTCTCGATCGCTGCAGAAAGTACATTGGATGTCTGATTAATTTCGGTTCTCCGTTGCACTTCTATGCGTTAAAGTCAGGATGATGATCTATTTATTACATCTGCGCCGATAAAACAATGTCGTACGCCGGCAATATACCATTTTCGACAAATCAAGTGTTGTAAATGCGGCCTTCCATCGTCTAGGCTTGTTCTGCGCTTTACGTCACATTGGTGCTGTTCATGACCGTTGTTGGATTTACTTGACGCAAGTTATTTCCATGTTGTTTATTGATGTGAAATGCTTCGTCAGCCGCAGTTTTATCTCCTTGGGGAATTTGCACCGTGTTCTGTTCGTCGTTGGCTACATTTATTAGAGTAATCAAAAATCTAAAGGGCGCGTCATTGCTGTGCTTGCGACATTATTATGTGTGCTACGTCATCGTAATGGCTCATCGTAAATCCCTAGACCGGCCGTACGCTAATCTTACTGTTTGTTGTTTGATGTGCGACGGGGATAATCTGACGACTAACTGTGTGTTTATATGTTCGAAATTGGAGTCAACAACGATGGCCCAACATCATCAAGCGCTATACACTTTTAAAGAACTATGACGATCATCACTTTCGGGAGGACGTGAACTTCTGGTATATGGTGGATAGGCGGCAGGAACCATTGCAGGCTATGCATGAAAAGTGATCCTTGTTGCAGTGTCTTCATATTCCAAGTCCATGGGGGACTGGTTGGTCTCGAGGCAAGATGCCGGCCTCGGGACAGAGAGGTTGTGGGTTCAAATCTCTGCTACACTGGTTGGGATTTTTATTTATGATTTCTCTCTGCCACAACAACCCCTGGTCTCAGCAGCGAGGCCCGGCTTGAAACGTCAACTACTCATCGATGCAAAAAAAAAAAAAGATGAGTACCTCCGAAGTCGGAGTTTCTGCCTGTGCGGCGAGGGACCCCTGTGCACACGGCTGCCAGGGAAAAATGCATTAACACGAAAAATTCAGTTCCTAGTCTCTAGGGGCTTTGTCAGGGTTGAAAGCTGGCGAACGCAACAACAACAACAACAACAACAACAACAACAACAACAACAACAAATAGCGTAGTTCGTTCTCTTGTAATAAACAACGTACTGAGAAGTCGGACTTCAGCATTGCAATTTTGTGTACTAAAAGAGAGGTGAGAAAATGATAGAAAGAGAAAGGGAGATCAAGAACTAGAAAGAGAGAGAGAGAGAGAGAGAGAGGGGGGGGGGGGTGGCGGGAGTGATGAGAAAGATAAAGAAAAAAGACATAGGTAGAAAGACAGAAGAGAAATTGTTGAAAGAATTAAAATAATTGAAAAAAATTAAGTAATTGAAAGAAAAGACCAGAAGCAAAGGGAGATAAGAGAAGGTGCAAGAAAGATTGAAAGGAGAGCGAGAGAGAGAGAGAGAGAGAGAGTACAAATAAGAGAAAGAATGGGTGTGGAAGATATGGTTGGAGTAAAAGAGATGGCGATGAAGTGAAAGGTGTGATAGAGAAGGAGGTGTAAGAAAGAAAGAAAGATAAGAACGAGAGTGACGTTAGTAATAGAGAGAGAGAGAGAGAGAGAGAGAGAGAGAGTGAGAGATACGTTGAGAAGTCTGAAAGAGAGGAAAAAAAAAGAAAAAATAGTATAGGAAAGCAAAGATAGGGAAGAAAAAAAAAGGTAAGAGATGGTGGAAGAAAAGAGGAAAACAACGAGAAAGAGAGATGTAGAGTAGTAGGAACATTAACAGTGAAAAACTCTCATACGGCAGTCCGCTCACCAGAATTCAGGATTACTTTTCTTCTATCTCTGTAACTCTAACATCAACACAAGAGCTCTGGTTTGAAGCGGGTGAATTCAATTTCAACATTTTCAAAACTTGTCTGCAGTGATTCTCAAACTAGAAAATATCAAGGTACAAATGCTTTAGATAGTCTGAAGAATACGATAGAGCAAAGAAAAAAAAAATTAAACGGAGGTAGCATGATCTCATAGCCTACAGGTAATCATCATCATGTGCATACCGGTTGGAGTAGGCGATCATGTCCATCCTGAACGTTCCATTCACCACAACTCGTCTGAAAGAATCTCTTGTCTCTAACCAGATCTCCCTCATCTCCTGTTGTCATGTTCAAGGTCTCCTTGATGAAACCACCTTCTTCTTGGTCTACCCCTTATTCGTCGCCCAAGAACGATTCTGTTCATTATTATTTCCAACCTGCTGTGTCTTTTGACGTGGTCATATTATTTTAATTTCCTCTTTTGAATGGTGTTTATACACAAGTTCATTTTAATATTCAGGTCTTCTAATGTATCTTCATTGCTCTTTTTTTCATTATCCAGGGTATCAAACGGATTTTTCTGTAGCATTTTGTTTCTAATGAATCGATTTTCTTCAATGTTGTTTGCGAGATTGTCCATAATTCACAACCGTATGTTACTATCGGGAAGGTGCATGCCCTCAATAATTTTAATTGTACTGCCTTGTTGGTATTGTACCACATGTTCTTCATGGCGTTTAACTGTTTTTGTTGCTATTGTTAACCTTCTTTTGATTTCTTTCTGACAGTCGCCGTTGTTAGTTACTACAGATCACAAATATTCATAGTTTGTTACAATTTCATGTTCATCACTGCTGATGATGATTTTGGGTTGGCTTTTTGTTTTGTCAGTGGACATTACCTTAGTTGTCTGTATGTTTAGATATATGTTTTGCTCCTCATTGTGTTTTTTTTTTAAAACAAACTCAATTGTCTCTTTTAATACTTCTGCACGGGGGACTAGTTGGTCTCGAGGCAAGACGCCGGCATCGAGACAAAGAGGTTGTGGGTTCAAATCCCGGCTGCACAAGTTAAGATTTTTTATTTATGATTTATCTCTAAGGCAACTACCCCTCATCAGCGAGACCCGGCTTGAAACGTCAATTACTCATGGACGGAAAAAATATGAGTCCCTCCCAAGAGGGAGATATCTGCCTGTGCGGCGTGGGATCCATGTGCACACGGCTGCCAGGGAAAAACGGATTAACACGCAAAATTCAGTTCCTAGTCTCTAGGGACTTCACTTCGTCAGAGCTAAATGCTGGCCAACGAAAAAAAAAAAAAAAAAAAAAAAACTTTTGCACTGTTTGAGAGGAGGACTGTATCATTCGCATGTCTAATTTCTGGAATTATGTCGCCATGTCGTTTATTTAATCATGTACTGTGAAAGGGACGAACTTCACAAATCTGTCATCCTTTATGACATTTCTCATGATGTTTACAGCTTAGATGTTGAACAGGTACGGAGAGAAGATGCATTGTTGTACTTCACACCAATTTGAAGCTTTGCTCACTACTTTAATAGCTGCTTGCTGGTTTCTTGTGTTGCCATCTGGAGAGGTCCAAGTCTATTTGGTTTCTTGTGTTGCCTTCTGCACAGGTCCAAGTCTATTAGGTTTCTTATGTTGCCATCTGGAGAGGTCCAAGTCTATTTGGTTTCTTGTGTTGCCATATGGTGAGGCCCAAGTCTATTTGGTTTTTTGTGTTGCCATCTGGAGAGATCCAAGTCTATTTGGTTTCTTGTGTTGCCTTTTTGACAGGTCCAAGTCTATTTGGTTTCTTGTGTTGCCTTCTAGACAGGTCCAAGTCTATTAGGTTTCTTATGTTGCCATCTGGAGAGGTCCAAGTCTATTTGGTTTCTTGTGTTGCCATATGGTGAGGCCCAAGTCTATTTGGTTTTTTGTGTTGCCATCTGGAGAGATCCAAGTCTATTTGGTTTCTTGTGTTGCCATCTGGAGAGGTCAACGTCTATTTGGTTTCTTGTGTTGCCATCTGGAGAGGTCCAAGACTATTTGATTTCTTGTGTTGTCATCTGGAGAGAGGACCAAGTCTATTTGGTTTCTTGTGTTGCCTTCTAGACAGGTCCAAATCTATTTGGTTTCTTGTGTTACCATCTGGAGAGGTCCAAGTCTATTTGGTTTCTTGTGTTGCCTTCTAGACAGGTCCAAATCTATTTGGTTTCTTGTGTTGCCATCTGGAGAGGCCCAAGTGTATAATCTTCTTGGGTATTGTTTAAAGAATGTGTTGACAATAGCAAGGTTATTCTCTTGACAAAATTATAGACGTTTCTCTCCTCTGTCGTTTTTATGTCCTATACTAAATGGTCCTCGAACGTTTAAGTCTTTTTCTGTTCTTTCCATGCCAACTTTTGCGTTGAAGTCTCATTTCTTCTTCTGCTTCTACTTTTCAGCTCCCTGTGGAGCATAGGTCTTCAAAAACACTTTCCAAGTCGATCTGTTTCTTGCCATTCTTTTAAGATCATTCCATGTCTTCCCCTTCATCTTTGCCTCTATTTTTCTTCTCCAAGAATTCCTTGGTCTTCCACTTTGTATTTTCCTCTGATGATTCCAAAAAAGGGCCTGTTGTGTAATGCTCTCAGTTGGCTTCCGCAGTGTGTGTCCTAACCAACACCATCGTCTTAGCTGTATCTCTTTATCCACTGGTATTTGACTGGCACATTTCCATAGTTTTATGTTAGTGATTTTGTCCTGCCATTTCCATCCTTTTATTCTGTGTAAGCATCCATTAATGAAAGTATGTATCTTCATGATTGTCAATTTTGTTGTTCTCCATGTTTTACATCCATATAATAGGACTGACTTAACATTGGAGTTATGAAGAAATTAGGTTAAATACAAAAATAAATTTATTTTAACTCGAATGTTATGAAGTCTCCCTTGATGCTTAATATTTTCTTTCATCTACACTTTCTATAGTATCCTACATTGAATTGTAGAATTCTTCAATTTCTTCATCATTTGCTGCTGTTGTGGGTGCATACTTGTAAGACTTTGACGTTTCTCTTGTTTCTTCTTAGCCTATCTTAGTTATCTGCCGCTGATTGTAAACAAAGAGAGTTGTATATATTTTCTTTGTCAATATGAACCCTACACCTTCTTGTCCGCTCTTTTCCTTTCCTGAATATGTAAATTTATTGCATGATTGAGCCTCAAAATGAAAATGTCCAGCCTATCTGTGCTCTGATATGTCAATGATGTCTAAATTGTATATGCCCTTTTCATTACTGATCACTAAATGCTTTCTCTGATAAAGGTTTCTTACGTTCCAAGTTCATGGCCTTGGAGAAAAAGAGATCGCGGACGAATAAAAGAGAAGATACTGGATAGCTTAGTGTCGTGGCGCAATAAACAGTTAACAATGGAAATGATACGGTGGGGTGTGCACAGAAAATTGTGGAAGGATATGTGTATACACCAACCGGTATGACACATGATGATGATAATTCGGTCGGTGTAACTGGATTTACAATTCACTATATCAAACTATTTAAATATTTGGGAACTTTGTTAACTTCTGACGGAAGATGTACAACAAAGGTGAGATGCAGAATGGCTCAGGCAAAAGCAGCTTTCCAAAAAATGAGGAAGGTACTATGCAATCCATTTTTGACAATAGCAACGAGAAAAAGAGTTCTTAAATGTTATGTAGAGCCATTTTAACATATGTATGTGAATCATGGACAATAGAACAACAGACAAGAAAATCACTGGAGTCTGTAAAAATGTGGTTTTACAGAAGAATGTTGAGAATACCATGGACAGCTAAGAAGAGTAATGGAAATGTTCTGAAAGAGGTAAAAGCAAAAAGAGAGCTAATTTCCAAAATTAGGATTAAACAATCCGTTTTTTTTGGCCATGTAATGAGAAGAGTACAACTGGATTATATTGTGACAACTGGAAAAATTGAGGGACGAAGAGATAGAGTGAAGCAAAGAGATAAAATACCAGACAGCATAAGAGAATGGCTTGGCAAAAGGTCAACAACAGAAATGATAAATAACTGTCGAGATAGAAAATTGTGGAGAGACATGTCACCTTCGCCACCAGGCCGGTACTTGATGATGATGATGATGATATCAAACAAGATATACATTTATTGGTTAAATATAGTTCACATAAAAAATAACAATAAAAACGTTTAAAACATTACATAACATAACGCTTTGTGTATGTATGTTTAACAGCGTGTCTTTGTTCTTGTATACTACTTGTTTTACTGCTCGCATTTCATGATATCTTTTGAAGTCTTGATTAAGTAAGGTTATGGGGTATATGATGTTATTGCTCATATTTGTTTCAAAGATCAACGGTACATGTTATCGATCTGTGGTCAATATCACGCCAGACCGACTTAATTTTCCACACAGACACATATATCAGGTGGCGATTATCAAAGGCTTTGTGAACCCCGAAGCCATATTAACCACAAAATCGCCACATCTGGGATTTGACTCCGAGCCCTTCTGGTCAGTAACGAGGGCGCTGACCAATAAGCCACTCGTCCACGACAACAGTGGCATGTTGCTGCTGGTGTCTTGCAGGTTCTTCCTACTTTTCGCGAGGCACGATCCATTCAACCTCAGACTAAGTCTTTCAGGTTATATTAGTCCGCAATTGGCGTTGAGAAGTGAAAGTGAAAATCACTTTTTATCCTGTTAATGATGTAATAATCTTCATCCCAACGTTGTGCTACCAATGCCAGACCTGGACCCTTGATGCAAGAACAATAAGTAAATAACCTCTACTGAGATTAAATGTGTTAGACGAATGACAGGAAACAGTCTGAGAGATAATATCAGAAATGAAGAACTCAGAAAAAAGCTAGGAATAGCCCCCGCCATAGAATATATAAGGAAACAACAGATAAAATGGTTTGGCCACGTGACAAGGCAGAAAGATCTAAACACAATACAACGAGCTTTCAACATACGTTGTGAGAACACCAGACCCAAGGGTCGACCACGAAAATGATGAATCGATGGAATATTAGAAGCGCTAGGAAACATAACAGCAGCAGAGGCGAAAAGGAGAGTAAAAGAGACAAATTATTTCTCCCCTCGACGCTGAAAGGCAGATGAGGAAGGAAAGAAGAAGAAGAAGAAGAATGTAACAACAGTGGCAACTCTGTCTTTGTCACTTCATATATATTTGTCTGATTACCCCAAAAATCATGTGCCGAAGGTCTGTAAAAATTATGGTCTCTAACACCATATTCTCTATACGCCACTTTGCGTGACGGGGCTCTGTACATTTTTTTGGATATATTTGCCTGACTGAGCACACGATTGTCTGTCTGCCTCTGAGTACGGACCACGTGTCTGCTGTCTGAACATATATATGTCTGGTCCCAAACTTAATACGTCTGTCTGATCACACATCTGTCTATCCTGTTTACGCGTGTTTATCTGCCTACTCGTTGAACCGTTGAACAAAAGGAAACAGTTTAAGAAAAATTAAGCAAATTAAAAACAACACACAAAAATCGCTGAGCACGCAAAATTCGAAACCACAGGTGTTTGCTGTCGGCAGTAAAAGCCATTTCCTGCGTCTGGGCGTATTCGCAAGAACTTAAGTTTAGGTGTTTTTCGACTTAATATCAAACGCTTATGTTGGCCTTGAATATTTTATTAATTAATTTATTTTTGTAACTAAGCAATATTGTCTGTTCAATGTGTATGTAGTAAAAAGAAAAAAAGCAAAGAGCCCCCGTCACGCCAAGTGGCGTATAGGGAATATGGTGTTAGTGACCATAAATTTTACAGAACTTCGGCCCATGATTTTTGGGGTAATGCGGTCGGTATTACGCTCGTGCCGCTTTACTTTCCCAGAAAAAATCCGTTACCCATTTTAAGGCTGGGTGAACCCAGAAGCGGTCGGTTGGGATCGAACCCTACCTCTTGTCCTTTATAGTCCAGTTCACTAACCACTGAGCTATCGCGACTCCCAATATCAATGTATATGTGGGTTTCTGTAAATTGTGTTTTTAGTCGCACGTGACAGTTCATACGTTTGTATATTTGCGTGGGTGTATGTTTTTGTTTGGGTCCGTGTATGTTCTATATGGGTCTGTATCAGCATGTAGGTTCGTGAGGATTTGACCATGTCCATGTTTTTGTTAAGAGTTTCCGTCTATATGAGCGTGTGCGCATGTGTATTTGAGAATGTCCGTGTATTTTTTTTTTTTGCGTGTGCACACTTTCATGTTGAGTGTGTTTGTATCTTTGCTATGGTGTGAGTGTGTGTTATGCGTTGGCCTCCAACCTCGAGTATGCGGTGTAAGGAATATCGTGTTTCTTCTACCTTTTAGCTCCCAGTGGAGCATAGGTCTTCAACAAACACTTTCCAAGTCGTTCTGTTTTTTGCAATTCTTTTAAGATCATTCCATGTCTTCCCCATCATCTTCATCTCTGCTTCAATCTGTCTTCTCCAAGAATTCCTTGGTCTTCCTCTTTGTCTTTTCCCCTGGGGATTCCAAAAAAGGGCCTGTTGTGTAATACTCTCAGTTGGTTTCCGTAGTGTGTGTCCTATCCATCGCCATCGTCTTCGCTGTATTTCTTTATCCACTGGTATTTGACCGGTACATTTCCATAATTCCACGTTTGTGACTTTGTCCTGCCATTTCCATCCCTTTATTCTGCGCAAGCATCCATTAATGAAAGTCTGTACCTTCGTGATTGTCAATTTTGTTATTCTCCATGTTTCACAGCCATATAATAGAACCGACTTAACATTGGAGTTGAAAATTTGTATTTTTGTATTTAGCCTAATTTCTTTGGATTTCCATATGTTTCCCAGTGCAATGAAAGCTCCTCTTGCTTTTGATATCCTTATTTTGGTATCGTTTTCTGTTCCTCCCTCTTTATCTATATTACTGCCCAGATATATATAAGATTGTACGTCTAGTAGAGGTATTTCTCCTAGTTTTATTTGGTTATTGCCAACTGCATTAATTCTCATAATGTTGGTCTTATCTCTATTAACCTTTAGTCCTAGCTGTTGTGATCTCTCATCTAATATACTCATTTTATCTTGCATCTGTTGGTGGCTGTGTGATAGGAGAGCTATGTCATCAGCAAAGTCTAAATCATCAAGTTGTTTGGTCAGTGACCACTGGATCCCATTTCTGTTGTTTTGAGTTATTTTCATAATCCAATCTATGGCCAGTAGAAAGAGAAATGGAGACAGAAGGCATCCTTGCCTTACTCCTGTTCTTATTTCAAATGCTTCTGTAAGCTGTCCTTCATGCACCACACTACATTTTGTTCCTTCATACATTGTTTTTATCAGGTTAATAAACTTTATGGGGATTCCATAATGACTCAGCAACTTCCAAAGCATTCTTCTGTCTAAACTATCAAATGCCTTTTCGTAATCTATGAATCCAATATAAAGTGGGGATTTTAGTTCTAAACTTTGTTCAACTATTATACGTAGAGTAGTTATTTGATCAGCACATGATCTGTTCTTCCTAAAACCTGCTTGTTCATCTCTCAAGTGTTTCTCTATAGCCTCTTTTAGTCTCTCCAGAATGATTCTGCCTAATATTTTTCCTGGCACTGATAGTAGCATAATTCCCCTATAATTTGTGCACTCCTGTAAACTTCCTTTCTTTGGTAGTTTGATCATATAACCTTCTCTCCAGTCTTTAGGTATTTCTTCCCTCTCCCAAATTTTATCCAATAGATTATGTAACATCTTGGTAGAGGTGATAATATCTGCTTTGATGGCTTCCGAAGGAATTTCATCTGGTCCTGTGGCTTTACCATCTTTTAACAGTTTGATGGCTTTCATTATTTCTTCTTTGCTTGGTTTTCCGCAGTTAACGTGTAATTCTTCTTCTGCTGGTAGTATATCTGGAGGATTATTTGAGCCAGGTCTGTTCAAAAGTTCTTCAAAGTGCTCCTTCCATCTCTCCATTTGTTCCTTTATATTACTAAGCAGATTTCCTTTCTTATCTTTGATAAAGGCGTTGATCTGTTTGTATTTTCCACCTAATTTCTTTGTGCTGTTGTACAGTTCTTTCATATTCCCTTTATTTGCTGCTTCTTCTGCCTCTTTAGCTAATTCATCTATATATTTCCTCTTATCCCTTTTAATGCATCTTCTCACTTCTTTGTTCACCTCTGTGTAAGCTTCCTGTGTCTTGGCTTTATTACTTCTTGTTTTGCTTTTATTTATGTCTGCTTTCTTGTTCTTTCTTTCTTTAATTTTATCCAGGGTCTCTGCTGTCATCCATGCCTTATTCTGGCGTTCTCTTTTCCCCAGTGTTTCTTCGCATGTCTCTTTCCATATATTTTTTACCTGTTTCCAATGATCTTCTATATTTATTGTATTTTCTAGTTGTTGGAGGACTTGGTATTTGTTTGATATTGTGACTGCGAATTTATCTTTAATTCCTTGTTCTTTAAGAAACCCTACATTGAAATACGTTCTGCCCTTATTCGTTGTAGTATACCTTTTTAATTTAATTTTAAGTTTGGCTAACAGCAGATGATGATCAGAAGCTATATCTGCCCCTCTATATACTTTTACATCCTGTAAGGATGACTTAAACTTAATATCGTGTTTGGGCTCACGTTTTTTTTTCCTTTTTTTCCTGATTTTCGACACTTTTTTAGGAAATATTGCCGGACCTATACCGGGCTGTCTTTGTCTCAGGACAAATCTTCCGTACCCATGTAAGACTGAGAAGCCTATCGATGTGGCCAGTATATCCGATACCAGGTCATCAGTAGACCAGTTTTATTTATTATTATATGCAAGTTGAGTCATGCACTTTAAACAAGCAACAAAAAGTATAATAGAGACAACTGAGATGTGGTTTATGAGAAGAATGTTACAAGTTTAATGGTCAGCAACAATTACAAATGAAGAGTATGTACAATGACTTGGAGAGTAAAAGTAAAGTACCCCCGTCACGCCAAGTGGCGTATAGGGAAATATGGTGTTAGTGACCCTATATTTTACAGACCTTCAGCACATGATTTTTGGGGTAATGTGGTCAGTATTACGCCCGTGCTGCTTTACTTTCCCACCAAAAAATCCGGTACCCATTTAAGGCTGGGTGAACCCGGAAGCCGTCGGTTGGGATCGAACCCTAACCCTTGTCCGTGGTAGTCCAGTTCACTAACCACTGAGCTATCGCGGCTCCCTAATGAGTTGGAGAAGCCAGGACTATCAATACAATAATAAGGGGAGACAATTTACATTTATTGGGCGTATCATGCAAAAAGAAGGCATTGAGAATACTATAACAGCAGGCAGAATGAATGGAAAGAAGAGGAGAGGGTAACCAAAAGGAAAATACAATGAACAGCTTATTCAAATGGGGGAGCCGCAATAGCTCAGTGATTAGTGAACTGGACTACAAAGGACAAGAGGTAGGGTTCGATCCCAACCGACAGCTTCCGGTTCATCCAGCCTTTAATGGGTACAGGATTTTTTTTCTGTGAAAGTAAAACGGCACGGGCGTAATACCGACCGCATTACCCAAAAAATCAGGTGCCGAAGGTCTGTAAAATGTATGGTCACTAACACCATATTCCTTATACGCCACTTGGCGTGACGGGGGTTCTTTACTTTTTCTTTTTTTTTTTTTTTTTTTTTTTTTTTTTTTTACCCAAATGGCATAATAAAAAAAATCACCGACTGTAATTATGGCATGCATGCGGGACCAAATGACGTAAAGAGAGATGATCGCCCACGCCAACCTGCATGGCACATCATGATAATGATTATCGTGTTTTATTTAACCCTCAAAAACACAGATACCATATACTTTACCAGGTATCGAACTACTGTTCTGCTCTTTCACAAACATATATATTTTTATACATTCATTTTTCTTTTCTTTTCATCAAAATACCTCAGCTTGGCATTCATATTTCTCTACTGGTATAGGTCACGTTGAACCTGAGGTCTTCACTGGTTACACAGAGTTTGTCTTACTTAGGGCTACTTCTATGAACTACATTTTCCTTCTTTGCGTGTTCGGAAGAAATGCAATCCGATAATTGGAGTATAACACCACCATCATGCAGCATAAAAATAAACAAGACAAATCTGAAACAAGTGCAACGTTTCAAATACTTGGGCACAATAATAACATCAGATGGGAGATGCACCACAGAAATAAAAAGCAGAATAGCTCAGGCCAAAATAGCATTTCAGAAGGTTAAAAATATCTTATGCAACAAATCTATGTCAATAGAAATGAGAAAAAGAGTTCATCTGTGCTATATAGAACCAATTCTGACCTATGGAAGCGAATCATGGACAATAGACAAACAAATGAAAAGACGTTTGGAGGCCACAGAGATGGGATTTCTCAGAAGAATGTTGAAAGTTCCCTGGACAGCTAAAAAGACCAATGAGGAAGTTCTCAAAGATGCCAACACAAAAAGGGAGCTCTTAAAAAACATCAGAAAGAAGCAATCAACATTTTTCGGGCACATCATGAGAAGAGGAAAGTTGGAATACTTGGTTACAACTGGCAAAATAAAAGGAAAGAGAGATCGCAGACGACAAAGAGATAAAATACTGGATAGCTTGGTGTCATGGCATAGAAAACAGTCAACAACAGAACTGACAATATGCACTGTAGATAGAAGATTGTGGAGGGACATGATCACCTACGCCAACCGGTATGGCACATGATGATAATTGGAGGACTCTGTAGCCCATTTGGGAAAATCACGTGATTCCTGAATATGTAAATGTATTGCTTGATTGAGCCTCAAAAAGACCATGTCCAGCCTATCTCTGTGCTCTGATATGTCCAGGATGTCGATATTATATCTGTCCATTTCATTACTGATCACTAAATGTTTTCACGCGAAAGTCACTCTGGCGTTCGGACAACCCGTGTTCGAATCCCACTGGATGCAGTGTGAATTATACGTGTGGTTTTGAAAAAAATACCCCGCGGTCCACCCAGCCGCTGGCAGAAATGGGTACTAGGGTAGTACTCTGGGAAGGTGGAAATGCCGCCTCGCATCGTGTGTTTCGATGCTGGAAGCGACAATATCCAGAAGTCTTCGAACACTTCTTGATAGGCAGCCAAGCACATATGGATAGAAACTCGCGTGCTAAGACGTCGATTCAAATTTCGTACTTTACCGTTACCTATAGGGCCAATAGCGATAGCTCAGTTGTTAGTGATCAGTACTACAAAGGACAAGGGGTAGGGTTCGATCCCAACCGACTGCTTCCTGGTTCACCCAGTCTTAAATGACTACCGGATTTTTTTCTGGGAAAGTAAAGCGGCACGGGCGTAATACAGACCACATTACCCCAAAAATCATGCGCCGAAGGTCTGTAAAATGTATGGTCACTAACACCATATTCCCCACGCCGCCACTTATCGTGACGGGGGTACTTAACTTTCTTTTTTACATAGAGCCTATAAGATGTGCTCTACAGTCTGTTTAGATGCGCCACATTAGCACGTGGTAACGTCACTAAAGTCTATTTTGTGTAGGTGTACTCAAAGGTCGCAGTTACTTATTCTTAGACTGAACAACTCCTTAGCCTGTTTCATTGCTCACCAGGCCTGAAGGCAGAAAGGGGAACTCCAAAAAACCTCCACTGGGGTGACTCATTCTGACGTGAGAGCTATCGGAGGCTGACGTCATTTTAACCACAATTGTCCCTGCACGCAAAGCTGAAAACGTCACGCTAGTGGAGACATTCGTGAGTTTAACTTTCTGCACTTAGGCTTATATGAAGTAGACAACGTCTTGTTTAAATTGAAAGGAAGCCAGAAAGGAAGGTAGCAAGGAAGGAAAGAAGGAAGTAAGCAAGGAAGGAAGGAAGCAAGGAAGGAAGGAAACAAGGAAGGAAGGAAGGAAGCAAGCAAGCAAAGGAAGCAAGCAAGGAAGGAAAGAAGCAAGGAAGGGAGGAAGGAAGGAAGCAAGGAAGGAAGCAAGGAAGGAAGGAAGCAAGGAAGGAAGAAAGGAAGAAAGTAAGGAAGAAAGGAAGAAAAGAAGGAAGCAAGCAAGTAAGGAAGGAAGGAGAAGCAAGCAAGGAAGGAAGGAAGCAAGCAAGGAAGGAAGGAAGCAAGGAAGGAAGCAAGCAAGGAAAGAAGCAAGCAAGGAATGAAGGAAGCAAGCAAGGAAGGAAGGATTCTCTCTACTCTGTCTTCTCGGCTTGTTTTAGAAGTGGCTTTACTTCATTGAGTGTCTTAGAGCTGGGGTATTGAAGCTTTCCGCCCACATTTACAAGGTCATCCGCCTACCCATTTCCGGGATGCGTAGTGTGCTGGTATACATGGCTGGAGTAGTAAGTTCTGCATTTCCGGATAGCACAAACATGTTGCTCTACAAACAAGCGCTTTCACTTTTCCGACAAAAAACACTGGTCATTTACTTGTCAGTTGTAAAGGATGCCCTCTCCCGTTTCATCTTAAATGATTTGCCCTTCATCTTATGCCCTCTCTCTTTATCTCTTAAACTGTTTGCCCTTCATCTTATGCAACCTCCCTTTATCTCTTAAACGGTTTGCCCTTCATCATATGCGCTCTCTCTTTATCTTTTAAACGGTTTGCCCTTCATCTTATGCCCTCTCTCTTTATCTCTTAAACGTTTTGCCCTTCATCCTATGCACTCTCTGTTTATCTTTTAAACGGTTTGCCCTTCATCTTATGCCCTCTCTCTTTATCTCTTAAACTGTTTGCCCTTCATCTTATGCCACTCCCCCCCCCTTTTCTCCAAAACGGTTTGCCCTTCAGCTGCGGCAATGACCCAAAGACCCCAACAGCATATTGCTCCTGTGTTTCGCTTTTTGCTAGAGGGCTAGACATCAGATCTCACTACCCAGAGAGGGCTAGACATCAGATCTCACTACCCAGAGAGGGCTAGACAACAGATCTCACTACCCAGAGAGGGCTAGACATCAGATCTCACTACCCAGAGAGGGCTAGACATCAGATCTCACTACCCAGAGAGGGCTAGACATCAGATCTCACTACCCAGAGAGGGCTAGACATCAGATCTCACTACCCAGAGAGGGCTAGACAACAGATCTCACTACCCAGAAAGGGCTAGACATCAGATCTCACTACCCAGAGAGGGCTAGACATCAGATCTCACTACCCAGAGAGGGCTAGACATCAGATCTCACTACCCAGAGAGGGCTAGACATCAGATCTCACTACCCAGAGAGGGCTAGACATCAGATCTCACTACCCAGAGAGGGCTAGACATCAGATCTCACTACCCAGAGAGGGCTAGACATCAGATCTCACTACCCAGAGAGGGCTAGACATCAGATCTCACTACCCAGAGAGGGCTAGACATCAGATCTCACTACCCAGAGAGGGTTAGACATCAGATCTCACTACCCAGAGAGGGTTAGACAACAGATCTCACTACCCAGAGAGGGCTGGACATCGGATCTCACTACCCAGAGAGGGTTAGACATCAGATCTCACTACCCAGAGAGGGCTAGACATCAGATCTCACTACCCAGAGAGGGTTAGACAACAGATCTCACTACCCAGAGAGGGCTAGACATCAGATCTCTCTACCCAGAGAGGGTTAGACAACAGATCTCACTACCCAGAGAGGGTTAGACAACAGATCTCACTACCCAGAGAGGGCTAGATATCAGATCTCACTACCCAGAGAGGGTTAAACAACAGATCTCACTACCCAGAGAGGGCTAGACATCAGATCTCACTACCCAGAGAGGGTTAGACAACAGATCTCACTACCCAGAGACGGTTAGACAACAGATCTCACTACCCAGAGAGGGCTAGACATCAGATCTCACTACCCAGAGAGGGTTAGACAACAGATCTCACTACCCAGAAATTGGTAGACATCAGATCTCACTACCCAGAGAGGGTTAGACATCAGACCTCACTACCCAGAGAGGGCTAGACATCAGATCTCACTGCCAGAGAATGCTAGACATCAAATCTCACTACCCAGTGAGGGCTAGTTATCAGATCTCACAACCAAGAAAGGGCTAGATATCATCAGATCTCACTACCCAGAGAGGGCTAGACATCAGATCTCACTACCCAGAGAGGACTAGACATCAGATCTCACTACACAGAGAGGGCTAGACATCAGATCTCATTACCCAGAGAGGGTCACACATCAGATCTCACTACCCATAGAGTGTTACACATCAGATCTCACTACTCAGAGAGGGTTAGACATCAGATCTCACTACCCAGAAAGGGCTATATATCAGATCTCACAACCCAGAGTACTAGAGGATGATAAAGCAATTTTAAAAAACCTCGGATTGGAAGTGAAAATAGGTACATTTATAATATTTTAAAAATTGCGAGATTTTATGTTCGAGCTTGGTTATTAGATATATCAGAATATTCAAAGGAACATGAAAGAAATTAAACATTTAGAAACAAGGTATGCATACCTTAATGGAAATTTATATAAAAGAAGACACGACAAAAAACGGACCGCAATAGTGGCCTAGAAGCTGACTCCAGCTAGAGCATAAACAACAAAGAACACAAAAATAAACTAGGAAAAAGTGGATAAAAATATAATTAGAAACTCGTTAATTAAAAAAAATAATAATTAATCATTTTGAAATATGATCGTATCTGATATATCCAAGCAAGAAAAGTGAAATGTATTTAATTTGAGCAGTTTCTACTGCATGGGTTCATACGCTCAGTAAAATGCTGACGAAAGCAGAAAAAAATACACATAACGCACCGTATAATGTGTTGTAGGGGAGGTAACTAATATTTCATCTTACTAGGCTACATGATTTGGAGAAGGTGAGGAGGCCAGTGCTTGTGATCGCTGTCATTATTTTACCTCAACTCTGTAAGTCTGGTACCTATTTATTAATTAACTGGTTTGAATAGGGAGCGCTAAGCCGCGTTTGAGCCCTAGTTCATGCTATCGCCAAGCTAGTTAGTTAGCACTACGTTATTGGCGATTTAAATGCTGATATAGAACTAATTTATTGACACTACTTATTTAAAGGATGGTGGCTATATTCATGAAAGCTACGAACAGAACGGGGGAGGACTTGTGAAACGATTTATCGCTTCATGATGTGGGTTTTTCTGTGGAGGAAATCTGAGCGTTTATGGACAGTTGTTCGATGTGCGGTGAGCAAAATGCCACGACTAACTGCTAGATAAACATAACAGATGGGACTGCCGGGTTTGCAAGGAAAGAGCGTATTACAACTAATAAACTGTGCCTTGTAAATAATAAGCAGTAATTATTATTTACTTACATATGCTTGTGAAAGCTGGAAAACATCAAAATAGATTGAGAAAAAAAAAAAAACTAAACGCTTTTGAAGACAAATGCCTAAGAAAAATACTCTGTGTACAATGGAGTGAATTCAAGACTAATATTGAAATAAGAGAAATGGCCATGCAACCAAAGATCTTTAAGATCAATTAAGATTAAGGAAAGAAGATGGACATATGCCGGACATGTGCTGAGAAGAGACAACAAGAGATTTCCAAAACTGGTTCTTCTATGGGAATCATCAGGATACAGAAAAGGAGAAAAACCTTAAGAGATGCCAACAAGAGCACTTATAAGAGAAGCAAAGTTGGCAGGCATAGACTCTTTAGATAAGATCGAACATCTCTCCCAGAATAGAGGTGAGTGGCGAAAACACTACAAGCTCTAGCGACGTCGTCTAACGGCGCAGGAAGAATCAAGAATTATTATTTATTTTCAATGTTACACCACCCTCCCTCTCTCGCTCTTCAAACAAACCAACAAACATTGTCAAACTTGGATCTAGTTGGTCAATGACCCACCGTGAAGTGTGTCGGGATTTCACGAGCATATTGAAGTTATCCGATACCGAGGCTAGAGTGTGACACGTTCGCGAGTGAATTGTTGGCGCAACGTCAGTAGTTGATAACACTTCGCGCAGGGGTCGGGCCTAAGGAGATTTAGTGATAGATGTAGCGTCAGATGTCGAAGATATGCGGTGAGAAAGAGAGAGAGAGAGAAGGGCGAGACTGACGAAGCAAGTATGAGAGCGACATAATGGATAAAGAGAAAGACAGCGTTGAGAGGTAAAATTAAAAGTGACGTTAATAAGGAGAAAATGTTTCGATATTCCAATTGTTTACGATGAATGATGACATCGTATGACAGAGAACAATAGGATGTGTTCACTTTCTGTGCGGTTTCGCCCCTGTGTCTTTTGGCGTGTGCTGAGACTTCTACGATGGGGACTACAGCTAGCTTTGTTTGGGAGATGGGATAGCAATTCAGATAATCCCACTGGCACGGGTGGTTGAGCAATTATGGATTTTTAATTCGTTTTCAGTGATACCGGGACCTTCCATAACCAAAGAACCAAAGGAGAAAAACGATAGACAGAAAATGCTTTAATGAGAAACTTTTTTTTTTTTTTTTTTTTTTTTTTTTTTTTTTTTTTAAATTTATGACGGGGGAACATCACTGGTGCTACGAAATTCCTGTAGTCAACAAAGGTCTCCACAAGATTATTCCAGTGTTTGAATGCAAACAGTATTTGCAATACATAAACTCTAGAAACAAAGCTATCTATCTATCTATCTATCTATCTATCTATCTATCTATCTATCTATCTATCTATCTATCTATCTATCTATCTATCTATCTATCGTTCGTCTGAAGTATTGTCTATTTCTGCAATGTCGTTTCTTGTATAAATTTTACAGTCTTTTGTCATTCTTGCAGTGTCCCATATTATTTTGTCTGTAGTGTCCTCTACTACTTCTGAATTGCATTTGAAACATTTTCTAATATCAATGACGAACGCTATATAAGGCAGGCAAACAAAAACAAGTAGAGGAATTTAAATACCTAGGATGTCTAGTGACAAAGGACAAGTTACAAACTGCACAGATAGACTCATGATGCAACAAAGCTTGTCAAATCATTGGACAGCTATCACCACTATTCTCTAGCAAGGAAGTAACTCTAGAGGTCTTTCGTTCACCTGAAGTATTGTATATATCTGCAATGTAGTTTCCTGTATAAATGTAACTGTCTTTTGTAATTCTTGCAGTTCCCATATAGTTTTGTCTGTCGTGTTGTATCTATCGGCCAATGGATTTTCCTCAATTCAATGGGAGCCGCGATAGCTCAGTGGTTAGTGAACTGGACTGCAAAGGACAAGGGGTAGGGTTCGATCCCAACCGACGGCTTCCAGGTTCACCCAGCCTTAAATGGGTACCGGATTTTTTTCTGGGAAATGTAAAGCAGCACCGGCGTAATACCGACCACATTACCCCAAAATCATGTGCTGAAGGTCTGTAAAATATAGGGTCACTAACACCATATTTCCCTATACGCCACTTGGCATGACGGGGGTACTTTACTTTTTTTTTTTTTTTACTATATTCAGTGCAGTCTTGAAGTATATGTTCAACAGTCTGGGGCGCCTGTTCACGTGTACATAATCTTGAATTTTATATCCATGTGACTGTTGAGTCGATTGTGTCATGTTCTGAGGCGTATAATGATAAATTGTTCACATATACTCATATTATGAATGCCATCCTAATTTGGGGGCTTGAGGTCCTCTGATTGATTTGATTATCTGTTTCTTATGATGGTATGTAACAATGCATCTGGTTGTGTCCCTGTTGAACCTTCCTTTGCCAAATGATCTGCGTTCTCGTTTTCTGGTATTCCACAGTGAGATGGGATCCACTGAAGGGCAGCCCTATGGTGCTTGCAGAGTTCAGCCCAAAAGGTCTGCAATTGTGGTAATTATCTAGATTGCAGTGCCTGGAGAAACAGAGCAATAAATCTTGTCTACATTGCCCACTTAAGATACATTTACTATTTAAAAAAAAACAGATTTTTAGCTTTCCCTATATCTTATGCAACAAATCTATGTCAATAGAAATGAGAAAGAGAGTTCATCGATGCTATATAGAACCAATTCTGACCTATGGAAGCGAATCATGGACAGTAGACAAAGAAATGAAAAGACGATTGGAGGCGGCAGAGATGGGATTTCTCAGAAGAATGTTGAAAGTTCCCTGGACAGCTAAAAAGACCAATGAGGAAGTTCTGAAAGAGGCCAACACAAATAATGAGCTCTTAAAAAAACATCATTAAAAAGCAATCAACATTTCTCGGGCACATCATGAGAAGAGGAAAGTTGGAAGACTTGGTTAAAACTGGCAAAATAAAAGGAAAGGGAGATCGCGGGCGACAAAGAGAGAAAATACTGGATAGCTTGGTGTCATGGCATGGAAAACAGTCAACAACAGAACTGACAAGATGCACTGTAGATAGAAGATTGTGGATGGATATGATCACCTACACCAGCCGGTATGGCACATGATGATGATGAGCTTTCCCTACAATATTTTAAAGGCTAAACAGTCTAATAAAACTCAGAAGATATAGTCTAAGGTTGAAAGATAGAAGAGCCTCGCCAAGAAGTAGAAGAAAGCTAAAATTAGGCCAAACAAGCAATAACTCTCTGACTTCTCCATAAAGTGATGACATTCTAGTCATTTTGAGACAGGTCATAATATAGGGTGTCTCTTTAATGACTGTGCATTTTTTGTTGTTGAAATAATTACGCACCTAAATTTTATGTATGTATGACGTAATAGTTCAAGCACCATTTACCTGTTCATTTAAACATCACTGCTACATGATAGATCTGGCTTACAATGGTGTTAACACAACTTTATTGTGTTAATACCAACATTACCCATTATTAGCTCGCCGATAGCAGTCAAGTATATTTGAATAATACCATTTATTTTACAATTTGTGTGACGTGACGTTTTTTCTTCCTAGAGTATAAATTCACTGCACTGCGACTTTAGAAACACCCTGTACCTGGTTCATTGAGTTTGGGGAGATAATGAAAGCGATGAGGGGACCTATCCACATGGCCTCCAAAAGCTGTGTCCTTTCGCTGAGAAATATAATATTAGATTTCCCAAAGATATTCTATGTCACATGATATCCTCCACCTCTGTTGCTGATACAATGTATTTTTCTTTCTTCCTCGTTTGCATTTCAGCGTCAAGTTTAGACGTTGTTTGAGTATTTTGCTCTTCTGTTGACTTTTCCTGCTGTTATGTTTCCAAGTATTTCTAATATTCCATAGATCCATCACAGTTTTGTAGTCGGCCCTTGGATCTGGTATTCTCGAAAAGTTTTTTGAGTACTCGTTGTATTTTGATTTTTCTGTCTTTTCCGGTAGCGAATAATTTCTGTTGTTTATTTATGTATTCAGTGTTCGGAATTATTTCTAGCCGTTTCCTTATTTCTGGTCTTATTCAACTAACACATTTAAATTTGGCTTTGGATAATTTTCTTACTGTCCTTGAATATAGCGCCCAGGTCTGACACTCCAGAACAGGGCAGTAGAGTAAAAGTTGGCGGAACATTAAGTTTGAGTTACACGGAGAAACAGTTAATGAATTCATCTGGACCTGCAAAACAAACAGCCTAAAATAGCGTCTCACAATAATGATATAAAGTACAGGACAACAAGAAAAGTGGAAACGATAATCCCCATTTGGAACATGTGAAAACACCATTCGCCATTGAGGAAATCGCAAGCTTTTGTTAAGAACACTCTACTTCCACTGGAAACTCTGAAGTACTGGTGGATTAAGAACAAATACAAATATATAATATTGAAGTACTGGTGGATTAAGAACAAATACAAATATATAATATTGAAGTACTGGTGGATTAAGAACAAAGAACAAATACAAATATATAATATTGAAGTACTGGTGGATTAAGAACAAATACAAATATATAATATTGAAGTACTGGTGAATTAAGACCAAATACAAATATATAATATTGAAGTACTGGTGGATTAAGACCAAATACAAATATATAATATTGAAGTACTGGTGGATTAAGAACAAATACAAATATATAATATTGAAGTACTGGTGGATTAAGAACAAATACAAATATTTAATATTGAAGTACCGGTGGATTAAGAACAAATACAAATATATAATATTGAAGTACTGGTGGATTAAGAACAAATACAAATATATAAAACGAGATATCGAGGGCCAGATATTGTCATCTTTGAGATCCTGGCAAAGATTGCTTAATCTGCAAGTCATATTGATATCACATTACAGATGCGAAGTGAAATACAGGAGGAGGCTGGACATGAATTCAGACAGGAAGGAAAAAAAAACGTAAGAAGGACGGAATGACGGAAAGGAGGGAGGGAGAGAAAAAAGCAGGTAAGGAAGAATGTGTTTACATTTTTTTAAAAAACTCATTTGGCATATTTCTGTTATTTTTTAAGAATTTCTTAGCTCTGTAACCGAAACAAATATTCATCTTTCGATCAAATCTCGCTGGCCGGTCAAAAAACATTGCTTGGCACTACGGTTCTGTCCCGCGGACTGTAGGTTTTCCACCCATGCATTGATGATTACTGTTATTGCTTAATTTTTTTCATTTCATTAAGTACCGTCTCCGCATCAAAGGGTTGGCTAATTATTTCTTAATACCAAATGTTTAATATACGCCCATCTACGTTAGTGTGAGAGGAGGAAGAATGAAGAAAAAGGAAGGAAGGAAGGAAGGAAGGAAGGAAGGAAGGAAGGAAGGAAAGGAAGGAGGGAAGGAAGGAAGGAAGGTAAGGGTAAGTAAGTAAGCAAGGAAGGAAGGAATGGGAAGGAGGAAGGAAGGAAGGAAGGAAGAAAGGAAGGGAAGGAAGGGTAGGAAAAAGGAAGGAGGGAAAGAAGGAAGGAAGGAGGAAAGGAAGGAAGGAAATGGGTAAGTAAGTAAGGAAGGAAGGAAGGAAGGATGGAAGGAAATGAAGGAAGGAAGGAAGGAAGGAAGGAAGGAAGGAAGGAAGGAAGGAAGGAAGGAAGGAAGGAAGGAAGGAAGGAAGGAAGGAAGGAAGGAAGGAAGGAAGGAAAACTGGCGACACACACAGTGGAAATAAGTTATTTTTTCTGTGCCCTGTAAAAGGTCAATCGTTTTATTTTCTACCGCAATAAAGAACGATCAGATAACTCTCGGACAAGAGGTCGGTAGACGCCTAATCGCTCGAGTGTCGGGCTCAGGGCAATCGAGACAACCATCACTCCACAACCGTGTTAAGTATTAGTACATGGTGAATAACAAGTCAAAACAAAACAATCCGCATGTTTGCTGTAGATAGCAAGCTGTATAGCGATTATTAAATTATAAAAGCATACTTGATTATATATATATATATATATATATATATATATATATATATATATATATATATATATATATGAGTGAGAGAGAGACAAGAAATAACCGAGGCGTGTGTGAGTGTCATTTGTTATAAGTGCTTAAAGAGGTGTTGGTTTTAGTTTTTATTTATTTTAATTCAGAAGAGGTGTGACTGAAGGGAGATAGATTTCCGACTATATACACATAGTATATTACGTGCTTATTGAAGAAGATAAATGATTGTTGGTAACCGGACTTTTGTATTGTTGTACTATTTATTTATAAATACTAATTCATCGAAGACTAAGTTCACAGATTTTTAGAAAATAAATTTTAAAATTGATCATTTTCTCTTTTGGATGATGGATAGAACAATGGGACATTGTAGTATAAGGTGTGGTTGCAAAGGATAGGAACACATTTCCTCTGCGAATCCGGTTGTATGAATACATCTCATATTCTTTTCACTCCTTTTTCAATAAATTCTGGCCTTTTTTTTTTGGAACTTTTTTCTTATCATAAAACCATAGACCAATAAATATTTTTACTCAAGCCGCCTTGTTCTTAATCTGTTAGTTAAGTAGTTATTTCGTTAATTAGCTACTTAATGAAATGTGGACATATAGAAGAATAGGTAGAATTGGATGAAAAGAAAAGAAAACAAACGATGAAGTCTTAAAACAACTAAAAATGAAAAGATAACTACTAAACACAAGTCAAACAAGACAAATATTGTTTTGGGGCATTTTATACGACACAGCAGCCTACTAAACGTACTCTTGGAAGGAAAAATACAAGGTAAATGAGGCAGAGGTCGACCAAGACTAACATAGGCGAGTAACATTAAAAGATGCACAAGTCAGCCTATGACAACCTGCACCATCAAAGCAAGAAACAGGGCGGAATGACGCTCCATGATAGGCAACTTTCAAGATGGAGATGTCATGCGATGATAATAAGCAACCCTCTCAGTTGGCTAGTTATGAATGTTATTGTTTAGTTCAGTGATGACCAAATGGCGGCCCGCGGCCAAAAAGGTCAGTCTATTTTTCTTGTGCCGTGAAGCGAGCACAGAAATTACTATCTGAAATATCTAAAACATGTCTGTTAAAAAACAAACAAGTAAACTATTGAAGCCAACAGTAATCAAAGACTTCGTTTATATCATCCGCCCTTAAAAGGACGCTAAGTGGGCGTGTCTGCGTTGTGTTGTGGTTTACAGTATAAATGTGAAATTTCCGCCTTTCGGCCCAACACATCCGACTGCAGCATGACATTTTTGAGCACCGTGTTGTCTTCCCACTTCGATACCCACTCGCTTGGCCAGACTAGCCAGGCTAGTCTGTTACTAGAGGCACCACGGAGAGGTGGAGCAGGGCCTGGATGGTTCTGGTTCACCGATCCTGGCGCAAGCCATTAGCTCTGGGTCGCTGACAACTTTCAGCTCTGGTGCTGTGAGGCGCGCCTTCGCCTCCTTTCTAGTCAGTGTCTGGCGATAGCGTGCAAGCATTTATTATTTATTACTAAATCACATTTTGTAATTTTAGACTCTATTCTAAGTTTGACCCGTTGGTCCTGAGCTAAATCTCGACCCTGGGCCAAAATTAAGTTGGCCACCACTGGTTTAGTTAGTTTGCTCATCGACATCTATAGAATTGCGCCTGGGGGCTAGAGGGAATGGTTATGGTTATGGTTATGGAAGGCCCCGGTATCACTGCAAACGAATTAAAATCCATAATTGCTCAACCGTCCGTGCCAGTGGAATCATCCGAATTACTAACTCATCTCCAAAACAAAGAAAGGTATCTGTAGTCCCCATCATAGCAGTCTCAGCACACGCCAAAAGACATAAGGCGAAACTGCACAGAAAGTGAACACAGCCAACTGTTCCCTGTCATACGATATCAGCATTCATCGTAAACCATTGGAATATCGAAACATGATCAACACGGATGATACACACAGCTCACGGTGTGCACAGAGCACTTAACTCAGTAGCTCCCCTAGCAAGCCGGACTTGGAATACGCGGAAACTGCAACAAGGAACACTTTTCAGACACAGCAATTAAAAGTTCCTGTCGCCTAACCGTCATATTGACCGGTATTCCAACGATGACGTATATTGCAATCAAAACAGAACACACTATCACGCACACTGTAGAGGATTTCAGATCACATGCATGTACTCCGCTTCACCGGGGAAGTTCCCAACAGTGGAACCTTTTATCTATACACTGATCTGCATTGGAAAGATAGAATTAACCATCTTTCCGGCTCAAAAAACGTAACAGTGAACGTTGACGCAAACATGACCGCGCCATCTTGAAACCGGAAGTACTAGAGGGAAATCCACAAATACCCTAACTAACGTGCTGTTTTCAGCCTATAGGAACTATAGACAGCTGACGATATTCCACCCATTCCCGCCCTAGTTCGAAGAGCTGAAAATGTCAACCTGCTTATGTTATTTCCGGGATTCCCGATCAGCTCTCAGGCTTATTTCTATAGCTGGTAATAGCTAGAAGAGGCTAAATAGCATCTTAAGTAAACTAGTTAGTCAGTTAGTGTGTTAGTAGGTTAGATGTAATGTTACCTAATTAGTTTGAGTGATTGGATCCGGAGATTGATGTGTACTTATCCTTCATTGTCTGCGCGGCATCAACAAGTAAAGAGGAACAAGTCTACACATCTTAACTCACAATTTATTTTTCTTTTCACTATATAGAAGACGGTGAAAATAACTTTGATATTTATTGGTAACATAAAAAATAAGCGGGACAAAGTCTTTTCAATTTTTCAACTGTTGACTCTAAAAACCATTATATTTACTCCCCCTCATTATCAATTCAATACCTTTCTTGCAACACATTTATGTGTGAGCTATTAAGACTCTAGGGAGCCGCGATAGCTCAGTGGTTAGTGAACTGGACTACAAAGGACAACGGGTAGGGTTCGATCCCAACCGACGGCTTCCGGGTTCACCCAGCCTTTAATGGGTACCGGATTTTTTTTCTGGGAAAGTGAAGCGGCACGGGCGTAATACCGACCACATTACCCTAAAAATCATGTGCTGAAGGTCTGTAAAATTGATGGTCACTAACACCATATTCCCTATACGCCACTTGGCGTGACGGGGCTCTTTACTTTTTTACTTTTACTATTAAGACTCTGCCTTTAATGGGTACCGGATTTTTTTTCTGGGAAAGTAAAGCTAGTAAAGTGAAGATAAGAGTCTGAGAATTCCTAGTTGCCACATCCTGTTAGATATCATTCCCAACTTGCATTTCGTATAGGTAGACAGACTGATAGAAAGACAGACTGATGGACAGACAAATAGACAGAGAGTCGGGCTGGAGGGTACACAGATAGACGAACGGACGGGCGGGCAGACAGACAGACAGACGGACAGATGGGGGGGGGGCAGACAGACAGACAGACGGACGGATGGACCGACGGGCGGGCGGGCAGACAGACAGAGAGTCGGGCTGGAGGGTACACAGATAGACGAACGGACGGGCAGGCAGACAGACAGACGGACAGATAGGGGGGCAGACAGACAGACAGACGGGCGGGCAGACAGACAGACGGACGGATGGACGAATGGGCGGGTGGTCAGACAGACAGACGGGCGGGCAGACAGACAGACGGACGGATGGACGAACGGACAGATGGGCGGACGAGCTACGGACAGACCGACAGACAGGCAGGCGTGATAAGACAGACTCATTTTTAGAAAATTATAAGTAGACTGGTTGGTCTCGAGGCAACAAGTCAGTTACGCGACAGAGATGTTGTGAGTTTAAATCCTAGCTGCACCAGTTGGGATTTTTATGTTGTGATTTCTCCCTGCGGCAACCACCCCCTGGTCTCAGCAGCGAGGCCCTGTTTGAAACGTCAATTAGTCATCGACGGATTAAAAAAAAAAAAAGTACCTCCGAAGACGGAGTTATCTTCCTGTGCGGCGATGGACCCCCTGTGTATACTGCTGCTGAGAAAAAAAAAAACGGACGCACACAAAAAGGAAACAAATATTAAAATAAATCAGTTCCTAGTCTCTTAGTGTTTCGTCAAAGGTGAAAGAAGTCGAACGCAAAAAAAAAAAAAAAATATATGTTGAGAATAAAGAATGAAGTAATGACAGCGAGGAAGAGCGTTGGTTATTTCCTCTTCCAATACTTATTACGATGCAACTCTATTTAATATTCTACCCCCTACATCTTCGTACGACATGAATATGTCACGGAGCATTACATTTTTAGTGAGACAACTAAAATATCGGTAACAGTCAGCTGTGCAAGTTATACGTAATTACAAGCAACAGCAGCCGGGCGTACAAGATAGCATGTGAGTTTGTTTTACTTCCTGGTCTAAATTTAGGACAGTTTTGATTTCCTCAAGTTCCTGTAAATTAGTGACTCTTGACTATAGTGGCATTTCTGATGAAGCCCCGACCCTAACGGAGTAGAGATGGAGAAAGAAAGAAGGGGTTACAACAGAGAAAGGAAGTGGGGGGCGGGAAAAAATAAAATAAGTGAATTAGAATTAGAGGTGAATAGAAAGATGGAGGACGTTCAAAATGACAGAGGGTAGCAGAAGGATCGGGAGAGATAAGGAATGTGAAAATGAGGGCAGGAAAAATGAAAAGGCGAGGGCCAACACCTGGAAACGGAAAAAAACCCCGGTAAAATGTGTGTAGATAAGAAGACAGACATGAAAAAAGAAGTATAAAGATAAGCAAACAGACAAAGAAATACTGACACAGGGATAGAGAGAGAATATAAGAAAAAAATTAATGAGTGCGATATAATGAGCGACATACGATAGTTATAATGAGTGTAGAGAGGCATTTACTATGCTATCAATTTTTGACAATAGAAACAAGAAAACGAGTTCTTAAATGTTATGTAGAGCCAATCTTAACATATGAAGGTGAATTAAGGACAATAGGACAACAGACAACAAAATCACTGCAGTCTGTATAAATGTAGTTTTACAGAAGAATATTGAGAATACCATGGACAGCTAAGAAGAGTAATGAAAACGTTCTGAAAGAAGCCAAATCAAAAAGAGAGCTAATTTCCAATATTAGGGGGGAAAAAATTCATCATTTTCTGGCCATGTAATGAGAAGAGAACAGCTGGAATATATAACTGAGGAAAATTAGGGACGAAGAGATAGAGGAAAGCAAAGAGAAAAGATACCAGACAGCATAAGAGAATGGCTTGGCAAAAGGTCAACAACAGAAAAGATAAATAACTGTCGTGATCGAACGTTGTGGAGAGACATGATCACCTACGCCAGCAGGCCCGGTACTTGATGACGATGATGATAGAGACAGAGACAGACATACTTAGAGGCATGCATACACAGACATATATAATTGCATATATATATATATATATATTGTGTGTGTGACAGAGACAATTATAATGAATGGCAGAGGTACAAAGACACATATAATGAGTAACAGACATACAGAGGTAGAAATAATGAGTGACAGACACAGAGCAAGATATAATGAGTGACTGAAATATGGAGGCATATATTATGAATGTTATATGGAGACAGATAGATGTAAAGGCACCAAGTGATAGAGTGTCAAATTTAGAGATCAAAATCATCATCATTATCGAGTGCCGTCTCCGCAATAAAAGTTGGCTACCATGGAGCGCCATTCTGCTCTGTCTCTTGCTTTGATGGTGCAGGTTGAGATAGGCTGATTTGTCCATCTTTTGTTGTTAGTTTCCATGTTAGTCTTAGTCTGCTGCTGCCTCTTTTACCTTGTATTTTCCCCTCCAGGATTACTTTTAGTTGGCTGTTGTGTCATGGCCCAAAAATCGCATTTGTCTTGTTTTAATTGCGCTTAGTAGTTCTCTTTTCATTTAGAGATCAAAATAGGAGAGTCTTAATAAAAAGTAAGGTAAAGTACCCCCGTCACGCCAAGTAGCGTATAGGGAATATGGTGTTAGTGACCATAAATTTTGCAGACCTTGGACACATGATTTTTGGGGTAATGTGGTCGGGATTACGCCCATGCCGCTTTACTTTCCCAGAAAAAAAATCCGGTACCCATTAAAGGCAGAGTCTTAATAGCGCACCCATCTTAACTCCCATCTCTTTCATCCGAAGGAATGATGTGAACTCGTGTTGTCGAAGTCCTTTGCCCTTCCCACATCTCGGAGGGCATTGATGATGTCCATCCGATCCATCGGTTGCCCGTCCTCAACGATAGTGCAGCTAGCCAACCTGTCCGCTCTTTCATTTTCCCGTACTCCCGCATGTCGTGGGACGTAGACAAAGGTGACCTTACGTATTTTTGACTTCTGCAATGACTCTACCCATTGCATACGTACAGAGCCCTCGTCCACTTTTCTTATCATAGAGGAATATATTGTGACAAGTGGGACATTGATAGAAGGAGAGGGAAATAGAAAGAAAATATAAAAGACAACATATGGAAATGGACGTCAACGGCAGAACAAATAAATATCGGGAGAGACAGGGAGTTGTAAAGAGACATGATCGCCCTCGCTGGCGTGCACGGTACTTAATGACAATGACAGAGACATATCACAGAAGTGGTTTATACAGACCACAGCCTTCAGTAGTTTTATTACACTGATACAGTATTAATAAGGCCTGCGGGTTGAAAGAAATCACCCAAAATGTGACGTTTTCAACTTTGCGAGCAGTGGCGATTGTGGGTAAAATTACGCCGCCTTCTATAGCTCGTATAATTAAAGACGTCAGAAACATTGGGTGATTTCGAACTTCTCCTCCTCAGCCCGCAGGCCTTAACTAAACTATATACTACTGTGATGTAGACAGAGCATTCAGCGGTGCATGTGGACAGTTAATTGATTGATAACCTATTAGCGATTGTGGGGACTTGTTCTGAAGTTTATGTTGCTTCCTTCACGCATTCCTTAGGTCATAAGTCTGTCGTAAATACCTGGCTCCACGATTCTAAGGCCAACACTTACAAGATAGATTCCAGCTGGATTTTTATATTTATTTTTTACCTCAATGAGCTCTTTTGATTTTATCTCTAGCACGTTCGCGTCACGTTTTTAGAGTTTTGTAAAATAGCGAGTTTGCCTGTCGACTCCATTAGACTCTCCTGGGAAATGTTAACACAGCGAGTCGTTCATGATTACTTCCCAAGATGCCAATGTTTGGGCACCTACTGTGTTTGATTTAAATGTTTTTCCTGTCCATCATTGCAACAATTCTTCCTCTTCTGAGTCCTCTCAACGACTACTCCTCTTCACCGCCATTCCGTTCTTAATAGGGCGTTAAAATTACGCTGTGTTGTCATTTGCAACAAGCTCCAATATTTCGTGCCTTCATCATCATCAAGTACCATGCCTGCTGACGTAAGTGATCATGTCTCTCCACAACTTTTTATCTTGACAGTTATTTATCATTTCTGTTGTTGACCTTCTGCCAAGCCGTTCTCTTTAGCTGTCTGGTATCTTTTCTCTTTGCTTGCCTCTATCTCTTCATCCCCTCAACTTTCCCTGTTGTTACAAAGATTTTCCAGCTGTTCCCTTCTCATAACATGGTCAAATAATGATGATTGTTCTTTCTTCATATTGGATATTATCTCTCCTTTTGCTTTGGCCTCTTTCAGAATGTTTTGTGCCTTCAGCTGAAAGTAATCGACTTAATCAGAACACATATAAATACCTAGTTGAGTTCGTCTTTGATCTCTTATTCGCTTGTTCATACTGGTTTAGTTTGTTTCCAGAGATACAGCTTAGGAGGTGGAGTAGGATCTACTGTAGTTGCTTATCGTGACGTAAACGAGTCAGATATAGTTGCAGGGGTCCATACAGCTCATGTACTGTTTGACAAGTAAAGTAGAGTACCCCCGTCACGCCAAGGGTCGTATAAGACATATGGTGTTAGTGACCATACATTTTACAGACCTTCGGCACATGATTTTTGGGGTAATGTGGTCGGTATTACGCCCGTGCTGATTTACTTACTCAGAAAAAAATCTGGTACCCTTTTACGGCTGGGTGAACCGGAGCCCGTCGGTTGGGATCGAACCCTACCTCTTGTCCTTTGTAGTCCAGTTCATTAACTCCTGGCTATCGCGACTCTTTTGACAAGTGGTATACACATAAACAATCATCATCCACTTTTTCCATTTCCGTGCTTCAAGCTATGGTATTTTCAGTGAATCAATAATTTTAGACATATCGATTATTGATACGCGCTGTACATAGTACGTTATTGTCGAATATGTGGCCTTTCAATGGGCAGATCGAAATATCCCCGTCTCTCTCAAATAAGAAAAGCGAGATAAAGTTTCCGATGATGTTCACGATTAATCTGCAGCCTTGATGCGATTGCTGGATCTTCTAATCAAGAGGGATGTTATCTAATTCAAGACAGCTACAGTGGGAACAGAGGGACACTTGTATTTCTCGCTCGTTTAACACTGAGGTATGTTGAGAAGTATGCAAAACTGGATGTGCAATGTCTACTTCAAGACAGACTACAATGGACATTACCAAAGAGGTGTCACTTGTTTTCTCGCTCGTTTAACACTGACGTCATGTTGACAAGTATGAGGCGTGATGATCCCAGCACTTAAGGACTCATTCCATGTGCAATGTGAATATCCATGACTAAACTAAACTCTTAAGACAGACTGCACTGCGATGATACTGACGACATTACCAATAGAAATGATGTGTCGAAAGTCTGTTTTTAAAAGTACGGGTCCTAACACATATACCTAATAGTCACAACGTGACGTCATGGGGCTCATTCTACCTAATAGTCACAACGTGACGTCATGGGGCTCATTCTACCTAATAGTCACAACGTGACGTCATGGGGCTCATTCTACCTAATAGTCACAAAGTGACGTAATGGGGCTCATTCTACCTAATAGTCACAACGTGTCGTGATGGGGCTCATTCTACCGAATAGTCACAACGTGACGTCATGGGGCTCATTCTACCTAATAGTCACAACGTGACGTCATGGGGCTCATTCTACCTAATAGTCACAACGTGACGTCATGGGGCTCATTCTACCTAATAGTCACAACGTGACGTCATGGGGCTCATTCTACCTAATAGTCACAACGTGACGTCATGGGGTTCATTCTACCTAATAGTCACAACGTGACGTCATGTGACTCATTCTACCTAATAGTCACAACGTGACGTCATGGGGCTCATTCTACCTAATAGTCACAACGTGTCGTGATGGGGCTCATTCTACCTAATAGTCACAACGTGACGTCATGGGGCTCATTCTAAAACAAACAATAGAAAACAGGGAGTTGTATTTAATACAGTTGTTATGACATTGATATTTTAGTTGAGCGATATTTTAGCTGAGCAGATAATATATGTTTTGTCCAGGAAGATTAAATGCACTTAAGATTTCCATTAATTGTCAATAGAAGTGAGAAAGAGAGTTCATCGGTGTTATATAGAACCAATTCTGACCTATGGAAGCGAATCATGGACAGTAGACAAACAAATGAAAAGACGATTAGAGGCCACAGAGAAGGGATTTCTCAGAAGAATTTTGAAAGTTCCCAGGACAGCTAAAAAGACCAATGAGGAAATTCTCAAAGAGGCCAACACAAAAAGGGAGCTCTTAAAACACATAAGAAAGAATCAATCAATATTTTTCGGGCACATCATAAGAAGATGACAGTTGGAATACTTGGTTACAACTGGCAAAATAAAAGGAAAGAGAGATCGCTGACGACAAAGAGAGAAAATACTGGATAACTTGGTGTTATGGCACGGAAAACAGTCAACAACAGAACTGATACGATGCACTGTAGATAGAAGATTGTGGAAAGACATGATAGCCTACGCCAACCGGTATGGCACTCGATGATGGTGATGATCTCCACTAAACAATCAAAGCTATTAGAAGAAGCTATATTTTAAAATATAAAGACGTTTATTTTTCAAAATGTAATTGGATTCCATGAAACTCTCAAATTTACCGATATTTGATATTATAATCACGAGCATTAACTACATTTATCATTTATACATTAATGCTAACTTCAACAAACAAATGTTACGTTTTGTGTCGGATGTGCAAATTAAAACCACTTTCAATAAAATATAAATTTTGAGAATGAGTGGAATGAACTATACGCAAGTTATCTTCATCCATAAACGCTGCTAACTTTTCCAAGATTGAAACTAACAAAAGGGGATGGGTGGTCTAGAGGTAAGACGTCGGCCTCTATATAAAAGATGGTACTAGGTTCGATTCACACCACAGGCGGTGGGGAGAAAAAATCTAATTCGTGGCTTTACCATCCCCTTGTCTGTGGGTAGTGAGATTCGATGTTTAGCCCTCTCGGAAAAAAGACGAAAAACAGGAGGTTCCGTGTGCATTATGCGCACGTTAAAGAACCTTTGGCAGTTGGAAATCGAAGAGTAGGCAAAAAATAAAATGGCCGCTGTGCGAGTAAAAATTAATAAGAAAAATCTACCCAAGATGTTAAAACTCTCGACGATAAAAAAATATGAGAGTACCTCTGAAGTTGGAGAATATCTGCCTGTATGGCGTGGAACACCTGCGCACACTGCTGCCAATGTGAAAAATAGGGAAAGTAATTCTTCTCCTTCTACCTTTTTAGCTCCTTGTGGATCACAGGTCTTCAACAAACACTTTCAAAGTCGTTCTGTTTCTTGCCATTCTTTTGAGATCATTTCATGTCTTCCCCATCATCTTCATCTCAGCTTCTATCTGTCTTCTCCAAGAATTCCTTGGTCTTCCTCTTTGTCTTTTCCCCTGGGGATTCCAAAAAAGAGCCTGCTGTGTAATACTTTCAGTTGGCTTCCGCAGTGTGTGTCCTAACCAGCGCCATCGTCTTCGCTGTGTCTCTTCATCCACTGGTATTTGACTGGTACATTTCCATAATTCTATGTTAGTGATTTTGTCCTGCCATTTCTATCCTTTTATTCTGCGTAATCATCCATTAAAGAAAGTCTGTATCTTCGTGATTATCAGGGAAAGTGATATTAACACAAGATTCAGTCCCTGGGCACTTTGCTAGAGAAATCAAGCTGGCGAATTCAAACAACAAAGAACAACAGAATTAAAGTACCACTTAGAGATTAAAACAAACAGTTACGTTTATGTTGATGTCACGAGGCCAATTTCCAATGTTCCTAAAAAACGCATTCAACATAAAACGAGTAGTAGATATTCAATGTATATAATCTTTTTATTCAACTTTTTTCGAATAGGTAAATGAACTGGAAAAAAATCTCACAAACTTGCAATCAATAGACGACAAAAGAGGCACCAGAACTCAACAACATGGTGAAAGGTTCAGAATATTGACTGATGATCACATGCACCAGAGAATAAATGGCTGTGGAAAAGGTAGACAATTAAGTGAATAAATTGTGTGGAATCAATAAAAGCTATGCAGAAAGCAGATTCAATAAACACTATGAGACAGGTAAACCATTCAATAACACATATAAATACCCACTGTGGAGAAAGGAGCATTTTCCTGAACTAACAGAGAGCATTCCCGACATATTATATAAAAACAGCCAGTATGGAGAGCCAAGAAAAAAATAACGACAAGATACAAAGAGAAAAACTACCCAAACTTTTCCTGGACACATGCTACATAGATGGATCAGCAGCAAATGCAATAAAAAAATAGATGAGCAAGCATCTTTCATAAACCTTAAATATGGAACACAGAAAAAGACTGTTGCAAAAGTTAATATTCAAATAACATTAAGGCAGAAGCTCTGAAAACTGCAGCTAAAACTCTTTTGAAGGAGACGATTAAATAAGAAAATATCGCATTCCTCACGTATGCTCTGTCAGTAGTTACATCACTGAGGAGGCATGGAAACGAAGACCTGAATGATCTGAGAGTAATACTCTACATTGCTCTGCCAGAGAGGCAGAACTGTGATTCAGTGGATTCCATCTCACTGCAATATTTCTGGAAACAAGAGGCAGACAGGTCGGTATTGAAAAGTGAAAGTTACACCAGCCAGACTTAAGTACAACTTATGAGGAATTAGAGATTTGTCAGGAGAAAATACATGAACAAATACATGAACAAATGGAATACAGAATGTCAGTGCTACCAGAAAAATGATGCCTACTACTAGTTCAGCTTAAAAGAACAAGTAACAGTTTTTAGATTCTGAACAGGCCACAACAGATTGACGTGCCACGTTTTTCAACACCATAGGACCCGTGATGAGTTTCAACGAGGCTGTTCAACATCAGCTACAATCATGTTCAATTTATGATAACAGAGAAGGCTCTTGTGGCCATCAGCGGAACTATACCGTGACAAGCTATAATGGAGTGTCACTAGCCTTGAGCTGACGAGTGCTTCCTTCAAACTTGTTCATATTGACGTATAGAGGTCTACGCAGCAGCAGAAGAAGAAGAAATAGGTATACCGGTGTTGGATCAAATGGTTTCAGCACCTAACATGTTCACATCTTGGCAGCATTTATCAGAGTCTTACAATTCAGAAACAGAGAAGAATGGGGAGGAGGGGAAAGAAGGTCAAGAAGACATGGCTCATTGAAATGGGAGAAAAGTAGATCTACAAGATCTTTGATCAATAAAATAAGTGAAAAGTGTACCTAGAAGACTACGAATAAATGAAATGGGAGAAAGGTAGATCTACAAGATCTTTGATCAATAAAATAAGTGAAAAGTGTACTTACAAGACAACGAATAAATGAAATGGGAGAAAGGTAGATCTACAAGATCTTTGATCAATAAAATAAGTGAAAAGTGTACCTAGAAGACTACGAATAAATGAAATGGGAGAAAGGTGGGACTAAAAGAACATGGATCAATGAAATGACAGAGTTCGTCAACTTTCTCTATTGATCTCTATCTTTGGTCATTCTTTGGGGCTTTATAATGTTGAGTCCTTCCTTTAATGTTACCTTTCCATCTGTTTATCTGCTTACCTCTCCACTTCTTTCACAGTTCCTTGCAGAATGATTCTCTATAGGCAAGGCAATCGAGATTCGTGACCAACCTATATCTTCTCGCCCTTTCTCAAAATAGTCAAAAAGATCCTGTGTATTCCGATTGCTCGTTGTATCATTTTGTGAAATGTTTCATTTATCGTACGATCTAGGAGATGCCCACAATCTTAGGATACCATTTAATCTCATTTGCTTGTGTTTTATTCTGTAGCTCTCCTATAAATGTCCTGGTTTCAAAAACATGTAAGACAATTGTTACAACAAGGGAGTTCATCGGCCTGATTTTAGAGCAAAGAATGATGTTCTTATCGTTGGAAGTAGATTTCAACTTAACAAGGGCTGCTGTAGTGTGCACTTTTCTAGTCGATATATTTTTTTTATGCTGATCCTGTGAAAGTAATTACTGCAACATATATTAGGTCTGACGCTATTTTCATATTATGTCTCTAACGTTAACGTTGACCCGTAAGAAGCAAAATTGAGGCTGCTGACTGGTTAGCCCTACAAATATTTACGTCTAGCTCTCTTCTAAAAAAAAGGAAACAACAAAATCTCTTGAAATGTTTGTTCATTTTTTCACAGAAGGTATTGAAAATTTGTTCACGACCAACAATCGCAGTGGTTCCTGCATTGGGTGTTTTAGACCCCAGTGTGTTCGTTATTTTTAGTGTGTAGTGAAAGTAGTGTAGTGACTAACCAGTTGGCTTTAGTGATCAACTTGGTGTTGGTTTGTTCATTCTCGCACATAAAAAAATGGGTACATGACTCAGAAGGAGCCGCGATAGCTCAGTGGTTAGTGAACTGAACTACAAAGGACATGGGTTCGATCCCAACCGACGGCTTCCGGGTTCACCCAGCCTTAAATGGGTACCGGATTTTTTTCTGGGAAAGTAAAGCAGCACGGGCGTAATACCGACCACATTACCCCAAAAATCATGTGCTGAAGGTCTGTAAAATATAGGGTCACTAACACCATATTTCCCTGTACGCCACTTGGCGTGACGGGGGTACTTTACTTTTTTTGTTTACTTACATAACTCAGAGAACTGAGGAAGGCAAACTCTCAACAATAACATTAACAACTTCCTCACTTTCACGTGTTGTAGTTTTGTATTGTAAAGCTTTAAATGTTACTATAATGATCACTCGACATTATTGCACTCCAGTAAACCCATAGGTGTACAGTCTCCCTAAGCAGATATAGGAAGATTTGTACACCATTGACTCAAGTAGAACACTATTTGTACATACGCTCTAAATTTCCCCTAATTTTTGTTTAGTTTTCTTTGTTCCGTGTCCAGTTTTAAATTATTGCAATCTAATGGCAAACAACTGCATTAAATATGTTGTATCACCATCAACGTGTGCCGCCTAGGCTGGCGTAGGCGATCGTATCCTTCCACAAGTCTTTGTCCTCAGTGTATCGTATCAGTTATGTTGTTGACTATTTATCGTGCCGCGACATCAAACTATCTAGTATCTTCCCCCTTTGTCGTCCGCGATCTCCAATTCCTTGTATTTTTCCAGTTCTAACCAAGTATTCCAACTTTCCTCTTTTCATGATGTGACCGCATCTCGTTTTTTTCTTTATCTGATGTTTTTTACGAGCTCCCTTTTAGTGTTGTCCTCTTAGAGAATTCCCTCATTGGACTTTTTTAGCTGCTTATGGAGCTCTCAACATTCTTCTGAGAAATCCCATCTCTGAGGCATCTAGTCTCCCATTGGTCTGTATTAGCTCTATATAGCACCGATGCATTCTTTTCCTCATTTCTACTATTAAAGACTTGTTGCGCAAGATGTTTTTCATTTTCTGAACTCCTCATTTGTCCTATGCTACTCTGCTTTTTATTTTTTTGCTACTCTTTTTATGGCCTCTTTATTGGCCCTAAAAAGGCAATTTCCAATTTCTTGCGAATTAATCTTATCTCAAGTACTGTTTCCTCTAAAAATTTGCCCGCTAGTATAAATTACAAACATATTTTTATTTTTATTTTATGTTTGCATGTAATATCTTCAAATAAATACAGGAATTGTTATCAATGTATTACATAATTCATGGTATGTTAAATATAACAATTAAATCGTTATCTCGTTTGTCAAAAACAATTGCCATTTAAAAAAAAAAAGTGAAGATGAGTGGTTGACATTAATGAGACAAAGAGAAAGGTTTTTTTTTTTAAAAGCAAGAAGATGAAGCGGTTGAGAAGCGGTTATTGCATTTGTCAACAAACCAGGTGGTTCCTGGTTCAATTTGAAAATTATGTAATTTTTTTTTTCAAAACCGATAAGGCTTCCGCTTTTTTCTTTGAAAATTGAGCACTGGAAAAATAATGCTTCATGATAGGAGTGCGGCCTGGGGTAATGCTGACAGAGGCATTCCTATATGTACTGATTGTAGTCGAAAAACGACGCGAGAACCAGCACCATATAAAGGTAAAGGTAAAGTATTAAACATAATCGGCATCTTAGCACGAGTGCTTTCACCCATATGTGGTCGGCTGGCTACCCAGTCGGAGACTTCTGGATATTGTCGCTTCATGCATCGAAACACACGATGCAGGGCGGCATTCTTCACCTTCCCAAAGTACTACTACCCTGGTACCCATTGCTGTTAGCTGCTGAGTCGACCATGGGGGTATTTTTTTTTTCCAACCACGAGTACAGCTCACACCGCTTCCAGCGGGAGTCAAACACGGGTTGTCCGAACGTCAGTGGTAGCCCAGTCGTGTAGTTTTCCCAACTAGGTTACCGAGACCCCGAAGCACCCTATTCCTCAAGCGCATCATTAATAAAAATACGTGATTGAGAGTTGCGGACTGGGTAGTCCAGAGGTAAGACGTAGGACTCTGGATCACAAGGTCCCGAGTTCGATTCTATCACCGGCGTGGAAAATAAGAAAAAAAAACTGAATTGTGGTTTCTTTGTGGCTTTACCTTCTGCCCTGGTCTATTGGGAAGTGTGATCCAGTGTATAGCCTTAAGGGATAACGGCAAAAGACAGGAGGCCCCGTACACTCTGCGCACGTTAAAGAACAATATGCAGTTGGAAATTGAAGAGTAGGTAAAAAAAATGGCCGCTGTCCAGTCAAAATTAATAGAAATGAATCTTTGAGTAATTCTAAAGTCCAAGAATATCTGCCTGCATGTCGTGGGACACCTGAGCACAGGGCTTGAGAAATGGGGGGGGGGAGTTATATTCATGCAAAATTCAGTCCATCAAGACTTTGCTAGAGCTAGTGAACGCAAAAAAAAAAAAAAAACAAGATACGTGATGAAAGTGAATTTATGAATCGAAAAAGAAGCTCATTAAAATGAGTTCATGAATCTAAATAGAAAGTTAACGATTAAATGAAGCAGCAATTGGACGCTCCGGTGGTGATTTCATTGAGTTGTAAGCTTTTTTCCTACCCAAAAAAACGAGGTTTGGGAATCACTGAAAAGGCAGGATGTTTACACTAACGCATTGTGACCCTAGCTAAGCTGCAAGTTCCAGGGTCAAACTCCTGTTACAACAGACTCTAGGAGTATCACGCTAAAACAAACACTGGTCAAGTCAATTGTTTCCCCTTGTGACTACCGTTAGAATCAACTTTCCAGCATGCTGGGTTGAGAGCGAGAAATTAGGAATTGTGTCAGCAAATAGGACATCAGCTGGAAAACTGCGAGGAAAATGTCGATGAAGCATTTTCAGTTGTTTTGTTATTTGGAGAAATGCTGAATTCGATAATGTCGTTTTTTTTAAAGAAGACTTGAAAACTTCAAGAGACAATTATTAACTCTTTGCTTACGTTACGATGCACCATGCGCCATGCCGATTTCGGTCATATACGTTTAGCCGCACAGTGCGTCACTCTCAAATTGGTTAGTGTAAACTGTCATCAAACAATATTATTTTTACATTTCTTATATCATCTTGGTATTGGTGAAATATAATTCCTTGTTTAATTATCTAAAAATTCATATATAATATGTTAAAGGTTAGATAAATATAAACATATACATTAATATTTGGGAGCCGCGATAGCTCAGTGGTTAGTGAACTGGACTACAAATGACAAGAGGTAGAGGTTCGATCCCAATCGACAGCTCCGGTTCACCCAGCCATTAATGGGTACCGGATTCTTTTTCTGGGAAAGTAAAGCGGCATGGGCGTAATACCAACTACATTACCCCAAAAACCATGTGCCGAAGGTCTGTAAAATTGATGGTCACTAACCTAACACCATATTCCCTATACGCCACTTGGCGTGACGGAGGTACTTTACTTTTTTTTTTTTTTAACATTAATATTTAAAAACATGAAAAATTTTGCCTCTGAATTCTCCACCGCTAAATTGCTAAAAACCGTCCATAGTGAAAGTGTTAAATATCGCACAAGACTTTATTAACACAATACAGCGATGTATGTGTATAGAACAATATACAATTATATATATATAATATGTGTACATATTAGTTTCGAATATGTTCCGATCATAAACAATATTTGCGAATTGATTTTCTTATTACTTTTGTCTTATTAATGGTTACTTGTGATTAGCCTTTTGTCATTGATGGTTTTTTTTTTGTTGTTCGAGGTATTTGGACAAACCTTTGTTCATTATTTCATTATTAGTTGCAACGCAACTAATTGAAAATGTACTGAGAGAGGTCAAGGCAAAAAGAGAGCTAATTTCCAATATTATAAAAAATAATCATAATTTTTTTTGGCCTTGTAATGAGAAGAGAACAACAGGAATATATTGTAACAACTTGAAACATTGAGTGATGAAGAGATAGAGGGAAGCAAAGAGAAAAAATACTAGACAGCTTAAGAGAATGGCTTGGCAGAAGGTCAACAACAGAACTAAATAACTGTCGAGATCGAAAGTTGTGGAGAGACATGATCACCTACACCAGCAGGCCCGGTACTTGCGGATGATGATGAGTTGCAACTCTGATTACCATTACTGTGATGCTTGCTTGCTTGCGTTCGCCCGATGACTTAAGGAGTGTACCTCATCATCATCGGCCCTTAAAAGGATGTTAAGTAGGCGTGTCTGCGTTGTGTTGTGGTTTACAGTATAACTGTGATATTTGCGCCTTTCGGCCCAACACATCCGACTTCAGCATGACCATTACTGTGATCATATTTAAAACGTTGTTTACCTTTTCTTTTTCATCACAGGAAAAATACAGGTTACCTTAAATGTAGTCATTGCTAAAGCATTGATTACCTTTTTTTTTACACTGATGATCACAATACTTGATAACTTAATATAGTTAAAGGTTACATTTTTGATTAATTTTGTTGTTGATTTAAAAGTGGTAAGTGATGTAACTATTAACATTTCATTACGTAAGATTTAAGGTTTTGTATCTGGGAGTGAAAAAAAAAACCACTGATAACAATCAATTCAAAGTTTTTTAAAAAAAAGACATGAAAATGGAGGCAAAGGTGCCTCACAGCACCAGAGCTGGAAATTGTCAGCGATCTACAGCTGATGACTTGCGCTTGGATCGGTGAACCAGAACCATCCATATCCTGATTTACCTCTCCGTGGTGCCTCCAGAAACAGACTGGGCTGTCTAGTCTGGCCAAGTGAGTAAGGTTCGAGGAGGGAAGACAACCCTGTGCTCAAAAATGTCGTGCTGAAGTCGGATGTATGGGCCGAAAGGCGCAAATATAATTTTTACTGTAAACCACAGCACGACGCAAACACGTCCACATAACGTCCTTTACAAGGACGTATGACGAAGGGGTGTGATCCTTTAGTCCTCAGGTGAACGCAAACGAACGAATTTTTAAAAATTAAATCCGGACAGCGGTATACAACCTGTTTTTTTTTATCTTCATAACTGCAAAGGTTGTTTTCATATGATTAACTCAACACTCGACTTACATCATGTTTGATCGTTACTCTCCAATAAGACTAGACACTCGGTCTCTTCCTTAATTCTGTGAGTCGGGTACCCACTTTTCCACACAAAAAAACTAGATGGAATTTTAGAGAATAAACGAACCAACAACGAACTGGTTGAAGCAGCCGAAGTAAATCCTCGACAATTACGGATAAGAGTCCGGTAGGGCCGTCAACTTTTACGCATGAGGAGAGGACCCTTCCACTTTGCGATCTCCCTTCAGCCCTTTTGGATTAATTGGGAAAATGTTTGTTGAAGGGCCCGTACTTGTGACGATCAGTGAGGATTAAAAAAATTGTAATATTTTTTAACGAGAGGGAAGAAAAAGCGATATAAGTGGAAGAAATAAAATGACATAAAAATAAATGGACTGAAAGTTCTTCCAGAGACTAGCCTCTTTAGCTATGGTACGGAAATTGCTGAAGACCCATTACAGCCAAAGGAAGAGGACACTTCATATCATCTGCTGTTGATAACCCAGAATTAACTTCAGAAAACGCGACCATATTTCTTTCAGCAGGGTGTGCCAGATTTTTATGAGACATGTGGCATTTTTCACACAAAGATACCATTTATACGGGGCTCTTTTTATTCATTCTGGCAACCGGGGCTCTTTTTATTCATTCCGGCAACCGGGGCTGATAAAATACGACATTCTGAAGGCGAGAGCATGGAGGAGGAACTATTGTTTATGATACACGTAATTTAGTGAAACAGCTTGCATGTCTGGCTTATTGTACAATTGGTTACGTACAAAAAATTGTTTTGGAAAATCATGTATTTATTTCATTTATAGAGTAATAATCGCTTCGGCATAGCTTTCATACAGTGGTTCTCAGAATATATGACAGTGCTAGGAATGTTTGGCAATTTTATATTTATTAAAACAGTTCATAGATCAACTCCAGGATCAAATTAGAGATCGTATTTTTTTTTTGAACGCAGATCAAAAGCTCATTTCTTGATTATTTTGTTTATTTCATTCTGTTTTTTAATTTAGTTTTTGTGGACATACATATTTTCAATCATAGTTAAATTCATATTTCTGTTCCAGTTCCGTGTTAATTTGTTTAACTCGATTATTACTTCAGATTATATTTGTATTATTACTTCAGATTATATTTGTATTATTACTTCAGATTATATTTGTATTATTACTTCACAGTAATAGACCGAACACTTTCAATTGTGAGTGATATAACCCTATATTGCTGAACATAGAAATTAATGACTTGCAGCCGTAATTCAAGCTATTTTACTCTCTTGTCTCTCTTAATCTGAGCTATACACAATGCAAAACGATTCGCGCAACAGATCCTTGTTAATAGAAGTAAGGAAACGAGTTCTTCAATGTTATATAGAGTCATTCTTTGCATATGAAAGTTAAAAATGGATGATCAGTAAACAAACAAGAAGGTATTTGGACGAGACATAAATGTGGTTTGTTTGGCAAAAGACTGTTGATGATACCACGGAGAGGAAAAACAAACACAACACAGAAGTCATGAGAGAGGCTGGGACACAGAAATTTGAAATTCTATGAGAAAAAAAGACAGCTCACTTTCTTTCAACATGTAATGTGATGCAAAAATGAAAACTGGAAAATGTGATAACGGGAAAAACTAAGGGAAAAGAGACAGAGGAAGGCATATGAAAGATGCTAGACAGTTGAACAGCATGGCACAGAAAGACATGAACAGTGGAATTGATTTAAAGCACCGACATAGGAGAGGGGTGGAAAGACATGATCGCTAACACCTCTGGGCATAGCATCTAATGATGACCCACAAGGCTTCACCACTGGGTGGGTACCAATTGGATTGCCCCGGCTGTGAAGACGGTGTTATTTAATAACAACATTACATGGTAGTAGGTAACAGTTTACGAAATCCTGAACTCGTAACGAATAGCTTGTACAACAAAAACAGAAAAAAAACATATGTAGGAGAAGTATGAGATTGTTATCAATTCGGCGGTAAGGGTGATTTTATGGAAGAGAACAATAACAACGATAAGTTTATCAAACCAAGGGAAGAGTAGATGAGCTTATGAATAAACAAAAAATGGAAATGGAACATTAACTCATCTAGTGACGGAGGTGTAGAAGAAGAGCTGCTAGATCGTGCTGGTAGAAATAAAGTTGCACTCAGATGCGGTAATGATGTTGACATGGCAATTCGTGAGAAAACAACTTTTTAAATGACAAGAATAAATGATGGCAATTTTATTGTGCAGGAAATAGTGCAAGATTCAGTCGACGTTGTGGCCAAAGAACATCATCTATCTTCTACAAATAGCAACAGTTACTATAACATAAGGGAGTCGCGATAGCACAGTGGTTAGTGAACTGGACTACAAAGGACATGAGGTAGGGTTCGATCCCAACCGACCGCTTCCGGTTCACCCAGCCTTTTTTTCTGGGAAAGTAAAGCGGCACGGGCGTAATACCGACCACATTGCCGCAAAAGTTATGTGCTGAAGGTCTGTAAAATTGATGGTCACTAACACCATATTACCTATACGTCACTTGGTGTGACGGGGGAACTTTACTTTACTTTTTACTATAACATAAGTATAACTAGCTAGAAAAGGGACAATCTTGAAGAGGACAGCGTGAAGAAAGATAGATAGTGTTGGGTCAGATGTGGAACACACTTTGTAGAACGACGATTGGGTAGAGGTGGAAAAAATATGTTGCTTTTTCACGACACCACAAGATGTAGAGACCACTAAAAGCTTCGTTAGTTTGTAACAAAGAAAATGAAATAAATAAATAACAAGGAGAAGAGAGATTAGAAGAAGAGGAAATGGGAAAAAGTGGAAGAAGAAAATAAGATGAAGAATGAGTAAATAGAAGAGAAATTTGAACCTGAAAAAGTAGATGGGGAAGAGGAAGAAGAAGAGGAAGAAGAAGAATTGGAAGAAAATGAAGAGAAAGAAGATGAGGAAGATGAGGAGGAGGAAGAAGAAGAGGAAACTGAAAATGAGGAAGAAGAAGTAGAAGAGGACGAAGTAGAATTAAGATGTGAAGAATATGACAGAAAGAGGGAGAAAAGTAAAATGGTCACACTTTAATCTAGATAACCTCCAGCACAGCGATTACGACAGAATGAAGGAAATTAAGAACGTCGATAAGTCGTGAGTGTTACGTCACATGAATATGGTGCTGGTATCATTATTTGATTACCACCATCACATTTTTTGCGTAAGGAGGCGAAGGCGCGCCTCACAGCACCAGAGCTGGAAGTTGTCAGCGACCCACAGCTGAGGGCTACCACCAGGATCGGTGAATCAGAACCACCCAGACCCTGCTCCAACTCTCCGCGGTGCCTCTAGTAACAGAATACCCTGTCTAGTCTGGCCAAGAGAGTAGTGATCGAAGAGGGAAAACAAACCCGGTGCTAAAAAATGTCATGCTGAAGTCGGATGTGTTAGGCCGAAAGGCGTAATTATCACAGTTATATTGCAAACAACAACACAACGTAGACACGCCCATTTAACGTTATTTTAAGGGCGGATGACGAATAGGTATACTCCTTTAGTCATCGGGCGAACGCAAGCAACCATTTTTGAGTAATATGGTCAGCACTAAACCAGTACCGCTGTTCTTTCACAGAAACACATCTGGCAACTTTTGAATGTTCGCTGAACGTAAAAGCCATGGACTGAAATCAAACTCGAGCGTTAATTTTCAGTTGACCAGTTATCCAACCACTGCATTCCCCGTGAATAAAATCTCGACTTCAGTGCTGTCGATCGGAGTAGAATTACTGTATTCATAGGTCCATTATACCGAATTCAGGTAAGGACCGTGGGCTGGATGGTCTAGAGGTAAAACGTAGGCTTCTGCATAGAATGGTCCCCGGCTCTAATCACGAGACATGCGGTGGGAATTTTCCACAAAAAGTCTGTGGATTTAACGTGGGTCTTACCCACACCTGGTCTCTGGGTAGTGAGATCCAACATCACGCACTCTCGGAAAACTGATAAAAGATAGGCGGCCCTGTATTGCATTCACGCACGTTAATAACCCTTCTTAGTTAAAAATAGTAGACCGCAGAACACAATTGTTATGCAAAATCTACCACTACATTTGCCGAAGATGGATGTGACGGACAGAAAGATGTAGATGTCACGTCTTTGTCGTAAATTAGATACAGAACACATCCACGTCCATTTAATGTGTAAACGATGAAGAAGAAGGTCTAGAACCACTTTAGAGTTCCCAATATTGTAGCGGTAGACTTCTTAATGAATCAGGCATAATATGCGTTGATTACTCTTGTGAACGACAAGTATATCAATCAATATGGTGAATAAGCGGCAGAAACTATTAAAGGTTGTGTCTGAAAAGTGTTCATTGTTGCAGTTTCCTCATATTCCAAGTCCGGCTTGATGCAGGAGCTACTGAGTTAAGTGCTCTGTGCACACATCGAGCTGTGCGTTTCACCCGTTTTGATCGTGTTTCGAAATATTCCGAATATGATATACGAATGATGATATCGTATGATATAACGGATGGCTGTGTTCACTTTCTGTGCGGTTTCGCCTTATGTCTTTTGGCGTGTGCTGAGACCGCTATGATGAAGTCTGCAGCTATCTTTCTTTGTTTGGGACATGATATATTAATTCAGATGATTCAACTAGCTCGGGCAGTTGAGTAATTCTGAATGTTAATTCGTTTCTAGTGATACCGAAGCCTTCCATAATCATAACGATAAATTGAGTCATTGCTGGCTACAAGAAACCTACTCTAATTGTCCACACTTTATGACATGATGACACGAGTAGTCCTATATCGCGATTATAACGCCCCGATCGTTATTTGAGCCTCTCGAGCAGATGTCTCCGTCACTCGCTGGGTCTGGCTGTTGAACATAAGAGGCCATTAAGATTAGTTACTAGAGAGCATTAAGTAAGTCAATATTATTTACCCTGTCTTGTTACTTAAGGCGTATAGAAAAAAATGGTGATAGCGACTATTTTTTCCCCATTACCAGCATGAAAAAATTATACGAAGTGGTCGGTATAACGACAAGCCGACTTTACATCTCTGAAAATCTATGATACTTATTTATAGAGGCTGGGTGAACCACGGAGACTTGGTGTGAAACAAAAATATCTACTGCTTGTCGAAACTGAACCCGGACCTTTCAGATCAGGAAGCGAGCGGATTAACCTCTCCACTTCAACGTTTCCAAAGTAGAGAACAACGCACCGGGAAATGAGAATGGGCTTAAAAGAGGACACATATAACCCCTGCCACCTTCAACCGCCTCCATAAACAATGGTTAACTCCAACCACACACATAAATGTGACAATTAAATTATGTTTCTTTATACATATATCCCGAGTCTCAAACGTCGTGATGACAGCGTTGACCAATCTGCCTTTATTCCTCTGATCCTGTCATGAGCTCACTAACATACACAAGAAATGGTAATAAGTGTCGTAAAGATTGTTTATATATATATAAAGTAAAAAAAAGTAGTAAAGAGCCCCGTCACGCCAAGTGACGTATATGGAATATGGTGTTAGTGACTATAAATTTTACTGACCTTCAGCACATGATTTTTGGGGTAATGTGGTCGGTCTTACGCCCGTGTCACTTTACTTTCCCAGAAAAAAATCAGGTACCCATTTAAGGCTGGGTGAACCCGGAAGCCGTCGGACAGGATCGCACCCGACCTCTTGTCCTTAGTAGTGCAGTTCACTACTCCCGATGCTTACTATGCTATCTATAAAATATGTCGACAATGATTGAAAAAATATGGGCACTAGCTGTATACGCCCCTTTAAACGGCATCAAGGGTAAAGGGAATCCCCTTCTCTTTTTATTTGATTCGGTATATATATTATATAGCGGTAGGTAAACGCAGAAAGAAAAGCAGCGGGTTAAGAAAAGCAGCGGGTTACACAAACCACTTTGAAGGTAGATGAGGAGTACGTCAGGGATGCGTACTATCCTCCTTTTTCTTCATCGCATACATGGACTATATATGCAAGTCAGCCAACCTATCAATGACAGAGGAGATCAATGAGCTTCTATTTGCAGACGATCAGGCACTATTACACAGAAAAATAGAAGACCTACAAGATCACTTAAATAGACTCAGCAACACAGGCACAAATACAACATGAAAATCAACATCACCAAAACAGAAGTTATGAATATCGCAAAACAGAAACAGAATATCAACAAAACTATAGACGGCAGAAAATTAAAACTTGGTAAACGGCATCCTTCCGGTGTGTTACCGGGGCCTCATTATGAGGGAAGTAAAGAATAGTGACACTGTGCCCTTCCAGGCATGTCGTAAGAGGCGACTAAGGAGATTGATTGATGGCTTGACAAGCTGTCATTGTAAAAAAGTATTGTTATGGAAAGCAGCGTTCTATGCAATATGTGCCAATTTGGCACGCAAGGTTTCTGTTTTTGAGATTGTGGTTCTGCCCTATGTGCCGTCGCGGGCTTGAAAGGACAATAGATAGAAACGGCATCCATGGGAGCCGCGATAGCTCAGTGGTTAGTGTACTGGGCTACAAAGCACAAGAGGTAGGTTTTCGATCCCAACCGATGGCTTCCGGGTTCACCCAGCCTGTTAATGGATACCGGATTTTTTTCTGGGAAAGTAAAGCGGCACAAGCGTAATACCGAGCACATTGCCCCAAAATCATATGCCGAAGGTCTGTAAAATTTATGGTCACTAACACCATATTCCCTGTACGCCACTTGGCGTGACGGATGTACTTTCCTTTTTTTTTTTTTTTTTTTTACATTAATATTTAAAAACATGAAAAATTTTGTCTCTGAATTCTCCACCGCTAAATTGCTAAAAACCGTCCATACTGAAGGGGCTCTTTATTTATTTATTTTTTTTTTAAACGGCATCCGAGGATAGGGCATTGGGGCTGATTCCCGTGGAAGATGTGTCCTAAAATTGTTGCTGAGGCACTGCACTCCACTTCCGGTTGTAAAGTTTTCAGTTTACTTTTTACTATGTGTGATAACAGGCGTGGGAAAGGCAAACGTGTTTGTACTTGAGCGATGTCCCCTACTTATTGTTTCTCTTAGATCTTGTCTGAGAAAGTAGCATACAGGTGTAATAAATAGCCTTGAGCTTTTTAACTTTTGCAGGCGCTAGTGGAGTAGACACAGTTTATCTATAGTTTTGTTATATACCCATATAGGAAAGTTTATCGGCTACCAAGGGTTAAAAGAGGGAGCCGCGAAAGCTCAGTGGTTAGTGAACTGGACTACAAAGGAAGAAATGTTGGGTTCGATCCCGTTCGAATTCTTTCGGGTTCATCCAGCCTTAAATGGTTCTTAAGTAGCATGTTGAGCAGCATGGGCGTAATACCGACCACATTAGCCCCAAAACTTATGTGCCTAGGTTCTATACAAATTATGGTCACTAATACCATATTCCCTCTATACGTCAGATGGCGAGACAGGGCACGTTACCTTTTTAAGGGTTAAAAGAGAAATCAAGTCATAAAATTAGGCTCGTATCGCTGTGTACATGTCTGTGTTATTCACATCTCATATCTCTGTGTGTGCATGTCTGTGTTAGTCACCTCTAGTGACTCGGGCAGATGGTGCTCGTAAACCTGGGAGGGTAGACCATCTAAGGGCAGAATCCCCCTACAGAAAAGACAATCTGCTGCCTTGCAGGAAGACTGGGGATAATCAAAGGCTAAGGAAAGCAAACCTGAAAAAATGCTGGCTGAAATCGGATGCACTGGGCCATTGGCGCAGAACACAGTGCAACGTATTAACGGGTGTTCAGTCAGAGTGGATCTGGCGGACTCTAAATGTGACGTTCTGTCTGTGGGGGCGATCAACACACTTAACCTGACAGCTGACTACATGTGGGAGTCTGGAATCCTACTCTGACTGAGTCCTGATCGCAGAGAGTGATAGAGAGATTAGAACAAAAGATTTCCATGTCCAATAGGTGCCGTGATATACATTTGGAGAACTGCTAATTTAAGTTATTCCAATCTTTATAACCTATTCATGATTGAGATAGAGATTGTTGATTCTGTATTTACGACAATTATTCCGTTTCTGTGGTATGCCGGAAAAAGGGGGGAGGGCGCGTGGAGTGGACGTGGGGAGATTTATAAGACTAGAAAAAAGTCCACTTATCCAGTGGAGTCGCTACGAGGCGTTCAGGTCTGAGACTTCCTGATTCCCCCACTGCCCACAATACAAAACAAAAACAAAAACAAAAACGTTTGCCCCTCCCTGTTTAGAAACCACATCCTCATGCATGGCTTTATTGATTCCAGTTAATCAATTTCGTGACTTAATAACGATCGCTATTCTTCAATTTTAAAAAAAAACGTCATACTTGTTCAGTTTTGTTTATTAGTTGCAGATTTATTATATGTTGCTTAGTTAGCCAGCTGATTACTTCTCCTCAAAAAGTAAAAGTAAAGGTTCCCTCCACGCCTTACTAGTCGTATGGGGAATATGGTGTCAGTGATCATATTTTTCTAACATTCATGGCACATTTTTTTGGGATGATGCGGTCGGTATCACGCCAGGTCGCCGTTACTTCCCAGAAAATATATCTGGTACCTATTTTTAGAGACTGGGTGAAGCCTAGAGCGTTGTCAGTCCGAAAATAAAATCCGCCACTGCTGAAGATCGAACCCGGACCCTTCTGGTCAGGAAGCGAGCACACTAACCACTCAGCCGCCGAAGCGAGCACACTTGTCACTCAGGCACCGAAGCGAACACACTAACCACTCAGCCACCGAAGCGAGCACAGTTGTCACTCAGGCACCGAAGCGAGCACACTAACCACTCAGCCATCGAAGCGAGCACATTAACCACTCAGCCACCGAAGCGAGCACACTAACCACTCAGCCACCGAAGCGAGCACATTAACCACTCAGCCACCGAAGCGAGCACACTAACCACTCAGCCATCGAAGCGAACACACTAACCACTCAGCCACCGAAGCGAGCACACTAACCACTCAGCCACCGAAGCGAGCACACTAACCACTCAGCCACCGAAGCGAGCACACTAACCACTCAGCCACCGAAGCGAGCACACTAACCACTCAGCCATCGAAGCGAGCACACCAACCACTTAGCCACCGAAGCGAGCACACTGACCACTCAGCCACCGAAGCGAGCACACTAACTACTCAGCCACTGAAGCGAGCACACTAACCACTCAGCCACCGAAGCGAGCACACTAACCACTCAGCCACCGAAGCTAGCACATTAATCGCTCAGCCACCGAAGCGAGCACACTAACCACTCAGCCATCGAAGCGAACACACTAACCACTCAGCCACCGAAGCGAGCACACTAACCACTCAGCCACCGAAGCGAGCACACTAACCACTCAGCATCGAAGCGAGCACACTAACCACTGAGCCACCGAAGCGAGCACACTAACCACTCAGCCATCGAAGCGAACACACTAATCACTCAGCTACCGAAGCGAGCACACTAACCACTCAGCCACCGAAGCGAGCACACTAACCACTCAGCCACCGAAGCGAGCACACTAACCACTCAGCCACCGAAGCGAGCACACTAACCACTCAGCCACCGAAGCGAGCACATTAATCACTCAGCCACCGAAGCGAGCACACTAACCACTCAGCCATCGCAGCGAACACACTAACCACTCAGCCACCGAAGCGAGCACACTAACCACTCAGCCACCGAAGCGAGCACACTAACCACTCAGCCATCGAAGCGAGCATACTAAGAGTTATTTTCATAATCCAATCTATGACCAGTAGAAAGAGTAATGGGGACAGAAGGCATCCTTGGCTTACTCCTGTTCTTATTTCAAATGCTTCTGTAAGCTGTCCTTCATGCACCACACTACATTTCGTTCCTTCATACATTGTTTTTATCAGGTTAATAAACTTTATGGGGATTCCGTAATGACTCAGCAACTTCCAAAGCATTCTTGTGTCTAAACTATCAAATGCCTTTTCGTAATCTATGAATCCAATATAAAGTGGAGATTTTAGTTCTAAACTTTGTTCAAGTATTATACGTAGAGTAGTTATTTGATCAGCACATCATCTGTTCTTCTTAAAACCTGCTTGTTCATCTCTCAATGTCCTCTTTTAGTCTCTCCATAATTATTTTGCTTAATATTTTTTCCTGGCACTGATAATAGCATAATTCCCCTATAATTTGTGCACTCCTATACAAAATATCTGAATAGTTCAGGCAAAGTCTGAATCACAAAATATGAAGAAAAAAAGATTCTTTATGCAATAATATTTGACAATGAAAGAAAAATATGTCTTCAATGATATTTTGAGCCTCTCTTGAGAAAAGGAAGTGAATCATGGACAATGAGACAAGAACATCGTTTGAAGCCACATGAATGTGACTTTACAGAAGAATGTTTTGGATTAAAAAATAATATAAAAACAAAAATAAAGTAATAACTAAAATAATATAACAAAAACAATATAATAACTAAAATAATATGACAACAAAAATAATATAAAAACTAAAATAATGTAATAACTAAATTAATATAATAACTAAAATCATATAATGACTGAAATAATGTAATAACTACAATAATATAATAACTGAAATAATATAATAACTACAATAATATAATAACTGAAATAATATAATAACTAAAATCATATAATGACTGAAATAATATAATAACTACAATAATATAATAACTGAAATAATATAATAACTAAAATAAAAGTAAGGGTTAGTAACATGGACGTTTAAAAAAAAACTAAGGCCAAACCGAAATAAGCATATTGCCAGCTTTAACAGACAGGGATAATTATTTTCTTGGCCTGTAACAAGGACGGTATAAAGAGTATGTAAAGATCCCTGTCACGCCAAGTGGCGTATAGGGAATACAGTGTTTGTGACCATAATTTTTACAGACCTTCAGAACATAATTTTTGGGGTAATGTGGTCGGTATTACGCCAGTGCCACTTTACGTTTCTATAAAAAAAATCCGGTACCCATATAAAGCTGGGTTTCCTAAAAGACCAGCAGATTGACAAAGCCTATCAGTGTTGCCCAAAAGACCCCCAGGTTGACAAAGCCTATCAGTGTTGCCTAAAAGACCCCCAGATTGACAAAGCCTGTCAGTGTTGCCCAAAAGACCCCCAGGTTGACAAAGCCTATCAGTGTTGCCCAAAAGACCCCCAGGTTGACAAAGCCTATCAGTGTTGCCCAAAAGACCCCCAGGTTGACAAAGCCTATCAGTGTTGCCTAAAAGACCCCCAGGTTGACAAAGCCTATCAGTGTTGCCCAAAAGACCCCCAGATTGATAAAGCCTGTCAGTGTTGCCCAAAAGACCCCCAGATTGACAAAGCCTGTCAGTGTTGCCCAAAAAATCCCCAGATTGACAATGCCTGTCAGTGTTGTCCAAATACCCGCAGGTTTATGGGATGATGAAGATGAAGAAAAAATAAACATCAGACAACTCTGTCAGAATTTGATCTAACTATATCGAAAGGCAATGGGTTATTGCTAATTGAAAGATTGTCCCATTATTTGAGCAACGCCTTCTCTGGTTGAACCAATCGGTTCTGTAGTTAGTAATATTACATAACGTACGCTGCATAAACAGAGCACAGATATGCTCCTCAAACTGAAAATATGAAGCGAATAGCAATATGTTTAAATCTATAATAATACAGGGCTAATTCAACACAGAAGAGATAGATTGAAAGTTGCTACTAGACTGTGAAGCTCCTATAGTATTTGTCGTTATATTTTTTTTTCCTGATGAAGACGTATTAAGAGAAAACGTTTTTATTTTGATAACATATCCGTTAACCTACAAGATATCAGTTCTTCTTCATCCTTTTTTCAGTTTCCTTTGCTGAACGTAAGTAAAAAAACACGAGTCGTGTCTTTGAATTTTGCAATATGCAGTGTATATTATTTTTCTTCCTCTCGTGATGCACCTGGTCTGGTCTTGCCATGTTCACTTTTAGTCTCCCATATGTGATGTCTTTTCCCATCTCATCTGAATGACAGCTGCACGCCATCTGTTGCAGACTTCTGCAAGTGACTCCAGGTTCTCTTCGTTTATGTAACATTATTTCATGTCTCGAAGGCAGCCATCTCAATAACGGATGACGGTTAGATGACCTCTCCATCTATAGACTCGTCAGTACACTCTCTGTTTTATCGTTACGTGCAGTCTTCACAGGGAAGGTTATCCAGCAAAGAAAGTAATTCTACTTTATGTTTCTAGCCTGGGTGGTACACCCTATGAAATATTTCACAGTACGTGTTTTGATGGGTGTCCGGTTAGCGCAATCGATAGGCGGTTGGCTTACCACGGCAACAGCCGGGGTTCGTAATCCTGGCGAGGACACCTGGGTTTTACTAATTCCCTAAAAATTAGTAGGAGCCGCGATAGCTCAGTGGTTAGTGAACTGGACTACTACGGACAAGGGGTAGGGTTCGATCCCAACCGACGGCTCCGGGTTCACCCAGCCTTAAATGGGTACCGGATTTTTTCTGGGAAAGTAAAAGCAGCACGGGCGTAATACCGACCACATTACCCCAAAAATCATGTGCTGAAGGTCTGTAAAATATAGGGTCACTAACACCATATTTCCCTATACGCCACTTGGCGTGACGGGGGGTACTTTACTTGGGTGTCCGGTTAGCGCAATCGATAGGCGGTTGGCTTACCACGGCAACAGCCGGGGTTCGTTCCCTGGCGAGGACACCTGGGTTTTACTAATTCCCTAAAAATTAGTGGGAGCCGCGATAGCTCAGTGGTTAGTGAACTGGACTACTACGGACAAGGGGTAGGGTTCGATCCCAACCGACGGCTCCGGGTTCACCCAGTCTTAAATGGGTACCAGATTTTTCTGGGAAAGTAAAAGCAGCACGGGCGTAATACCGACCACATTACCCCAAAAGTCATGTGCTGAAGGTCTGTAAAATATAGGGTCACTAACACCATATTTCCCTATACGCCACTTGGCGTGACGGGGGGTACTTTACTTTACTTTTACGTGTTTTGATATTGTCAGTTTATTTGAATTCTTTCTTTTCATTATTTTGTTTCCACACTCAGGAACATCATTGATAAATTATGAGAATTCCAATCTTCGCTCATTATTAACTTTGTGGATTTCCAATTGGTATTCGATAGTTTATACCGACCTACATTATAGAAAATTATTAACATCAATGGACCAACAAAATATGCCTTTTATTCAGATTTAGTTCCTTTTTCTTCTTTCTTCTGCTTTTTGTTCTCTTCCTTTTTCTTCTTTCTTTCCTCGTTTGCCTTTCAGAGTCTAGGGGAGATATAATTTGCGGTCTTTTGCTCTTCTGTCCGCCTCTGCTGCTATGTTTCATAGTGCTTCTAATATTTCTTCGATCCAACTCTTTCGTGGTCGACCCTTGGGTCTGGTATTCTCGAGGGCTCGCTGTGTTGTGTTTTCATCACACTGCCTTGTCACATTGCCAAACCATTTTATCTGTTGTTGTTTTTTTTTAAATATTCTAATGAGAGGTTATTCCTAGATTCAGTTTTCTGTGTGAAAACAGAAACTGTCAGCACTGACTACTTCCCAGCAGAAACATGTTGTGAATCAAGGATGTGTCTTGTCAGCATTTTTATTCGGAGTTACTTATGACTGTGTCATTCGAAAATCGATACAGGGAACACTTTCACTCGCCATTCATGAACCTATGTGAACACTTTCACTCGCCATTCATGAACCTATGTGAACACTTTCACTCGCCATTCATGAACCTATGTGAACACTTTCACTCACTCGCCATTCATGAACCTATTTGAACACTTTCACTCGTCATTCATGAACCTATGTGAACACTTTCACTCGCCATTCATGAACCTATGTGAACACTTTCACTCGTCATTCATGAACCTATGTGAACACTTTCACTCGCCATTTATGAACGTATGTGAACACTTTCACTCGTCATTCATGAACCTATGTGAACACTTTCACTCGCCATTCATGAACCTATGTGAACACTTTCACTCGCCATTCATGAACCTATGTGAACACTTTCACACGCCATTCATGAACCTATGTGAACACTATCACTCTCCATCCCAATACCTATGAGAACACATTTTCTCGTCATTCATCATCGAACAATTTCATCATCAACATCACAACATCATCATCATCATATTTTTTGACATAGTGAATGAGGACGAGACCTTCTTTAGCAATAATAAACACACTAGAAACACACATTCGGTCCAGGTCTGTCGTTTCTTCTTTAAATTATTAAATTAACATTTCACCAAAGGGGACTTCAACATATTAAATTGGACATAACTGGAGCAAAACTAACCACGTCAAATCATTGTTTATGCCTCTTTTGGCTATTATTTTTAAGAAAATTAAATCGTAAAGGGCCCTTTCACGAATACGGTAAATGGTGTTTTAGCCCATTTTTTAAATAGACTTTTTCCACATAATTTATAGGGTAATGAGGTCAGTATTACGCCCGTGCCGCTTTTCTTTTCCACTAAGAAGGTTCAGTACCCATTTAAGGCTGAGTGAACCTGGAAGCCGGCAATAAGGATCGAACCCGATCTTGTGTCCTGTTCTTAGTAATTCAGTTCATCAACCACAGAGCTATCGCGGCTTCTAAGTAATGTATTGCTTTCATATATTTTATTGATTTATTTATAATTGATTTTATCAGTATTCGTCACCTCAAGAAAGTCTTCTCTCTCTCTCTCTCTCTCTCTCTCTCTCTCTCTCTCTCTCTCTCTCTCTCTCTCCCTTCTGCCTTTCAGCTCCCTGTGGAGCATATATCTTCAAAAAACACTTTCCAAGCCGTTCTGTTTCTTGTAATTATTTTTAGATCATTCCATGTCTTCCCCATCATTTTCATCTCTGCTTCCATCTGTTTTATCCAAGAATAACTTGGTCTTCCTCTTAGTCTTTTTCCCTGGGGATTCCAAAAAAGGACATGTTGTGTAAAACTCTCATTTGGCTTCCACACTGCGTGTCCTATCCAGCGCCATCGTCTACGCTGTATCTCTTTATCCACTAGTGTTTGACTGGTACATTTTCAAAATTCTACGTTAGTGATTTAGTCCTGCCATTTCCATCCTTTTATTCTGCGTAAGCATCCATTAATGAAAGTCTGTATCTTCATGATTGTCCTTTTTGTTGTTCTCCAAAGTTTCATAGCCAAACAGTAAGACTGACTTAACATTGGAGTAAGAAAGTCTCGTACTTTGTTCACTTTAAAACACACAGTTTCATAGCATCGTAAAATAAGTACCATAGATTTTCAGGGAAGTAAGAGCAGCTTGGCGTGATGCCGACCACATTTCGTAAAAACGTACAGTTGGTCATAACTAAACTTTGTCACTAACACCATGTTTCCCATACGCTCAGCAAGGAGTGAATGGTGGAAACCTTTAACTATTTCTTTATATTCCCAACACTCAAAGTGTTACAATTTGATTCTTTCCTTCCTCCTCGTATAACATTTACCGTGCTTTTCATTTAATAATGCCACTGGGGTGAAAATATGTACGAATTATACAGCAATTAGAGAGTGTACTAGACACACTTTTACAAGTGGAGTCATTGTACTTGGGATAATCTTTAACATAAGTGGCATTTGAGCTTTTAACAAGCCACAAGGTATGATAAACTGGACTTCTGCCAGCGAACTTTGATGTTTTCACCTTACAGGTGCACCAGGTCACGGGAGTTCCCACATTTGTAGGCTACAGTTCTCTTATACTAATTCCAGTTTCTATCTTTTTCGAGAATTATCTTATCTTGAAAAGCTGCTGGTTTTGCAAATTGGGGTTCTAAACGTAAACAAACACTATTTATATATCAGCTACAGGAAACAAACACGTCGTTAAAATATAAAAAGTACACTGGCATCAACACAAGCAATGAGAATGTAGTAAGTTTCTTTATAATTGTTTTATTTGTGCAAATAGAACCCAGTCAGAAGCAAGGAAAATGCTCTAACCACGGTAACGGGAAGAAGGTATAGAAGTCACTGTCATCTGTGAGGAGATGAAGAAGTTGTCAGCGACCCACAGCTGATGGCTTGCGCCAGGATCGGTGAACCAGAACCATCCAGACCCTGTTCCACTTCTCCGCGGTGCCTCTAGTAGCAGACTAACCTGTCTAGTCTGGCCAAGCGAGTAGGGATCGAAGAGGGAAGACAGTCTGGTACTCAAAAATGTAATGCTAGATTCGGATGTTTTGGGCCGGTAGGCGCAAATATCACAGTTATACTGCAAAGCACAGCACAGACACATACACTTAACGGCATTTTTAGGGCGGATGATGAAGAGGTGTGCTTCTTTAGTCATCTGGCGAACGCAAGCAAACAAGCACTATCACCTGTCACGCATGTAAGAGACGACTAGGGAGAATTGAGTTTAAGGTCTTCGCCAGTGCTACTGAGTTCTAGCATCTGAGATTAAGCTATCTTCAGTGCTTTCACTGGTGTGTGGCGAGCGTACCTTATGCTTGAGAACGTGCAGTGGAGGAGTATAATCAACATGGACGTGTTCGTTGTGTGATGAGGATTATCTGCCGACTAAACTAAGTTACACATATAGTTATGGTTATTTTTATTCCAAGGCCCCGGTATCACTGCAAACGAATGGAAATCCATAATTGCTCAACCGCCCGTGCCAGTGGAATCATTCGAATCAATATCTCATCGAATATTCAAACAAAGAAAGGCAGCTGCAATCCCCATCGTAAGCAAACAGAGCACACGTCAAAAGACATAAGGCGTATTATAGCACCGACAGTAAACGCATCTGGACTTCCTTCGTCATACGATATCATCATTAAGTTACACATAATACATGCATACGGTAGAGGTGACTTCATAGCATTTGTTGATTGGTAATGACGTGTTAGTGACTTCATTGTGCTAAAACTTGGCCGATTTGACCAGTTCCCCTTCTCGCTGTTTTTCTTCCTCCCCAGAAAACATAGCTGGTACCAGTTAAAGAGAAATATGTTGCCACAACTAGGATTTGAATCCAGAACCTTCAGATCGACAGCCATGTGCACTAAACACAACACCGCCTGACTCTCTACACATACTAATGTATTGATAAAATTAGTTGTGGAGGTTTACTGTAGTCCATAGTGACGTTTATATGCGTCGACCTCTCCAGCATGAAAATTGAGATTGAAAGAATTATATCTATTATATGGTTAGAATGAAGATTGAAAGAATTATATCTATTATATGGTCAGAATGAAGATTGAAAGAATTATATCTATTATATGGTCAGAATGAAGATTGAAAGAATTATATCTATTATATGGTCAGAATGAAGATTGAAAGAATTATATCTATTATATGGTCAGAATGGAGATTGAAAGAATTATATCTATTATATGGTCAGAATGAAGATTGAAAGAATTATATCTATTATATGGTCAGAATGAAGATTGAAAGAATTATATCTATTATATGGTCAGAATGAAGATTGAAAGAATTATATCTATTATATGGTCAGAATGAAGATTGAAAGAATTATATCTATTATATGGTCAGAATGAAGATTGAAAGAATTATATCTATTATATGGTCAGAATGAAGATTGAAAGAATTATATCTATTATATGGTTAGAATGCAGATTTAAAGAATTCTTTCTAATATATGGTCAGAATGCAGATTGAAAGAATTCTCTCTATTATATGATCAGATTACAGATTGAAAGAATTCTTTCTAGCGTGAGAATGTAGAGCGAATGAATGAATGCTCATCTGAAGTAGGTTTCAGAGACACAATTAAATGGAACAGTTACTATGACGGATCCCAGATCAATTTTCAGAAAGGTACAGACAATTCATGATGAAGGAGTTCCGAAAGGTACAGAACATAAAGACTAGACACGAGTTAATCACATTAACTCTTTCCGTACGGAACCTTTTTATCTATGCAACGGAAGTGATTTCAGAGACCAATTTTTTCATGGTTTTAAGAATCAATATACATATTTATATTTATCTAACTTATAACATATTATTTATGCATTTTTAGATAATTGAGCAAATAATTATATTTCACCAATATCAAGATGATACAAGACATGTACTAGAAAATGGTCTGATGATAGTTTACACTAATAAAATTGAGAGTGACGCACAGTGCGGCGTGCGGCGAAACGTACGGAAAGAGTTAAAAAAAATCTTCAAACCCTAAAAAAAACCCCCAAAAATTGATGGGAATAAACGTCGTTAATAAGGGTAAACCAAAAAAAAATCTATAAAAAGTTGCATCAAGCAGAAACTATAGAAATTGAATCGAACATTAGTAAAGTTGAAACGAACATAATAAAAAATATATAAATTGAGGTGAATTGATACAAACATGTATTAGAGTTAAGCAAACTAACAAATATAGAAGTTGAACCGTTGAGTAGAAAAACAGAAGAGACTAAGTCAAGGATTTGGCGCACGGGTTCTTCAATTCTAAACCCAACCGGAGAGTTACAGATCTCAATTCTGAAGTGCCAGGAACAACCAGGGAACTGTGTGTGCGGCTTTTCGTCCATCTGTTGAGCGCTGATACTGGATCTCGCCACACTTAGGATACTATCTAGAGCAGCACTTAAGATAACCTCCCGGCTTAAGTGTGAAACAATGACGGGCAGCCGAGGGCGCACCAACATTTTTACGACTTGATTACTCTATCTGTTTTCTGCAACGCGACTTCGTAATTATTGCGGAATATTATCATCAGTTGTGTTGTGAGTGATAAGTCAGAGGCGGAGCTATGCTGCATGGTACTTGATGTGACAGCCCCTCTCTCGTCACCCCCCCCCCCCCAATCTCTCTCTTTCCACACATCTCAACTTTTCTTGTGTTGTCTTTTAATATTTCATGTGTTCGACTCAACTTTTGTTTTGTTCAGCTCAATTTCTGTATCTTTTTTTCTTTTCCAATCTTCCTTTGCAATGTCCCCCCCTTTTCCCCACTGGCTGTCACATAGGTACTGTTGTCTGTTAGGCAAGTTACCATATTTTATAGGCCTTTCGGTCCAGCACATCCGACTTCAGGAAGGAAATATTTAGTACCAGTATGCCTTCCCTCTTCGATCTCTACCTGCTACTGGCTAGTTTGTTTCCATGCCCATAGGGAGGTGGAGTCAAATCTTGATCATATTGGGTTCACTGATCCCGAGAAAACCTTAAGCTTCAATCGCGGAACACTTAAATCTCAAATATCTGTTAGGCTTTCTGGCTGTTTTGTTCTATTCAACTCGTCCACAATTCGAATCCCGCTACCTAATCTAGATTTCATCCAAATTTCATTTCAACTATATCTGATTTATATACCATTTTACTCGTCTTCCACATTGACGACCCCACGTCTTCGATTTCACAACAGCTCTCATTCCATCACCGCCTCCCTCTGTCACCACCCTCAAACAGAACACTTATTTCACCTTAGGGGCATCGGTAGCCTAGTTGGGAAAACCACCCGACTGGGCTACCGAAGTTCGAACAATCCGTGTTTGATTCCCGCTGGGAGCAGTGTGAGTTGGTACAACTCCGTTAGAAACCCCCCAAAAATACTCCCCACGGTCGATCCGCTGGCAGAAAAGGGTACCAGGGTAGTATTCGAGGAAGGTGAGGAATGCCGCCTCGCATAGTGAGTTTCTATGCTTGAAGCGACATCATTCAAAAGTCTCCGAACACCTCTGGATAGGCCGCTGAGCATATATGGGTGAAAACTCGCGTGCTAAGACGCCGATTCAAGTCTCGTACTTTACTTTACTTATTTCACGACAGTGAGTTCCGCAACACCGGGTCCACAATTATAGCTTTACCACCTAGTCCTTCATTGCACACATCCCACAACTCTAACACTATCACTCAACTATTACCTTCACTACTCACATCCCACAGCTGTAACATTATCACTCAACTACTGTAAACTTATCACTGAACTATAGGGTGTTTATAAAGTCTCACTACACTTGGTATCTAGGTCAATTTGAAAAAAATGTTTATGACGTCATCACAATATGTGCTCAATGGTAAGTTCACTTGTTGCGACAGTTTTCTTAATGACTTGTCTGGACTTTTAAGGATTCTGTCTTGGATATCTAAACATATTTCATCATTCACAGCAGGCCTACCAGATCGTGGAGCATCTTCCACATTTCCAGTAGCAATAAACTTATTCAACAAATTTCATTGACAGTGGGAGCACATATTGTGATGACGTCATAAACATTTTTTTTTCAAATTGACCTAGATACCAAGTGTAGTGAGACTTTATAAACTGTGACATTGTTACTCAACTATTACCTTCACTACTCACATCCCACAACTGTAACATTATCTCTCAACTATTACCTTCACTACTAACATCCCACAGCTGTAACATTATCACTCAACTATTACCTTCACTACTCACATCCCAGAACTGTAACATTATCACTCAACTACAACCTTCACTACTCATATCCCACAACTGTAACATTATCACTCAACTATTACCTTCACTACTCACATCCCACAACTGTAACATTATCACTCAACTATTACCTTCACTTCTCACATCCCACAACTGTAACATTATCTCTCAACTATTACCTTCACTACTAACATCCCACAGCTGTAACATGATCACTCAACTATTACCTTCACTAATCACATACCACAGCTGTAACATTATCACTCAACTATTACCTTCACTACTCACATCCCAGAACTGTAACATTATCACTCACCTACAACCTTCACTACTCACATCCCACAACTGTAACATTATCACTAAACTATTACCTTTACTACTCACATCCCACAGCTGTAACATTATCACTCAACTATTACCTTCACTTCTCACATCCCACAACTCTAACATTATCACTCAACTATTACCTTCACTACTAAAATCCCACAACTCTAACATTATCACTCAACTACTGTAACATTATCACTCAACTATTACCTTCATTACTCACATCCCACAGCTGTAACATTATCACTCAACTATTACCGTCACTACTCACATCCCACAACTGTAATATTATAAATCAACTACTGTAACATTATCACTCAACTATTACCTTCATTACTCACATCCCACAGCTGTAACATTATCACTCAACTGTTACCTTCACTACTCACATCCCACAACTGTAACATTATCACTCAACTATTACCTTCACTAATCACATCCCACAGCTCTAACATTATCACTCAACTACTGTAACATTATCACTCAACTACAACCTTCACTACTCACATCACACAACTGTAACATTATCCCTCAACTACTGTAACATTATCACTCAACTATTACCTTCATTACTCACATCCCACAGCTGTAACATTATCACTCAACTATTACCTTCACTACTCACATCCCACAGCTGTAACATTATCACTCAACTACTGTAATATTATCACTCAACTACGGCAGTCATTACATAGACCTCACAACTCTAACATTATCATTCAACTATTACCTTCACTACTCACATCCCACAGCTGTAACATTATCACTCAACTATTACCTTCACTACTCACATCCCACAGCTGTAACATTATCACTCAACTACTGTAATATTATCACTCAACTACGGCAGTCATTACATAGACCTCACAACTCTAACATTATCATTCAACTATTACCTTCACTGCTCATATCCTACATCTGTAACATTATCACTCAACTACGATCTTCACTGCACACATCCCACAACTATAACATTATCACTCAACTATTACCTTCACTACTCATATCCTACAACTGTAACATGATCACTCAACTACGACCCTCACTGCTCATATCCCACAACTCTAACATTATCACTCAACTACAGCGTTTCGGCCAGCTAACGCTATTCGGTGATTACGCTTCATATAACCGCTGTCTGCAGCAGCTTGGAAATGGTTGTGTGATGAAGTCTTAAGCACAGTTATAACCACTTATTCTGGAGTCAACCGGCGGGTTATGATTCGTGATATGTGCTTGACCTTATGACCTTATACAACTGAATTATGTGCGGAGAGTTGGATGAGTAAGAGATGAAGTGGAGTGAAAGAAGGTCAGAATGGTATTCAAAATAAGAGAATGGATAATGGAGAGGGAGATTTTAGAAAGATATAAGGTGGGTGCAATACATAGAGAGAATTAGAATGAGAAGGGGAGAATAGTGAGGGAAAGAGAATGGGAGAATAGTGAGGGAAAGAGTAGGGGAGAATTGTAAGAGAAAGAGTAGGGGAGAATAGTGAGGGAAAGAGTAGGGGAGAATTGTGAGAGAAAGAGTAGAGGAGAATAGTGAGGGAAAGAGTAGGGGAGAATAGTGAGAGAAAGAGTAGGGGAGAATAGTGAGGGAAAGATTAGGGGAGAATATGGAGAGAAAGAGTAGGGGAGAATAGTGAGAGAAAGAGTAGGGCAGAATGGTGAGGAAAAGAGAATGGAGCGAGTAGTGAAAAAGGTGTGATATTTGAGTGGAGGGAGAGAAAGAGGAAGAAGGTATTAAAATGCGAAAAAAGTAAAGAGCGAAGAGTTTTATAATGTAATTAATACACCGTGCAATAAGTAACAGCAGAAGTTTCTTTTGGAGAGAGAGAGAGAGAGAGAGAGAGAGAGAGAGAGAGAGAAATGCAGAACACAGTAAGGACAGACGATCAAAAGAACGGATTTTTAAAATATGAATGGAGAGACAGACAAAAGGTTTCTCAAAAGAAACGTGAATGAGAAAGAGAACAGTCTTGAAATCTGTTTCTCCAAGCGTTCGTGTATAAATCACCATTAGTAAATCCTGCTGTATTCTGTCTTTCCGTTCTAGTGTCTATCTCTGTTCTTCTCGCATTCTTGCAAGTGCATCTGTTTGTCCATTTGTTTTTTTATATTTAAAGAAAGAAACTGCCTTTCTTTCCATTCATATTTCGTCCAATCTTAGAATCTCCTTGAATTCTTTCCCCTTCTCTTTCAGCCTCAGAAAACGAGCCGCAGAGATTTTATTCCGGGAAAATAAAAGCGGTCTGGAGTGATACTGACCACATCATCTATGAATATGCCGTTGGTCATCAAAAATATATGGACATGCAATCTCTATACACCGCCACCACAAGGCATGACGTGTACAAATAATTTTTCCTGATGTTTCTCTCTCTCTCTCTCTGTCTTCTCGTCAATCTATGTCTACCTGTCTCTTACTCTCTTACTCTCTATCTTTTCCTTTTTCAATCTCTCTCTCTCTTCTCACCCTCTTGTCTCTCTTTCTCGACCGCTCTCTCTCATTCTTTATCTTTCCCTCTTTCAATCTCTCCATCACTTCTCACCCATTTTTCCACCCTCTTTCTCTACTTTTCTCTCTCATTCAATATTTTTTTCCTTTTTCAATTTCTTATTTCTCATCATTTTTTCTCTCTTTATATATATATATATATATCTCATTCTTTACCGTTCTCTCATTCAACTTGTTACTTTTCTCCAACCAGTTTATCCGAGTGTCTCTTTCACTCTTTATTTCTTCCATCTGAATTTATATACTTGTTCACTGTCTTCTCTCCCTATTGTACCAACTTGCCATATATCAAATGCTGCTTAAATAAAGCTATATAACAACAAATGCCATACTAAAAATAAAATCCGATTAAACTCAAACTAAAGTACGTTAGAACTAACAGACGCACTTAACAAAATATTTCTTCTCACTGTTTAAAAAAAAATAAAAATACGTAAAAACGTGGCTACTGTAGATTAAGTTGTCCTATTATAATCTCGCATTTTTCTTAGCGACTAGTCGGCTTGTTATCGGTACAAGTGTGAGTCGATGAAAGTCAAGAACCAAAACAATTTGTGATAAGCCGGGACGAAAGATTGTTTATCAGTTCCTTGATGGTGTAGATGTCTAAGTACACCTGGTCGCAGTCTGCTACTGTGTTTGAGATGTTTGTACCTTTAGATCAGGTAGAAAAGTAGATGTTAAGAGCCCACCTGCGAATTCACGTGTTTTAACAGTACCTGGGCATACACAGATTATGTTTTTTTCTTTTCCCTGATATTTTGTAGCTAAGTTGTTTTAATTGTTCATTTTCATATTTTGTTTTTTTCTTCTAATTTATTGATTCTCTTAGTTTCTTGCTTTCACATGGCAAGGTCTAAAGGAACGAATAGTCAGTCCCCTACGTTCTTCTTCTTCTGCTACCTTTCAGCTCCCTGTGGAGCATAGGTCTTCAACAAACACTTCCCAAGTCGTTCAATGTCTTGCCATTCTTTTAAGATCATTCCACGTCTTCCCCATCATCTTCATCTCTGCTTCTATCTGTCTTCTCCAAAAATTTCTTGGTCTTCCTCTTTGTCTTTTCCCCTGGGGATTCCAAAAAAGGACCTGTTGTGTAATACTCTCAGTTGGCTTCCGCAGAGTGTGTCCTATCCAGCGCCATCGTCTTCGCTATTATCAAGGGGAGAATAGTAACCCCTACGTTAGGTGGACGTAAATAAGATTGTGGTTTTTTTTTTGTAGCAAGTCTATGAAATATCTGCGCCTTTCGGGTCAAAATATTTGACTTTAGCAGGACATTTGTGTGTACCGGGTTGCCTGCCCTGTTCGAACCTTACTCGCTTGGCCATTTTGAATGGTCTGGAGCATCGCTGGGAGATGGACCAGGATCTTGATCGCGTCGATATTCGCCGAACTTGTACATGCAGTCCCATGCTGTTCACTGGCCTTGCGCATGCAGTCATCTGTTTTTCGCTGACCTTGTACATATAGTCATATATTTTCGCCGACCTTGCTCATGCAGTCATCTGTAGTTCGCCGACCTTGCTCATGCAATCATCTGTAGTTCGCCGACCTTGCTCATGCAAACATCTGTAGTTCGCCGACCTTGCTCATGCAGTCATCTATAGTTCGCCGACCTTGCTCATGCAGTCATCTGTTGTTCGCTGACCTTACACATGTAGTCATCTGTTGTTCGCTGACCTTGCACATGCAGTCATCTATAGTTCGCTGACCTTGCACATGTAGTCATCTGTTGTTCGCTGACCTTGCTCATGCAGTCATCTGTTGTTCGCTGACCTTACACATGTAGTCATCTGTTGTTCGCTGACCTTGCACATGCAGTCATCTATAGTTCGCTGACCTTGCACATGTAGTCATCTGTTGTTCGCTGACCTTGCTCATGCAGTCATCTGTTGTTCGCTGACCTTGCTCATGCAGTCATCTGTTGTTCGCTGACCTTGCTCATGTAGTCATCTGTTGTTCGCTGACCTTGCTCATGTAGTCATCTGTTGTTCGCTGACCTTGCTCATGCAGTCATCTGTTGTTCTTTGACCTTGCTCATGCAGTCATCTATAGTTCGCTGACCTTGCTCATGTAGTCATCTGTTATTCGCTGACCCTGCTCATGCAGTCATCTGTTGTTCGCTGACCTTGCTCTTGCAGTCATCTGTAGTTCGCTGACCTTGCTCATGCGGTCATCTATAGTTCGCCGACCTTGTACATGCAGTCATCTGTTGTTCGCTGACCTTGCACATGCAGTCACCTGTGGTTCGCTGACCTTGCTCATGTAGTCATCAATAGTTCTCTGACCTTGCTCATGCAGTCATCAATAGTTCGCTGACCTTGCTCTTGCAGTCATCTGTTGTTCGCTGACCTTGCACATTCAATCACCAGTGGTTCGCTGACCTTGCTCATGTAGTCATCTATAGTTTGCTGACCTTGCACATACAGTCACCAGTGGTTCGCTGACCTTGCTCATGCAGTCATCTGTTGTTCGCTGACCTTGCTCATGCAGTCAACATTGGTTCGCTGACCTTGCTCATGCAGTCATCTATAGTTCGCTGACCTTGCTCATACAGTGACCAGTGTTTCGCTGATCTTGCTCATGCAGTCATCTGTTGTTAGCTGACCTTGCTCGTGCAGTCATCAGTAGCTCGCTGACCTTGCTCATGCAGTCATCTGTTGTTCGCTGACCTTGCAGATGCAGTCACCAGTGGTTCGCTGACCTTGCTCATGCAGTCATCTATAGTTCGCCGACCTTGCACATGCAGTCATCTGTAGTTCGCTGACCTTGCACATGTAGTCATCTGTAGTTCGCTGACCTTGCACATGTAGTCATCTGTTGTTCGCTGACCTTGCTCATGCAGTTATCTGTTGTTCGCTGACCTTGCTCATGCAGTCATCTATAGTTCGCGCCGTCCTTGCTCATGTAGTCATCTGTTGTTCGCTGACCTCTCACATGTAGTCACCAGTGGTTCGCTGACCTCTCACATGTAGTCACCAGTGGTTCGCTGACCTCTCACATGTAGTCATCAGTGGTTCGCTGACCTCTCACATGTAGTCACCAGTGGTTCGCTGACCTCTCACATGTAGTCATCAGTGGTTCGCTGACCTCTCACATGTAGTAACCAGTGGTTCGCTGACCTCTCACATGTAGTCACCAGTGGTTCGCTGACCTCTCACATGTAGTCACCAGTGGTTCGCTGACCTCTCACATTTAGTCATCAGTGGTTCGCTGACCTCTCACATTTAGTCATCTGTTGTTCGCTGACCTCTCACATGTAGTCACCAGTGGTTCACTGACCTCTCACATGTAGTCACCAGTGGTTCGCTGACCTCTCACATGTAGTCACCAGTGGTTCGCTGACCTCTCACATGTAGTCACCAGTGGTTCGCTGACCTCTCACATGTAGTCACCAGTGGTTCGCTGACCTCTCACATCTCAGTTGCTGGATGCACCATTGCAGTTTTCATGTCTTCTCTATTAGTTCGTGAACTGAGTATTCAAAATTAGGTGTGAAAGTTAATTAATTAGAGTGTTTATGTCTTTATTTTGTAGTTTAAGAATGAGTTTTCTTGACTCATTTGTACATTTCAGGTTAGAGTGTTTATGTCTTTAATTCTTTATTCATGGATGTTTATGTTTTTGTTTGTTTATACTTCATTTTTTAAAGTGTCTATATATAATTTATTTGAAGTTCATTTATTACAGTAGCGATATTTTCGTTTGTACTTTATGGATTTAAGTGACTATTATAATTTTGGTTGATAATGCATGTTTTAGAATATCTTTGCTTCGGGAACAACTAACATATTTAAGTGTTGAGGTTTGATATTGAAGTTAATAAGAAGAACAGAGTGTGTTTTTATTAACCCTGTGTTAATATCTAACATTAATTTGATAATTGTGTTCATATTTGTTAATTTTTATGTTTATTGATTCTATTGTTGATGGTACTATTGCGTGTGTTTCAATGAACTTATAATTTGATAATTTCTTTCTTACAAATGAATAATTTATTATTATGATGTTTCTCAGCATGGTTGATAGTTTGTTGTATATTGCAGCACGGTTGATGTTGTTGGTAGTTGATGCTATCAGCGGAATGTGGGCATTTAAACGAAACTTTTTGATTCAAGGCAGTGGATTAATGTTATACTGATGTGAGTAGTTGTGTGGCTCACATGTGATGACAGAGGTGAGTGTGTGTCGAAAATGTCACCGATTATTTAGTCAGTTGTCATCATCAGGTCATATGTCCTTTCAAATGTTGCATTCATCACATCCCGTCTGAAAGAATCTGTCTCTAGCCATATCTCAAACAAAACGTTGCATTCATCACAGTTCATCTGAAAGAATATCTGTCTCTAGCAAAATCTCCCACAGAACGTTGCATTCACCACAGCTCGTCTGAAAGAATATCTGTCTCTAGCCAGATCTCACACAGAACGTTGCATTCATCACATTCGTCTGAAAGAATCTCTGTCTCTAGCCAGATCTCACACAGAACGTTGCATTCACCACAGCTCGTCTGAAAGAATATCTGTCTCTAGCCATATCTCACACAGAACGTTGCATTCACCACAGCTCGTCTGAAAGAATCTCTGTCTCTAGCCAGATCTCCCACAGAACGTTGCATTCATCACATCCCGTCTGAAAGAATCTCTGTCTCTAGCCAGATCTCCCACAGAACGTTGCATTCACTACAGCTCGTCTGAAAGAATCTCTGTCTCTAGCCAGATCCCCCACAGAACGTTGCATTCATCACATCCCGTCTGAAAGAATCTATGTCTCTAGCCAGATCTCCCACAGAACGTTGCATTCACCACAGCTCGTCTGAAAGAATATCTGTCTCTAGCCAGAACTCCCACAGAACGTTGCATTCACTACGGCTCGTCTGAAGGAATCTCTGTCTCTAGCCAGATCTCACACAGAACGTTGCATTCATCACATCCGTCTGAAAGAATCTATGTCTCTAGCCAGATCTCCCACAGAACGTTGCATTCATCACAGCTCGTCTGAAAGAATATCTGTCTCTAGCCAGATCTCCCACAGAACGTTGCATTCATCACATCCCGTCTGAAAGAATCTCTGTCTCTAGCCAGATCTCCCACAGAACGTTGCATTCACTACAGCTCGTCTGAAAGAATCTATGTCTCTAGCCAGATCTCCCACAGAACGTTGCATTCATCACATCCCGTCTGAAAGAATCTCTGTCTCTAGCCAGATCTCCCACAGAACGTTGCATTCACTACAGCTCGTCTGAAAGAATCTATGTCTAGCCAGATCTCCCACAGAACGTTGCATTCACTACAGCTCGTCTGAAAGAATCTATGTCTCTAGCCAGATCTCCCACAGAACGTTGCATTCATCACATCCCGTCTGAAAGAATCTATGTCTCTAGCCAGATCTCCACAGAACGTTGCATTCATCACATCCCGTCTGAAAGAATCTCTGTCTCTAGCCAGATCTCCCACAGAACGTTGCATTCACTACAGCTCGTCTGAAAGAATCTATGTCTCTAGCCAGATCTCCCACAGAACGTTGCATTCATCACATCCCGTCTGAAAGAATCTATGTCTCTAGCCAGATCTCCCACAGAACGTTGCATTCACCACAGCTCGTCTGAAAGAATATCTGTCTCTAGCCAGAACTCCCACAGAACGTTGCATTCACTACGGCTCGTCTGAAGGAATCTCTGTCTCTAGCCAGATCCCCCACAGAACGTTGCATTCATCACATCCCGTCTGAAAGAATCTATGTCTCTAGCCAGATCTCCCACAGAACGTTGCATTCATCACAGCTCGTCTGAAAGAATATCTGCCTCTAGCCAGATCTCCCACAGAACGTTGCATTCATCACAGCTCGTCTGAAAGAATATCTGTCTCTAGCCAGATCTCCCACAGAACGTTGCATTCACTACAGCTCGTCTGAAAGAATCTATGTCTCTAGCCAGATCTCCCACAGAACGTTGCATTCATCACAGCTCGTCTGAAAGAATATCTGTCTCTAGCCAGATCTCCACAGAACGTTGCATTCACTACAGCTCGTCTGAAAGAATCTATGTCTCTAGCCAGATCTCCCACAGAACGTTGCATTCATCACATCCCGTCTGAAAGAATCTATGTCTCTAGCCAGATCTCCCACAGAACGTTGCATTCATCACATCCCGTCTGAAAGAATCTCTGTCTCTAGCCAGATCTCCCACAGAACGTTGCATTCACTACAGCTCGTCTGAAAGAATCTATGTCTCTAGCCAGATCTCCCACAGAACGTTGCATCATCACATCCCGTCTGAAAGAATCTCTGTCTCTAGCCAGATCTCCCACAGAACGTTGCATTCACTACAGCTCGTCTGAAAGAATCTATGTCTCTAGCCAGATCTCCCACAGAACGTTGCATTCACTACAGCTCGTCTGAAAGAATCTATGTCTCTAGCCAGATCTCCCACAGAACGTTGCATTCATCACATCCCGTCTGAAAGAATCTATGTCTCTAGCCAGATCTCCCACAGAACGTTGCATTCATCACATCCCGTCTGAAAGAATCTCTGTCTCTAGCCAGATCTCCCACAGAACGTTGCATTCACTACAGCTCGTCTGAAAGAATCTATGTCTCTAGCCAGATCTCCCACAGAACGTTGCATTCATCACATCCCGTCTGAAAGAATCTATGTCTCTAGCCAGATCTCCCACAGAACGTTGCATTCACCACAGCTCGTCTGAAAGAATATCTGTCTCTAGCCAGAACTCCCACAGAACGTTGCATTCACTACGGCTCGTCTGAAGGAATCTCTGTCTCTAGCCAGATCCCCCACAGAACGTTGCATTCATCACATCCCGTCTGAAAGAATCTATGTCTCTAGCCAGATCTCCCACAGAACGTTGCATTCATCACAGCTCGTCTGAAAGAATATCTGCCTCTAGCCAGATCTCCCACAGAACGTTGCATTCATCACAGCTCGTCTGAAAGAATATCTGTCTCTAGCCAGATCTCCCACAGAACGTTGCATTCACTACAGCTCGTCTGAAAGAATCTATGTCTCTAGCCAGATCTCCCACAGAACGTTGCATTCATCACAGCTCGTCTGAAAGAATATCTGTCTCTAGCCAGATCTCCCACAGAACGTTGCATTCACTACAGCTCGTCTGAAAGAATCTATGTCTCTAGCCAGATCTCCCACAGAACGTTGCATTCACTACAGCTCGTCTGAAAGAATCTATGTCTCTAGCCAGATCTCCCACAGAACGTTGCATTCATCACATCCCGTCTGAAAGAATCTATGTCTCTAGCCATATCTCCCACAGAACGTTGCATTCATCACATCCCGTCTGAAAGAATCTCTGTCTCTAGCCAGATCTCCCACAGAACGTTGCATTCACTACAGCTCGTCTGAAAGAATCTATGTCTCTAGCCATATCTCCCACAGAACGTTGCATTCATCACATCCCGTCTGAAAGAATCTATGTCTCTAGCCAGATCTCCCACAGAACGTTGCATTCACCACAGCTCGTCTGAAAGAATATCTGTCTCTAGCCAGAACTCCCACAGAACGTTGCATTCACTACGGCTCGTCTGAAGGAATCTCTGTCTCTAGCCAGATCCCCCACAGAACGTTGCATTCATCACATCCCGTCTGAAAGAATCTATGCCTCTAGCCAGATCTCCCACAGAACGTTGCATTCATCACAGCTCGTCTGAAAGAATATCTGTCTCTAGCCAGATCTCCCACAGAACGTTGCATTCATCACAGCTCGTCTGAAAGAATATCTGTCTCTAGCCAGATCTCCCACAGAACGTTGCATTCATCACAGCTCGTCTGAAAGAATATCTGTCTCTAGCCAGATCTCCCACAGAACGTTGCATTCATCACAGCTCGTCTGAAAGAATATCTGTCTCTAGCCAGATCTCCCACAGAACGTTGCATTCACTACGGCTCGTCTAAAAGAATCTCTGTCCCTAGAGAGTCTTGCACCTTCTAACCACTTGCTTTTTCCGGCCTTCTAAGAGATGTAATTCTTAGGAAGAGTTTCACGGCGGCAAGGAAGCTGTTATTGAATACCAGGAATCCTGAGAGATCAACTTGCAGAGTTGTAACGCGAGCGCGGGTAACTACGTGGTGCTTGACAACAGATTTGCAACCTAGATTATGTAGAAAAATAGAACTGTGAAGTCAAATAATTGGGGATCAATCTGGTATATGTGAAAAAAAAAGATCCTAAAACAAATACAAAAATGAGCTGCATTATTTATTGAACGGTCTTGTGTGTATGTTTGTGTTTGTGTGTGTGTGTGTCTGTGTCTGTACACGAGCACTGCTTATATATATATATATATATATATATATATATATATATATATAGAGAGAGAGAGAGAGAGAGAGTTATAGTTAATTCGAAGCCACTTTCTTTTCGGCCTTCTAAGAGATGTAATCCTTAGGAAGTGTTTGACGACGGTAAGGAAGCTGTTATTGAATACCAGGAAGGTTGAGAGATCAGCTTGCAGAGTTAGGATCTAGATAGATTATCAATCATTGACTGCAGGACGAACTCATCATGAGTAACCAGTGCTGAATCAATCTGCGAATAGAAGTTCCTTGATTAGGGTCTCAGTTGATTTAAATTGTTACCTCAGATGTGCAAGATTGAATAAGGAGCCGTCAGATCTTGTTCGGATGTAGATGTCTCCAGAGACGGTTTCAAGCGCATTGTGTAGAAGGGCAGAGAAAAATATGCCGAATAGAGTATGGGCAAGGATACATCCTTGTTTGATACCACAGGTCATCTCAAAGGGCTAGGAAGATCTACCGTCGAAATGGATGGTGGCAGACATATTGTGAAACGACTTGATTATCTTGAGTAATGTAGGAGGGCGGCCAACATTTTCCAGCACCTTGTATAGACCTGCTCTGCCCACTGTGTCAAAAGCCTATGCGAAGTCAAAAAGGCTATAAATAGAGGTCTTCTCTGTGCCTTGCGTTTTTCTTACAACTGGCAGAGAGTAAAAACCATTTAGGTGGTTGACTGACCAGCTCTAAACCCACATTGGGACTCGGGAAGGATACGTTCCGCCAGTTGGCGTTTAAAGACAATTCTTGCGAAATGCCTGTCCATTTATACACAAGGAGGGATATACCACTATAATTGTTGCAATCGCCTTTGTCCTCCTTATAAGTTACAATCTTGGAATCTTTCATGTCCTGGGGAAATCGCCACTTCTCCAGCATTGAACAAGGCGTTTGTAGCGGTGGGTCAGCAGTGTTTCAAGGTTTACCTTGAGTATTTAGGCTGGGATGTTGTTACCAGAAGCTTTTCCACTTGAGAGGTCGCGGATGACATCATGAAAATCCTTGTCAGTAGGTTCATTGTTCAGTTCATTTGGCACTGAGTGTATATATATATATTGTTGCCACGGACCAAAAGAGGTTACGTAACGCAACCAAGGAGCAATGGACCCCGTACAAACGAATATCTGACACTTGCTGATATAAGGTAGCTATCAGGGATAAACAATAGAAACATTCGAAGATAAGCCGACGGCAAGAGACGTGATCAAAAGACTTACTGGCGCCGCGACGTCTTGTCATGTCAACAGCGGCGAACGTTTTGAATTGGCTTCAGGTCCTCATTGAGGGAGCCGATTCCTGCTGCTCTTGCCTCTCTTATCAATGTTCTTCTCAGTAACTCTCTGGGTCTTCCTCTTACATGTTGTTTCCCACATGAGAGCTTGCTTTGCTATTCGGTTATTATCTCTCCTCATTACATGTCCAACATATGACCATCGTCTTCTCTTAATTACTGAAGATATTAGTGGTTGATTGGAGATTTCTCGAATTTCCTCGTTTCTTTTGAATTCGTTCCAAGCTATACCAGTATAGATATTATATACCAGTAAATAAAATAGCACATATATATGTAATTACAAAATATACATATATATGCTATTTTATGTTCCTCCAGAGCCAAATGTGTAGCCTGAAACATAAACCATTGCTGTATATCTCGAACACTGAACTGATAATTCCTGATGCTGCTCATTCCTATTTTTAAACGCTCAGTAAACTTTTCTAATTTGAGATTGCACATGGCGTCTCGTCATATATAAATGCATATATGCTTTATTATTATTATTATATAAATTTTATCATTATTTTATTATTATAAATTATACATATATTGGAAACAAGGCTTGCAGATTGTGGTTCAGTCAGGGAAAAAAATTACACCTTTTTCTGGCAGGGGCTAAAGCCTAAGCAGCCGCGCTTACATGGAGTGGGTTTTGCTGTGCATAGTAAGCTCATACTTTCTATAAACATCCAAAATGGTACATCAGAAGGCATAATAACTAGACTAAGGTGGCTGGGCCATGTAAGAAGAATGGCAAACAATCGTATTCCCAAACAAATATTGTATGGCGAACTTAGGGACGGAAAGAGACCACAGGGCAGACCAGTGCTGAGATATAAGGATGTTTGCAGTGCTTCCTTGAGGGAATTTTCTATGAGTGAAAGGAGCTGGGAAAATGTGGCTGCGGATCAGCACATGGAGAGCAAACATAGATTTAGCACAGCAACTTTCGAGACAGTGCCAATGTCAAATTCAGAAGACAAAAGGCGCAAGAGAAAGGAGACAAGGCCGGGTACTGCGGGTAGACCTTGTTCGTTCTGTGGATGGATCTGTCTGTCCAGGATTGGCAAATTCAGCCACGAGAAAAGATGTTCAGTAAAGCAGCACCCAGTATGAGACACTAATGCTATACCAAACTACTGACTTATCATGATTGCTTGCTACCAACCGTCTGTCAAGACGCCAAAGGCCATATATTATTATTATCATTATTAATATAAAATGGCATAATAAACACATAGTAAAAGAGAAAAGTAAAGTATCCCCGTCACGCCAAGTGGCGTATAGGGAAATATGGTGTTAGTGACCCTATATTTTACAGACCTTCAGCACTTGATTTTTGGGGTAATGTGGTCGGTATTAAGCCCGTGCTGCTTTACTTTCCCAGAAAAAAAATCCGGTACCCATTTAAGGCTGGGTGAACCCGGAAGTCGTCGGTTGGGATCGAACCCTACCCTTTGTCCTTTGTAGTCCAGTTCACTAACCACTGAGCTATCGCGGCTCCCAATCACATAGAGCCATTCAAAATTTTAACTTATTGAGTTGGTGACAATGTCAACAAACCAAATCACACATTCGAATGTTGACAGCCCTGATAGCAGTGACATTATTCAAGATGCGCCAGTGTAGTGAATACACACTGCGCGCCGTCACAACAGTAATACATCTATGTGTGTGTGTGTGCGCGCGCACATAGCATGGCAGTTCTCTTACCTATCCTATTGAACGAGAAAATCTTAGTTGTTGTTAGAATCATCATTACTGACACCCCCCCCCCTCCCCCCAAAAGAAATAGAAAAGAGGAATTAATTCGATATCCCTCAAAGATTCCCGAGAAATCCGAGGGTAACCCTGATCGACGTGCACGAACTCCGCTGCTCGGCCTTCGATCCACAGTGTGGGTAGGTTTTTTTTTTTTTTTTTTGGCTGATAATTTTGCCCGAGCAACAAGTCACATATTATAGCATGCTCTTTTGGATTTTAACTGTCAATGGTTCTTTTGGTTTGGCCACATAACAAGACAAAAAAAGCTAACATTGACTCAAAGAGCCATAAACAAGCGCTACGAAAACGCCAGATTAAGAGGAAGACCGAGAAAGAGATGGATAAAGGGAATACTAGAGTCACTAGGAGGGATAACACCAGAAGAGGCCAACAGAATAGTAAAGAATCGCAGATTGTATCTCCCCTCGACGCCAACGGCAATGGAGGATGGCCTGATGAAGAAGAAGGGGAAGAATGGTTCTTTAACGCGCTCGAGTGTTCCTGTTTCATTTTGCGCTTCACTGGAAAACTGGATAAAGAAAAAATATAGAAAACTGGATAAAGAAAGAATATAGAAAACTGGATGAAGAAAGAACATAGAAATATGGATAAAGAAAAAATATAGAAAACTAGATAAAGAAAGAATATAGAAATATGGATAAAGAAAAAATATAGAAAACTGGATAAAGAAAGAATATAGAAAACTGGATGAAGAAAGAACATAGAAATATGGATAAAGAAAGAATATAGAAAACTAGATAAAGAAAGAACATAGAAATATGGATAACGAAAAAATATAGAAAACTGTATAAAGAATGGAATATAGAAAACTGGATAAAGAAAGAATATAGAAAACTAAATAAAGAAAGAACATAGAAATATGGATAAAGAAAGAATATAGTAATCTGGAGCGATAAGGAGTATATAAATCTGTAAAAGAAAATGAATCTAGAAAACTGGAACTGGTATAAATATTTTTTTTTTATCACTGGAAGGGGAAGAAATACAGAAAATTGGAACAGGAAATAATATAGAAAACTGAAGGCAAAGAAAAATATAAGACTTTAGAAAACTTGAAAAGAAAGGAATATATAAAATTGGAACAGGAAATAATATAGAAAACTGAAGGCAAAGAAAAATATAAGACTTTAGAAAACTTGAAAAGAAAGGAATATAGAAAATTGGAACAGGAAATAATATAGAAAACTGAAGGCAAAGAAAAATATAAGACTTTAGAAAACTTGAAAAGAAAGAAATATAGAAATTTGAACAGGAAATAATATAGAAAACTGAAGCAAAGAAAAATATAAGACTTTAGAAAACTTGAAAAGAAAGGAATATAGAAAATTGGAAAGGTAAAGAATATAAAAAAACTGGAAGAAGAAGGAATATAGAAACGTTGAATAGAAAATCGAAATATTAGAGGCTGGTTTTCGGAGAGTTAGAGGAACTTCTGCCTAACAGCGTCGAGGGGAGATATAATTGCGGTCTTTTGCTCTTCTGTTCGCCTCTGCTGCTGTTATGTTTCCTAGTGCTTCTAATATTCCATCGAATCCATCTTTTTCGTGGTCGACCCTCGGGTCAGGTGTTCTCACAACGTTTGCTGAAGGCTCGTTGTGTTGTGTTTTGATCTTTCTGCCCTGTCACGTGGCCAAACCATTTTATCCGTTGTTTCCTTATATATTCTATGGCGGGGGCTATTCCTGGGTTTTTTCTCAGTTCTTCATTTTTGAACTTATCTCTTAGTTCTTAGAAGAACTAGAGACCATGTTATTGTTATGAGATCTATAATTGAAAGATGCAGAGAGGGAGAGATAAACCTGTTTACATTCTTTATAGACTACTCCAACGAACGTGACTACCTAAAACTTCAGCTGTTTTTTGATAATAAAATATGGGGCTTTAACTTCACCAAATCGATATGATAAAATGCTTCATATAGACAATGAAGCAGCTGCGCGCACTGAAAATGATACACCGGACTGGTTTTGTAAAGGATTGTTCTTGCTAGACAGGGGATGCATCTTATTACTTTATCTATTCAAAATATATGCAGAAAATATTATGACAAATGTCAGAGATGCGAATAATAAAGATTAATATGGTCCTTTTACGATTGTGGGTCATGGATTATCAGAAATAAGATATGTTGATGATATCAACTTTTATCCACATCAATTAGTAACATTTAGATAGAAGCAGAGATGAAGATGATGTGGAAGACATGGAATGATCTTAAAAGAATGGCAAAAAACAGAACGACTTGGAAAGTGTTTGTTGAAGACCTATGCTCCACTGGGAGTTAAGAAGGTAGATAATAATTAGTAACATTGAGAAATTGATAACATCAATTTAATATTATAAATTTTGTTTCGCACTCTTCGCATGATGATTCTTAGTAATATCTTAGTCATATGACTCATAAGGCTTATTGTGCAATAATTATCGTATTCAATCGCACCAGATTTCTTTGGTAGGGCTATGAATACTGGCTTGAGCAGATCGTCTGGTATATATCCGCTGTTATAGATATCATTCAATATTTTTGTTATTATTTATATTTCAAAATCATCCATTGCTTCAATCTCTTCTTTAGTTATATTATCTGGTCCAGGAGCTTTTCCTGCTTTCATATTGCGTAAGGTGTCTTGCACTTCTTCTTTGAGTATTTCTGGTCCTTCATTATCTTTAATATTTACTTCTGTTGGTTCATCATTATAAAGATCTTTAATGTATTCTGTCCATCGTTCCCTTATGCTTTCTTGTGTAATCAAAAATTCTCCTTCCTTTGATCTTAAACATCCAGAATTTGATTGCGTTTTTCCTCCTGTTAATTCTTTATTTTGTTTGTATATAGCTTTGGCACCCCCTTTTTTTTTTTTGCATTTCAATCGCTTTGCATCTATCTTTCTTTTAGCCATGCTTCTTTTGCTTCATTGCATTTTATTACAATTTCTATATTTAATCTCTTATACTCATCTTTATTTTCTTTATTTCTTCTTCTTGTATCCATTAGCTGAAAAATTCCAACTTTCATCCATTTCTTTCTTGAATTTGTCCTCACTGGTGGTCTGAACTCTTTGGATGTTTGTTGCATTGATTCTTTTAGCATTTCCCACTGTTCATCAATGCTTTGTATCTTCTCTATTGCATTGTACTGGTTCTGAATTGTGATGTTATATTTGTCTTGCAACTTATTGACTGATTTGAGTACATCTAAATTTAACTTGATGGTAACTGATGCTCGTTTTGTTGTTTTTAATTGTACTCTAAGCTTTCCCACAACGTGTACATGATCACTATTGCAATCTGCCCCTGGTCTAGTTTTCACACAAACCAGACTGTTTCTAAATCTATTGCTTATCATTATATAATCAATTTGACTACGTGCGTTGTCTCTTGGCTTTTCCATGTCCACAGACGTCTTGGATGTTGCTTAAACCAGGTATTTCCTATCATTATATTGTGTGTTCTTGCCCAGTCAATAAGTTTGTCACCTCTTTCATTCCTCTCGCCTAAGCCATAATAACTAACTACTTCCTCAACTCTTTCTTTTCCTACTTTTGCGTTAAAATCCCCTAGAACTATGGTGTTTTCATGTGGTTTATATTCATGAAGTGCCTCATTTAACTCGTAAAATTTTTTAACTGTTTCCTCTAGACTGTTTGATGATTGTGCATAAACACAGAACATTACCTCTATCAATTTAATATAATAATGAAGATCATTACCTCTATCAAATTAATATAATAATGAAGAACGTTACCTCTATCAAATTAATATAATAATGAAGAACGTTACCTCTATCAAATTAATATAATAATGAAGAACATTACCTCTATCAAATTAATATAATAATGAAGATCATTACCTCTATCAAATTAATATAATAATGAAGATCATTACCTCTATCAAATTAATATAATAATGAAGAACGTTACCTCTATCAAATTAATATAATAATGAAGAACATTACCTCTATAAAATTAATATAATAATGAAGATCATTACCTCTATCAAATTAATATAATAATGAAGAACGTTACCTCTATCAAATTAATATAATAATGAAGAACATTACCTCTATCAAATTAATATAATAATGAAGAACATTACCTCTATCAAATTAATATAATAATGAAGAACGTTACCTCTATCAAATTAATATAATAATGAAGAACATTACCTCTATCAAATTAATATAATAATGAAGAACATTACCTCTATCAAATTAATATAATAATGAAGAACATTACCTCTATCAAATTAATATAATAATGAAGAACGTTACCTCTATCAAATTAATATAATAATGAAGAACATTACCTCTATCAAATTAATATAATAATGAAGAACATTACCTCTATGAAATTAATATAATAATGAAGAACATTACCTCTATCAAATTAATATAATAATGAAGATCATTACCTCTATCAAATTAATATAATAATTAAGAACATTACTCCTATCAAATTAATATAATAATGAAGAACGTTACCTCTATCAAATTAATATAATAATGAAGAACATTACCTCTATCAAATTAATATAATAATGAAGAACGTTACCTCTATCAAATTAATATAATAATGAAGAACGTTACCTCTATCAAATTAATATAATAATGAAGAACATTACCTCTATCAAATTAATATAATAATGAAGAACTTTACCTCTATCAAATTAATATAATAATGAAGAACATTACCTCTATCAAATTAATATAATAATAAAGAACATTACCTCTATCAAATTAATATAATAATGAAGAACATTACCTCTATCTCAATGCAAGAACAAGAACACTCCTTAAAAGAGTTAATACAGATATAAAGCTGTATATGTGTATAATGAACAGGCATTATAGAGAGTAGTCAATAATGAATATCATTATTTGTTTATAATAAACGATGGACAGAATATCAAGGAAATCAAAAGAAAGTTGAGGATAGCTAAGAATAAATAAAAACAACTGCACAACATGTGGCAATGAAGTGACATGGTAACAAAGCTCAGGATTTTAAGAACCTGCGTTTTTCCTATACCATCATATGTCTTTGAAACATGGACAAGTGACAAGACTAGTGAAAAGTATATCGCTACACATGAATGCAAGTTTTACAGAAAAACAAGCAGAATAAAATAGATGAAAAAAAAGTCAACTTTGCAAGAACTTAAATTTCATAAAACACGTTGATAGAGAAGTAAAGTAAAAGTAGACAGTAACATTTCTCTCCATGCCTTGCTAGTCGTAAGGGGAATATGGTGTTAGTGACCATATTTTTCTATCACCATGGCACATTTTTGGGTGATGTGGTCGGTATCACGACAGGCCGCCTTTATTTCCAAGAAAAATCTCTGGTACTCATTTTTAGAGGCTGGGTGAATCCCGGAGCTTTGTCAGTCCGAAAAAAAAAAATCCGCCACTGCTGGGGATCGAACCCTTCTGGTCAGGAAGCGAGCACACTAACCACTCAGCCACCGAGGCTCCATGATAAAGAAGTAGGGAGAATAAAATGGTTTGCTCACGTAAAATGTTCTTAAATGATGGATGACATTGTCGCAGGTAAAGAAGAGAGAGAGAGAGAGAGAGAGAAAAGAGAGAGAGAGAGAGAGAGAGAGAGAGGTGAGAGGGAGAGACAGAGAGAGAAAGAGAGAGAGAGGAGAGAGAGAGAGAGGTGAGAGAGAGACAGAGAGAGAAAGAGAGAGAAAGAGAGAGAGAGAGGAAATGTAGACGTGTGCAAGATATTACAGGCATACTGGGATTGATTGCTGCAGAAGCTGGGCACCTTCCAGAGGAGACAGACAATGTCAAAGTAGCTGTCGTGGGAGCTGAGTTCCAACAAGGACATGCTGAATGGTGAGGATGATGATGATTATGATGATGATGATCATGATTATGATGATTATGATGATGATGATTATGATGATGATGATTATGATGATGATTATGATGATGATGATGATGACGATGATGACGATGATGATGATAATGATTATGATGATGATTATGATGATGATTATGATGATGACGATGATGACGATGATGATGATAATGATTATGATGATTATGATGATGATTATGATGATGATTATGATGATGACGATGATGACGATGATGATGATAATGATTATGATGATGATTATGATGATGATTATGATGATGACGATGATGACGATGATGATGATAATGATTATGATGATGATTATGATGATGACGATGATGACGATGATGATGATAATGATTATGATGATGATTATGATGATGATTATGATGATGATTATGATGATGACGATGATGACGATGATGATGATAATGATGATGATGATTATGATGATGACGATGATGATGATAATGATTATGATGATGATTATGATGATGATTATGATGATGATTATGATGATGACGATGATGACGATGATGATGATAATGATTATGATCATGATTATGATGATGATTATGGTGATGATGATTATGATGATGATGAGTATTAAGATGATGATGATTATAATGATGATGATGATGATGTGTGTATGTACACACACACACATGAATGTTAACAGTTCCATGGAAAGCTTAAAAGACCAACGAGGACATTTTCAAAGAGGCCAACACAAGAATCATCATCATCATGTGCCATACCGGTTGGCGTAGGTGATCATGTCCCTCCACAATCTTCTATCTACAGTGCATCGTATCAGTTCTGTTGTTGACTGCTTTCCATGCTATGACACCAAGCTATCCAGTATTTTCTCTCTTTGTCGCCCGCGATCTCTCTTTCCTTTTATTTTGCCAGTTGTAACCAAGTATTCCAACTTTCCTCTTCTCATGATGTGCCCGAAAAATGTTAATTGCTTCTTTCTGATGTTTTTTAAGAGCTCCCTTTTTGTGTTGGCCTCTTTGAGAACTTCCTCATTGGTCTTTTTAGCTGTCCAGGAAACTTTCAACATTCTTCTTAGAAATCCCATCTCTGTGGCCTTTAATCGTCTTTTCATTTGTTTGTCTACTGTCCATGATTCGCTTCCATAGGTCAGAATTGGTTCTATATAGCACCGATGAACTCTCTTTCTCATTTTTATTGACATAGATTTGTTGCATAAGATATTTTTCATTTTCTGAAATGCCATTTTGGCCTGAGCTATTCTGCTTTTTATTTCTGTGGTGCATCTCCCATCTGATGTTATTATTGTGCCCAAGTATTTGAAACGTTGCACTTGTTTCAGATTTGTCTCGTTTATTTTTATGCTGCATGATGGTGGTGATTGTTTCTTCGATATAACCATCACTTCTGTTTTCTTACTATTCAGTCTTAAACCCTTCTCGTTGCTTTCTTTTACTATTATGTCTATCATTTCTTGTAGTTCATTCTCTGTCTCTGCTATTAAGACTGTGTCATCCGCATATCGCAAATTATTTATGTTGTGACCTTTGACTTCAATTCCTTTTTTGTCTACTATTAATCTCATAATATATTCGCTGTAAAGTGAAAACAAATCCGGCGACAGAACACAGCCTTGTCTGACTCCTTGCTTTATATATTGAAATTGTCCTGTTTGGTTGTTAATGCGTATAGCTGCTGTTTGTTGCCAGTACATGTTTTTTATGATTCGCAGATCCTTGCCATCAATATTTAATTTCTCCAGCATATTGATTATTTCCACATGTTTTACTTTGTCAAATGCTTTCGTGTAGTCTATAAAGCACATATATAGATCTTTCTTTACCTCTATAGATCTTTCTATCAGTATTCTTAAGATGTATATTGGATTATTGGTGCCCTTTCCTTCCACAAATCCACATTGTTCCTCACTAATTTCTGGTTTTATTTTGTTCCTTACACGTCTCATGATTGTTCTTAGTAATATTTTAGTCATATGGCTCATGAGACTAATAGTGCGATGGTCTTCACAATCAGTGGCTCCTGACTTCTTCGGTATGGCTACAAAGATAGATTTTAGTAGATCTTCGGGTATGTGTCCAGTGTTATATATGTCATTGAGTAATTTTGTTATGACTTGTACTCCCAGCTCTCCTAATGTATTTATCTCTTCGATTGTTATATTGATAGGACCTGGAGCTTTGCCTCTTTTCATGTGTTGAATTGCGTCCTCCACTTCACTCTGCATTATTGTTGGTCCTGTGTCTTTGTTTGAATTGTTTAATTCTGGTCTTTCATCATCATAGAGTTGACTGATATATTCTGTCCATCTTTCCATTGCCTTCTCCTGTCCCATTATTATATTTCCTTCCTTTGATTTCACACATCCTGAAACTTTGACTTCTTTTTTTCCTGTTAATTCATTTAACTGATTGTGCATACATTTTGAGTCTTTCTTTTGTTGTTTTTCCATTTCTTCACATTTCTGTTTTAACCATCCTTCCTTTGCTTCACTGCACAACACAAGAATAGAGCTCCTTAAAAATATCAGCACATCATGAGAAGAGAACCATTGTAATACTTGATATATATAATCATCAAGTACCGGGTCTGCTGGCGTAGGTGATCTTGTCTCTCCACAACTTTTGATCTCGATAGTTATTTATCATTTCTGTTGTTGACCTTCTGCCAAGCCATTCTCTTAAGCTGTCTGGTATGTTTGCTCTTTATTTCCCTCTGTCTCTTCGTCCCTCAATTTTTCCAGTTGTTACAATATATTCCAGTTGATATATATAGAAATTGTAAATTTAGGAAACAGTCTAATGAAACCAACTATAGGGGGGGGGGGGGGGGGGTCAAGAAATTAGGTCAAATACAAAAAATAAAAATTTTAAACTCCAATGTTAAGTCAGTATTATTTTATGGCTGTGAAACCTGGAGAACAGCAAAATTGACAATCATGTAGATACAGACAGTCATTAATGGATGGTTACGCAGAATAAAAGGATGGAAATGGCAAGACTAAATCAGTAACATAGAATTATGGAAATGTGCCAGTCAGATACCAGTGGATAAAGAGATACAACGAAGATGATGACGCTGGATAGGACACATACTGCGGAAGCCAACTGAGAGTATTACACAATAGGCCCTTTTTGAAATCCCCAGGGGAAAAGACAAAGAGGAAGACCAAAGAATTCTTGGAAAAGACGGATAGAAGCAGAGATGAAGATGATGGGGAAGACATGGAATGATCTTTAAAGAACGGCAAGAAACAAAACGACTTGGAAAGTGTTTGTTGAAGACCTTTGCTCCACAGGGAGCTGAAAGGTAGACGAAGAAGGTGGAATAGAACCCGGGAACGTGTTGTATAGAGGCCGACGTCTTACCTCTCTAGACCACGCAGCCACCATAATTGACCAATCGTTTTAAAGTCTTACTTTTCCTCCTTTAACAAAACATTTGAGTGCCATTGGTCTCTGAAGGAGAATCTCTAACCAGGATCGTGTTAAATGCTCAAAACTAAGGTTTATTTTGCTTTTTAACAGAAGAGAGCTCTTCCACTTATTAAAAGGCTTATGGGTAGGATGATATTACTATATACACCTTTCATTAATCGACGTGAAATTGTATGTGTGATGTGTTTATACCACGCCAGACAGTTCTTTTTTCGAAAAAAATAAATTTGGTACCGGTTTACGGCTGGGTGAACTGGGTGACTGAAGCTAAACAAGTTTGTTGTGATTATGTCTGAGGCATCACAAGTTTGTTGTGGTTATGTCTGAGGCATCACAAGTTTGTTGTGGTTATGTCTGAGGCATCACAAGTTTGTTGTGGTTATGTCTGAGGCATCACAAGTTTGTTGTGGTTATGTCTGAGGCATCACAAGTTTGTTGTGATTATGTCTGAGGCATCACAAGTTTGTTGTGGTTATGTCTGAGGCATCACAAGTTTGTTGTGGTTATGTCTGAGGCATCACAAGTTTGTTGTGATTATGTCTGAGGCATCACATGTCTGTTGTGATTATGTCTGAGGCATCACAAGTTTGTTGTGATTATGTCTGAAGCATTACATGTCTGTTGTGATTATGTCTGAGGCATTACATATCTGAGCCGCGATAGCTCAGTGGTTAATGAACTCGGCTACAAAAGACAAGAAGTAGGGTTCGACTCCAACCGACGGCTTCCGGGTTCACCCAGCCTTAAATGGGTTCCAGATTTTTTCTGAGAAAGTAAAGTGGCACGGGCGTAATACCGACCACATTACTCTAAAAATCATGCGCTGAAGGTCTGTAAAATTTATGATCACTAACACAATGTTCCCTATACGCCCCGCCCTGTCGGGGATCTTTACTTTTTTTACTATTACATATCTGCTGTGATTATGTCTGAGACATAACATGTCTGTTGGGATTATGTCTGTGGCTTCACATATCTGTTGTGATCTTTTTTCATTGGATCTTAGTATCTATATTTTATTCCATTCTTACTCTGTTTTTACATATTATTTATGTGCGCTCCTAGGTCTTCCCTGTTTCTCTTTCCCTGTGGGTTCTTGAAAATATCTTGTCCTGTAAAGCTTGTAGATGTCTTTCGCATGTGTGTGTTATATCAATCTCTCCTGTCTTTTTCTTCCTCAGGCTAGTGTAGCTTTTACCACACAGCGCCACAGATCTTCGCAACGAAGTTTCAGCACACCGTGCCACAGATCTTCGTGACGAAGGTTCACCACACTGCGCCATAGATCTTCACGACAAAGGTTCACCACACTGCGCCACAGATCTTCACGACAAAGGTTCACCACACTGCGCCACAGATCTTCACGACAAAGGTTCACCACACTGCGCCACAGATCTTCACGACAAAGGTTCACCACACTGCGCAATAGATCTTCACGATTCAACAATAGATCTTCACGAAGGTTCACCACACGCGCCATAGATCTTCACGGCGAAGGTTCACCACACTGCGCCATAGATCTTCACGGTGACCACACTGGTAGATCAACGAAGGTTCACCACACTGCGCCATAGATCTTCAAGGCGAAGGTTCACCACACCGTACCATAGATCTTCACGGCGAAGGTTCACCACACCATACCATAGATCTTCACGGCGAAGGTTCACCACACTGCGCCATAGATCTTCAAGGCGAAGGTTCACCACACCATACCATAGATCTTCACGACGAAGGTTCACCACACTGCGCCATAGATCTTCAAGGCGAAGGTTCACCACACTGCGCCATAGATCTTCAAGGCGAAGGTTCACCACACCATACCATAGATCTTCAAGGCGAAGGTTCACCACACTGCGCCATAGATCTTCAAGGCGAAGGTTCACCACACTGCGCCATAGATCTTCAAGGCGAAGGTTCACCACACTGCGCCATAGATCTTCACGGCGAAGGTTCACCACACTGCGCCATAGATCTTCAAGGCGAAGGTTCACCACACCGCCATAGATCTTCAAGGCGAAGGTTCACCACACCGCGCCATAGATCTTCAAGGCGAAGGTTCACCACACCATACCATAGATCTTCACGGCGAAGGTTCACCACACTGCGCCATAGATCTTCAAGGCGAAGGTTCACCACACCATAGATCTTCACGGCGAAGGTTCACCACACTGCGCCATAGATCTTCACGACGAAGGTTCACCACACTGCGCCATAGATCTTCACGGCGAAGGTTCACCACACTGCGCCATAGATCTTCACGGCGAAGGTTCACCACACTGCGCCATAGATCTTCACGGCGAAGGTTCACCACACTGCGCCATAGATCTTCAAGGCGAAGGTTCACCACACCATACCATAGATCTTCACGGCGAAGGTTCACCACACTGCGCCATAGATCTTCACGGCGAAGGTTCACCACACTGCGCCATAGATCTTCAAGGCGAAGGTTCACCACACTGATAGATCTTCACGGCGAAGGTTCACCACACCGTACCATAGATCTTCACGGCGAAGGTTCACCACACTGCATAGATCTTCACGGCGAAGGTTCAGATAGATCTTCAAGGCGAAGGTTCACCACACCATACCATAGATCTTCACGGCGAAGGTTCACCACATACCATAGATCTTCAAGGCGAAGGTTCACCACACCATACCATAGATCTTCACGGCGAAGGTTCACCACACTGCGCCATAGATCTTCAAGGCGAAGGTTCACCACACTGCGCCATAGATCTTCAAGGCGAAGGTTCACCACACTGCGCCATAGATCTTCAAGGCGAAGGTTCACCACACCATACCATAGATCTTCACGACGAAGGTTCACCACACTGCGCCATAGATTTTCATGACGAACGTTCTTCCTCTCTCTGGACTAGCTCTATTTTTTTCCTGACATTTGGTTGATGCTTTAGTAGCTGGATCTTATTTTTATGAGGCTGGATTCTGGTGCTACGTCAAACCAACTTACTTTTCCGTATGCGCTAAGGACCTGCATTGATATAACTGGTGTCGATATGTATATGTATATATATGTATATTGTTATATATACACATATATTTTTAAAAATTAAAACACTAGCACAATTTGCCAAGAAATGGATTTAATTTTACAATCAAATATTGCGTATATAAATTACAAGATACGGGTGGATCATTAATAAACTGACGCATACAATCTTGCAAACATATGCACATTTTTGACGCATCTGGAGTCATCCTAATCGCCGTTGAAACAATTTACAGCTTGAGAACCGAAACTTGCCTGGTGACAGGACTCGTACAAGCCTCGAAAAGAGAATTTGAGTCAGTCACTCGGAATGTTCTGGCCAGGGAATGCATCAAATTCCGTTGTGAAACTTTTATCAGTTTGTACCTGAAATAAACATTTATGAGGCAAGTGTATCAAAACAGGCACGGAATGATTTTATAATTTATTTATCTGTGTTTGGCTATGCTCTGAAGGAAGTTTGAAATTAAGGATACTTGTTTGTGGATGTGTGCTGATAAAAATGTGGTGAAGTTTTTGATCGTGTATCCATTGGGGATAATGTGGATAAAGTTCGTTTTTGTGTGCAGAAAATTGATTATGTAGAGCGTTTGTATATGTTGAAATGAATGTATATTTCTGGAAGTGCATTTATGTAGATGTAAGAAATACATAGATTAGTTGGAAGTTAAACGCCATTTTAAAAACTGATAAGAAAAATGATGTCGATTACGATTTTATTCCCCTATCATCATCATCATCATCATCAAGTACCGGGCCTGCTAGCGTAGGTGATCATGTCTCTCCGCAACTTTCAATCTCGGCTGCTATTTATCATTTCTGTTGTTGACCTTCTGCCAAGCCATTCTCTTAAGCTGTAGGTTATTTTTTCTCTTTGCTTCCCTCTATCTCTTCGTCCCTCAATTTTTCCAGTTGTCACAATATATTCAAGTTGTTCTCTTCTCATTACATGGCCAAAAAATGATGATTGTTTCTTCCTAATATTGAAAATTAGCTCTCTTTTTGCTTTGACCTCTCTCAGAACATTTTCATTACTCTTCTTAGCTGTCCATGGTATTCTCAACATTCTTTTGTAAAACCACATTTCTACAGACTCCAGTGATTTTCTTGTCTATTGTCCTATTGTCCATGATTCGCATTCATATATTAAGACTGGCTCTACGTAGCATTTAAGAACTCTTTTTCTTGTTTCTATTGTCAAAATTGGATTGCATAGTATCTTCCTCATTTTTTGGAAAGCTGCTTTTGCCTAAGCCATTCTGCATCTCACCTCTTTTGTACATCTTCCGTCTGAGGTTAACAAAGTTCCCAAATATTTAAATTAAATTACCTGTTTTAATATTGTTCCACTTGTCTTTATTTTGCACTGAAGTGGTGTCCTTTTCTTTGTTGTTACCATTACCTCTGTCTTTTTCTATTAAGGCTGACTCCTTTAGTTTTGCTTTCTTTCACTATAATGTCCAACATTTATTCTCCAACATTTATTCTCCAACATTTATTCTCCAACATTTATTCTCCAACATTTATTCTCCAACATTTATTCTCCAACATTTATTATTCCCCTATACAACCTCACAAAACATGGTCATATTTATTTCCATTTAAAATGTAACCACCTCTCCTTATTTTTAGAAACCTAGTTTTAACTCACCATCTTACATTGCCTTGTAATCACTTGTGAGCACAGCACTACAAGTACAAACATATGATGGCGATGTACCCAGGTCAGTCAAGTTAGCAAGACGAACTGGGGAAGAGAAAGGCGCAAGAGTTAGAACTATCAACGACCTTAAAAGCATGTGTTAGAGAAGGAAGCTCAAAGAAGCAAGCATGGAGAAATGAATACACATGTCAATTTTGTAAGATTTGTATATTGCTCAAAACTGACTGATAAAAAATATATAAAGAAACAAAGAAAGTGCAAAATTTTGGTACGTATTAAGAAATGTCACATAATGTAATGGCTCAGAGGAAACAATTATGGAGAGCATACAAAGTTACAAGTAAACAAGAGAGAGAGAGAGAGAGAGAGAAAGAGAGAGGGATATAGAAAGAAATAAAATAAATCTAAAAAAATGTGGGTGCAGGATATCACGGGTGATCTGGGAATGACTTCTGTAGTATCTGGATATTTCAAACGGAAAGAAAACGTAAGAGCAGTTGTCACGGAGTCGAGTTCCAAGAAGGATAAGCTACATGATGATGATGTTTTAACTAAAACGTTTTAATGCGAGAATAAGGTCACCCAGAAAACAGAGTCTGAGAGTAAACGAAGTTCATCGGGAACTAGGCAAAACATTGAAAGTAAAACTTCCTTGGTCACGTAAACAACAGAGCAGTTAGTTAATTGGTACCCCAAATTCTAGTTCAGCAACACAGTTAGTTAATTAGTAAGTCAACTTGTAGTTCAGTAGCACAGTTAGTTGGTCGGTATGCCAACTTGTAGTTCAGCAACACAGTTAATTGGTCGCTACACCAATTTCTAGTTCAGCAAAGCAGTTAATTGGTCGCTACACCGACTTGTTTTTCAGCAACACATTTAGTTGGTCGGTAAGCCAACTTGTAGTTCAGCAAAACAATTAGTTGGTCGGTAAGCCAACTTGTATGTAGTTCAGCAACACAGTTAATTGGTCAATATGCCAACTTGTAGTTCAACAACACGGTTAATTGGTCGGTACACTAACTTGTATCCCAGCAACACAATTAGTTGGTCGGTACACCAACTTATAGCTCAGCAACACAATTAGTTGGTCGGTGCACCAAACTGTAGCTCAGCAACACAGTTAGTTGGCCGGTAAGTAAACATGTAGTTCAGCAGCAAAGTTAATTGGTCGGTAAACCAGTATAGTTCAGCAACACTGTTAGTTGGTCGGTAAGCCAACTTATAGTTCAGCAAAACAGTTGTTTGGTCGGTAGCCAACTTATAGTTCAGCAACACAGTTAGTTGGTCGGTGCACCAATTTGTAGTTCAGCAAAACAGTTATTTGGTCGATAGCCAACTTATAGTTCAGCAACTAAGTTAGTTGGTCGGTGCACCGATTTGTAGTTCAGCAAAACAGTTATTTGGTCGGTAGCCATCTTATAGTTCAGCAACACAGCTAGTTGGTCGGTGCACCGATTTGTAGTTCAGCAATACAGTTCTAGCGCAACTCGGCATGGACAACAAATGAATGAATGTTATAATGCCAGTTGATTTATGTTATTTGTGTACATTTGTATTTAATTAAATACTACTTGAGTTGTGTCATTAATACGTTGCTGTATTTATTTAACTTCTGGTCATCATCATCATCATCGAGTGCCGTCTCCGCAACGAAGGTTGGCTACCATGGAGCGCTATTTTGCTCTGTCTCTTGCTTTCATGGTGCAGGTTGTCATAGGCTGATTTTTCAATCTTTTGATGTTACTTGTCCATGTTAGTCTTGGTCTGCTTCCGCCTCTTTAACCTTGTATTTTCCCCTCCAGGATTACTTTTAGTAGGCTGTTGTGTCTTTTAACATGGCCCAAAAATCGCATTTGTCTTGTTTGAATTGTGCTTAGTAGTTGTCTTTTCATTTTTAGTTGTTTTAAGACTTCATAGTTTGTTTTCTTTTCCTTCCATCCAATTCTATCTATTCTTCTATATATCCACATTTCAAAGGCTTCAATTCTCTGTTCTATTTTCTTGTCTAATGTCCATGTTTCTGCACCATATAGAAATATTGAGAAGATGTAACATTTTGCTGTTCTTAGTTTTAGCCCTGGTGTTATTTGTTTTGATATTAGTATGTTCTTCATGACATTAAAATTACTTTTTGCCATTCCTATTCTTTTGTTTATTTCAGTAGTACAATTTCCATCACTGGTTATAGAATGTCCAAGGTAGTTGTAGTTCTGAACTGTCTTCAGGTCTATTCCTTCATTATTCTGTTCTCTTCTTCTGCTCTGTAACTTCTGTTATCTTTCTATATTTGCGTTATAGCAATGTTTCTGCAGATACTTGTTGATCTCAATCTGCGTTATAGCAATGTTTCTGCAGATACTTGTTGATCTCAATCGAGTTCGCTATATCATACGAGATATCAATGGTGGAATGGATCTGACATTAAAAATGTCATGTTTTAAGACTATAAAATATGGAACCCAACTGTCCCTTAGGGAAGTACATTTTGCCTACCTTTCATAAATACGTCTCAGAACTTAAGCCTTTAAACACAAATCTCAGAGAGATTTGAAAATAGGTGAATTTGCCACTGACATCGGTACCGATGTCATAGATGACGACTTTTATGAAAACCTATATTTTATCTAGTCGCGATGGCTCAGTGGTTAGTGAACTTGACTACAAAGGACAAAAAGTAGGGTTCGATCTCAACCGACGGCTTCCGAGTTCACCCAGCCTCAAATGGGTACCGGATTTTTTTCTGGGAACGTAAAGAGGCACGGGCGTAATACCGGCCAAATTACCCCAAAAATCATGTGCCGAAGGTCTGTAAAATGTATGGTCACTAACACCACATTCCCTATATGCCACTTGGCGGGACGGGGCTCTTTACTCTTTAATTGTTACTTCTGTTTTATCTACACATTGTTAACTGATCTTTTTGTGGAATGTTTGGATGACCATACATTCTTTCATCTACTTGAAAATTGGACAGTTCTTCTGGAGAAAAAGGATTTGGACCATAAAGAAGATGATTTTGAAAAGTACCTTAACGTAGCCGCGAAGAACAGAAAAAGCCAAGTCGCACAAGGGCTAGTCTAGTTTATCATCACAAACGCAGGGGTCTCGGTAGCCTAGTTGGGAAAACCACCCGACTGGGCTACAGAATTTCTGACAACTCGTGTTCGATTCCCGCTGGAAGCAGTGTGGGTTGTATTTGTGGTTAAGAAAAAATACCTCCGCGGTCGACCCAGCCGCTGGCAGAAGTGGGTATCAAGGTATTACTCTGGGAAGGTGAGGAATGTCGCCTCGTATCGTGAGTTTCGATGCTTGAAGCGACACTATCCAGAAGTCTCCGAACACTTCTGGGTAGACGACCGAGCACATGTGGGGGAAAACTCCCGTGCTAAGACGCCGATTCAAGTCTCGCACTTGACCTTGACCTATCACTAACATAAACAATAATCCATCACAGTTTATCTACATGGGATGCAAGTGCGATTGACAATATGCCCCTTTTTCAACAATTATGAGCTTCAAATGTGATTTCTCGTCCTTGAAGGATTGGCCTATAAAAGCTGTAGGTTCTAGTAGGAATGAAGTTGAATATTTTCTAGTTGCAGTGTTATCTGTGGCTTACACGGACTACCTGGTCATTGCCAGTTACACATTCAACGTTGAAGATTTCGTGGACTACCTGGTTCACTGACAGTTACAAATTTATGTTGAAGTTTTCGTGGACTACCTGAGTCATTGACAGTTGGAGGTTAAGGCAAAGAAATGCAAATGAATTCATAAAAATGCGAAGCTGCAGTAAAGCTGAATGTGAGGGAAAATTTTTAAAAAAAATTGAAAAAATTGTATAGTAAAAGCTTTACGTGATTAGTAGACGACACAGATTTGAACGACGTTTCGGCCCAATAGGCCTTCAGCAGGAACAAACAAACAACACACACACACAGGTAAGTAAATAAAACTAATCTACATAGCTAACTAGTAAAGAAACCTCCAAAACAAAATAATCGAAATTGGTTAAAGAAAAGAAAAATGACTTCACTGTGTCGTGGACCGTGGTCAGAACGGGAAAAGGGCGAGTCACACGGGTCTAGCTGTAATTATACCCTCTGGTCAGGTGAAGGGTTCTAAAAATACACGAGCGAGGGGAACGCTTTCTAGGTAACCTCGACTGCAAAGACACTGACAATGTCTAAAAGTATCTAAGGGCCCGTAAATACATGTATACACACACACACAGATGCGTGTATACATATATAAACGTACAAACAGACATGCACCTACTTATACATATCAACATACACCTACATATACATACATATATATATATATATATATATATATATATATATACATATGCATACATACCTGCATACACGCATACAAGCATGTATATAAGCTCGTGTATTTTTAGAACCCTTCACCTGACCAGAGGGTATAATTACAGCTAGACCCGTGTGACTCGCCCTTTTCCCGTTCTGACCGTATATATATATATATATATATATATATATATATATATATATATATATATATATATATATATATATACCCATACATAAGTACACACACATGCACGTGCACACCCATACAGGGACAATCATATATGTGTGTAGAAATGTGCACATAACGCACATATCACTAGAAGAGTACACACCGGGGTCAGTGTGGAAAAACAGAGGTGAAAGATTAGAACAGTTGAATAACAGGTACTCAAAAGGCTGAGAGTGGGGTACAATAAAAAACATATGAGGGGTAAGTAGCACAGAGAAAAGAGGTGTAGGAGAACACCGAAATGTCTCAATAGGGACTAGTGGAGGTCAGCTATGAATGGCATGGCATAGTAGATAGACTAAAGAACCCAAACATGGGCAGTAGAGAAGGCTATGCAAAAGGGAAGGAGTAACCGAATGGGAGCTATGTGTACCAGTGTGATACGTTCATGCCTCGTGGGGTCAGCGAGCCATACTGGACTATGAGGCGGTTCTCCAAAGCGAATCGCCTGCGGTCGCCAGAGTGACAAAGGACAAAACCAGTGATACTGATGTTGTCTTTGCCCATGTGATCTGGGGAGTTGAAATGGGAAGACACTGGAGTGCCAGTATTCTGTTGAACATCCCGTAGCTGTTCACAAAATTTTTCTGCTAACCGTATTCCAGACTCGCCAATGTACGTCATGTGGCATCGTTGGCATATGATGGCATAAATGATGTTACGGGACACACATGTGAAGCCATGCTTGATCTCGAACCGTCCATTAGGGAATAAGACCGATTCAGTAGGGAGCACATAGGCACCTGTGATACAGTTCCGACCACAAGGGGCCGTACCGAAGTGTTGATGGTAGGAGCGAATGAGAAGGCTCTTAATATGGCTTCGGACTTACCGATCTACCCGAGGATGACCTCTCCAGGTTTATCGACTACATTGGCAGCTATCACAAAGTTATCAAGATCACATCTCGTATATCCACCTCCTCTGTTACCTTCCTAGATCTTATTGTTTCTTTGGGCACTTCTGGTCTCCACACCTCGGTTTTCTATAAACCCACAGACGCCCATTGTTATCTTCTGTATACTTCATCACATTCACCTTCTTGTCGTGATTCAATTCCGTTCTCACAGTTATTGCGTCTCCGTCGCATCTGCCAGGATGACCAAGATTTCCTCCAACAGGCTCACCTCAAGTTAGGTTTCTTCAGCCGTCGGCTTTATCCAGATTCCATCCTCCAGTCTGCCCTCAAGCGAGTCCTCCTTATCTCCCGTCCCGAGGCACTCACCCCTTCAAACCGCCCCCCTCCCGAGAGAACTATACTCACCCTCACCTATCACCCTCACAATTTAGTTGCTGTGAAGATACTCAACCGCTACCGTTCCATTCTCCTCTCTGATCCCACTACTCGTCTACCTTTTAGTGATCCCCCGATTATCGCCTTCAAGCGCGACAGGAATTTGGGAGATATTCTGATTAGGAGCCATCTCTTTCATTCCTACCATCAACACTTCGGTACGGCCCCTTGTAGTCGAAACTGTATCGCCTGTGCCTATGTGCTCCCTACTGACTCGGTCTTATTCCCTAATGGACGGTTCGAGATCAAGCATAGCTTCACATGTGTGTCCCGTAACATCATTTATGCCATCATATGCCAACGATGCCACATGACGTACATTGGCGAGAGTGGTAGACGATTAGTGGAAAGATTTTGTGAACATCTACGCGATGTTCAAATGAATACTGGCACTCCAGTGTCTTCCCATTTCAACTCCCCAAACCACAAGGGCAAAGACGACATCAGTATCACTGGTATTGTCCTTTGTCACTCTGGCGACCGCAGCCGATTCGCTTTGGAGAACCACCTCATATTCCAGTATGGCTCGCTGACCCCACGAGGCATGAATGTATCATACTTGTACACATAGCTCCCTTTCGGTTACTCCTTCCCTTCTCTACTGCACATGTTTGTGTTCTTTAATCTATCTATTATGCCATGCCATTCATAGCTCACCTCCACTAGTCCCCATTCCTACACCTCTTCCTGCATTGTATCAGTAAAATCGGCATAAAGTCCCATTTCCAGTATTGCATTAGTAAACTCGTTATAAAGTCTCATTTCCTGTATTGTATTAGTATAAACTCGTTATAAAGTCCCATTTCCTGTATTGCGTTAGTAAACTCGTTATAAAGTCCCATTTCCTGTATTGTGTTAGTAAACTCGTTATAAAGTCCCATTTCCTGTATTGTGTTAGTAAACTCGTTATAAAGTCCCATTTCCTGTATTGTGTTAGTAAACTCGTTATAAAGTCCCATTTCCTGTATTGTATTAGTAAACTCGTTATAAAGTCCCATTTCCTGTATTGTATTAGTATAAACTCGTTATAAAGTCCCATTTCCTGTATTGTATTAGTATAAACTCGTTATAAAGTCCCAGTAACATTAAGGTATTAGTTTCAACACACTCCCCGTATATTTGGAACAATCAGCCTAGGCCTGACTTGGGAGTTACTCGCGAAAGACACTTACAATTCTGTGGATTTTCCCCACCCTAGCCGGCATTCTCCTCAACGTTGGAGGTCGACTACAAGCTTGGAATTAACAGCCCAGCGCTACATGCCATCTGTCATTTCAAGTTGATGATCTCTGTTTTATATCGTCCCATTTTGTCCGTTCTTACATCTGCATCTGCGGTACCACTTACTTCTGTTTTTTTTTTCCCACGTGTACCCCCATTCAGCTTTACTTAACGCTATGTCTAGAGCCATTTTTTTTTCTCTGCTTCAGTGGACGTCGTAGCTATTCGGCGCTGGTTTTACGACTCAAATATCGTTACAGCATTCCCCAAGGGACAATTTCTAGTCCGCTCAGCTATAAAAATTGGTACTCGGTACATGAATGTGTAAATAACGCGAACAAAAATGCACTGCCCCCTCTCTATTATCAGTGCAGCGGGTTCAGAACTGTTAGATTAAAATATGTCACGCACTTACGGATATTATTAATTAAAAATGACGCTATATTTTTTTAATTACTTTATCCGAAAGCTCTGAAATAATCTTTCTTTGTGAAGACTTCGACGTGAATGTTAAAGTGATATTTCACTATGTCAAAGACGAACTGACATTGTTTAGTTAACGTGAAATTGCACTAGTGGTGGTAGTATTGTTACTTCAGCTGAGTCGACATGCCATCCTCATTGTACATCAGTACTCAGATCTCCTCTGTGTGATTATATATATATATATATATCCCTCAACGTGCAGTGACCAACGACACCGGTGATATTGTATGATTTCAATATGTATTATGTATTTATAATAAAAAGTAAAAGTGAAAAGTCCCGTCACGCCAAGTGGCGTGTAGGGAATATGGTGTTAGTGACCATCATTTTTACAGACCTTCGGCACATGATTTTTGGGGTAATATGGTCGGTATTGAGCCCGTGCCGCAGTTACCTCCACAGAATGATATCCCAGTACCCATTCTTTTTTTCGTTCGCCAGCTTTTTGACCTCTGATGAAGTGACTAGAGATTAAGAACTGAATTTTACGTGTTAATCCATTTTCCCTGACATCTGTGTGCACAGGGGTCCCTCGCCGCACAGGCAGATAACTCCGTCTTCGGAGGTACTCATATTTTTTTTCGTCGATGAGTAATTGACGTTTCAAGCCGGGCCTCGCTGACGAGACCAGGGGTGGTTGCCGCAGAGAGAAATCGCAGATAAAAATCCCAAATGGTGCAGCCAGGATTTGAACCTACACCCTCTCTGTCTCGAGGCCGGCGTCTTACCTCGAGACCAACCAGTCCCCATGGTACCCATTTAAGGCTGGGTGAACCTGGAAGCCGTCGTTCAGGATCGAACCCGACCTCTTGTCCTTTGTAGTCCAGTTCACTAACCACTGAGCTATCGCGGCTCCCTTATGCATTCATAGTTAAGTTAATTTGAGTTTTTAAAAAAAAAGTCATGTAGTGTATCGAATGCTATTTACCATGATTGTATCTCGTTTGGTCTGAGCCAGTAATTTGATATCTTGTCTGGCTTGGAAGGTTCCACAAATATTGTGGATTTTGACAGGCTGCCATTACATTTCTGTTCTGTTTTTATTATTACTTTTTTAATGAAATAATTCACTGGATCACTATTTAAAATGAATGATGTCTTCCGGATATTTGCGACAAAGGGAAAGGTGAGGGCAGCACATATAAAGGAAGACAGAAAGGAGCGATCTGGAAAATAGAAGTTCTCTTCTAATTATTTCGTTGTTATCGGTCTATATTTGAAATGTTACCCGTACGAATGAATGTTGCTTCTGTTTAGCAGCTTCTGATAGGGGCGACGTATAGTTTTGCAATATATCTAAACGAGGGTTAACAAATTTAAATCAGGGTTATAACTGACAGGTTATATATATATATATTCCTTACAATGATGATAAGTGTTGTATTCTCTATGATGAGGCTGGTGTTATCATTCTTGTGCTGTGATGTAAAACCAGATCTAATAAGACAGAGCAGATCTTGACTTCTATTGTATATGGCCATTTTCGTCTTTTCAGGCGGTCTAGTGGAGGCTATTGTGAATTTTTTTAAGGTTTTGTTTTTGTCGAATAGCTTCTCTTCTGGTTAATTCTACAAATGTTTCACAAACACACACGGCCACATAATGAACAAGTCTAAAAGGATGTTATACCATTCCTTATACATGCTCTCCATGATGTGCGATCACTTGACAGATGTTCCCAGTCATTTTCACAGATGGAGAAGTCATGCAGCGATGATTTACAGATATCTCTATATCGTAGTTTAGGTCTGCTGATTTGTCTTTTTCCGTGTGTTAGTTCACCATATAATATTTGCCTGGAGATGCGTTTTTCTTCCATTCGCTGGACGTGTCCAGCCATCTTAGTCTTCGACATCTGAGCATCGACATGATTGTTGAGGTCTTAGCACGTTGCAGGACAGTTAAGTAATGGACTTCTCTATAGACGTTAGAGAACTGGACAAAGATTGTGGACATCAATTAAATTATTATGAGGTTTCTAGAGTATGGTACAACAAGACAGTATTCCAACAAGTTTAATGACATGAACATAGTAAGCCAACAATTACAACATCACAGTTCATTTAATACTCACACACACTCCGTAGGGAAATATATAAATCTGCAGCTTCTAATAATTTGCATCTAACTGGCTATTTCTAACAGAACTTATAAGTCCTTTAAAACTGTCCAGAATGAAACCAAATTTTGACATCATTCTATGTCTAGCTAACGTCATGTTTCTAATTATTTGGTTGATCTGTCTACTTTATTTATAACTATCTATTCTTTACTAATTCGGGTAATCAGCCATTTTCTCCAAATGGTTGCCATCCCGGCAGCGCGTTGTCTAATTTCTCTCCGAGTTACTGACGGGAACTGAATAATGTAGTACATTTACCTGTCTCGTCGAGTTTGGTCACGTGACTAACCTAATCATACGATCACGAGACGTTCTTTAAAATGACCAATGCTCAGCTTGGCTGAGTAACTTTATTTGTCTTGGCCATAATCCTGTTAACACCCATTCTCCTATTACACTGTTTAACACTCTGAAACACACGATCTGGTACATATCCATGTCCGGTCAGTAGGAATATATCAATGCTTTATACAGAGCACATACTTGGAACAGTACGTGTTGTAGCGCATGCTGCTTGTTCAATAGAAAACTGACACAATAAATATCATACTTCATTGTCACAGATACGGCTTTGATATGCATTTAGACATCTAGACAAAACGCTCCCAGCCCATTTCATAGCCGACGAGTAGCGCACACCTAGTAATATTAAGTGCGTTAGCACAAGGTTGAGAATGTCTAGTCTAGATCAACCTGATTCACGAACAGAACGATGCATTTGAAGTTCTCGTCGATTTCCTATTGCTTGTTGTACATGGCCATTTATGTGAATCTTATTTTCATTCTTGAGGTGTTAAGAGACCTGTAGGTGGTGCTCTCCTCTCTGTTTGGGTTTTCCATGACCACATGTTGCTCTGTCAACGAGGTCAAGTTTGTGTGTTTCTGAGGCTAGGGTGGAGTTTCTGAGTCTGAAGATCTTCGTTTGCTCGTGCCTCGTATTCTTGTTTAAGTGTTTATGTTTTGGCTCTTATTTTTCGTACAGTTGCCTCTGTATTTTGATTTCTTGGCTTGTTTCAGAAATAACTTTACTTGTTTGAGACTCTGGGGGTGTTTGGACTATTGAAAGTCTCCACCTTCTTTTGTGTTCGTTTCTATTTTTTCCCCCGCGAACGACACAGTGTCTAGTCGAAACAACAGATCATTTTCATGGCAAAACGGGCAACTCGACATTGCTCACATCCCCTGCTCAGCATCATTGTCAGTATATAGCACTCTCGCCACCCATTAACAAGAACTAAAGATGTATTTAGCTTATGTGCACGAATTCCGTAGTACAAGTGAAGACCTGACCCAAACGATTTTAGTTGCCTCTTATGACATGTACGACAGGTGACTGTAGCTCTATCGTTTTCTCTCTTGACCATGGCCAGGGCCCTGGTAGCCATTCTTATGACATGTACGACAGGTGACAGTAGCTCTATCGTTTTATCTCTGGACCATGGCCAGTGATATGGTAGCCACTCGGGTGATGACACAATGTGCCGGTATTCACTTTATCGATAGTTCTCATTTTCCAGAGAGCTTGCATATTCCATAGAAGTGCTTGCTCTGTTTTTCAGGCTTGAAGGACAGACCTTGCGTCTCAGAGGTTGACAGTTTTTGGAGTTTAAAATGTCATCATATTTGAGACTTTGTACGTGCAAATAAACAACAAATTGTTGAAGGGACTCATAGTAACAATCACGGTTCATGGTGATAAAGGTTATAGTGTTTGCTTTTATTTATTTATTTATTTATTTATTTATTTATGTGTTCTCTAGCTTTCACCTATGACAAAGTCCATAGTGACTATGAACTGAATTTTGAATGTTAATCCGTTTTTCCCTGGCAGTCGTGTGCACAGGGGTCCCTCGCTGCACAGGCAGATAATTCCGTCTTCGGAGGTACTCATATTTTTTTTACGTCAATGAGTAATTGACGTTTCAAGCCGAGCCTCGCTGCTGAGACCAGGGGTGGTTGCCGCAGAGAGAAATTATAAATACAAATCCCAACTGGTGCAGCCAGGATTTGAATCCACAACCTCTCTATCTCGAGGTCGGCGTTTTGCCTCGAAACTAACCAGTCGCCCATAATGTTTGCTTTACTCAAAACCATTTTTAAATAATCAGAGTTGCATAATCATTATTTTGTGCATTCTCCTCATCAAACGCTGGTTACTGCCATCATCATCATCATCATCATCATCATCATCATCATCATCATCATCATCATCATCATCATCAGCATCATCAACAGTCGAATGTCTTTTGCAGAACCTTGCATTCATCACTGCACGTCTGAAAGAATCTCTGTCTCTAGCCAGATCTCCCACTTCTTTTGTTGTCATGTTTAAGGTCTTCTTGATGTCTTAAAACCACTCTTCTACTTGGTCCATACTCTAATGCGAAGCCCAAGGACCATGCCTACCATTGTTCTTTCCACCCCGCTGTGTCTTTTGACGTGGCCATAGTATTTTAATTTCCTCTGTAGAATGGATGTTATAAGCCAATTCTTTTTAATATTTAAATCGTTTAGTATGTCTTCATTGCTCTTTTTCATTATCCAATGTATCTTAAGGATTTTTCTGTAGCATTTTGTTTTTAGGGAATCAATTTTCTTCCTTGCTGTTTGCGAGATTATCCATGATTCACTACCATATGTTACTATCGGGAAAATGCATGGCCTCAGTATTTTAAATATTTTACTACCTTGTTGGTGTTGTGCCACATGTTCTTCATGACGTTTAATTGGTTGGTTATCCAAGCAACCCAATATCACTACATTCTTACCTTTCCCCTACACGTTGTCTGAGTTTTTCCATTCCACCTCATGATGTTGTCAGCCACTTTAATCTTTGCCATCATTACATATAATCATTATTACAAAAGAATATAAAAAGTAAAGAAATGTTCCATTGTTTGAAAGTGGTATGTATCCAGCATGGTGTTCTCGTCTATTTTAATTCTAAACCAATATCTCAGCTTTGAGAAATATGGTCAGCACTGCGCCTTGCCGGGATCTCTCCCAAATAAAATATCCTGTAATCATCTCAAGTTGGATAAACCTAGCAGCTGATTGCAAGGGTGATTGAATCCGCTCTCTTGCACCCAATACTACAGATCACTAATCCCTGTTCTGTCAATGCATGCCATACTCTTAACAAATACAACTGTCGCTAATCTCTTTCTGTAAAGCCTATATATATATATATATATATATATATATATATATATATATATATATATATATATATATATATATATATATATTTTTTTTCCCCTTAATGTGAACTTTTTTTCTGTACGTATATTTTTAATAACAAAACAGTGGAAACGATTGATCACTTTGTCTATCTTGGAAGTCACATTGATCGGGAAGGGGATACAAGCAAATATATTAGAATCAGAATAGCTAAAGCAGCAATATCCTTCAAAATGCTTGAGAAAAAAATACTATCTTTACGACACATAGTACCATTGCTGGGGTATGTCGGGGGGCAACGATAGAACCAGAGGGATAAAGGCCGCTTGGTCAAGCAGTCGCCACGACGTGTGCGACTCAGGATTTTTATTTCACCCCTCCCCCCACCCCGATATTTAAAAAATCCTTTCTGTCTACCGCGGGCTTCGAACCCCGTACGTCAGCTTTTCAGCCAGCGGAACAGTAATGCTTGAGAAGATGTGGAAATCAAAACTCAACACAAAAACAAAACTTATACTATTCAAATCAAACGTACTATCAATCATTACATATGCATGCGAGAGTTGGAAAACAACAAGAGACATAGTAACAAAGTTGAACGCATTTGAAAATAAATGTCTAAGGAAAATGCTTGGTATAGTGTGGAACGAATTCAAAACAATTGAGGAAAATAAAGACATCGCCAATCAACCACTAATATCTTCAGTAATCAAGGAAAGAGAATGGACATATGTTTGACATATGATGAGAAAAAATAATAAACGAATAAAAAAAAGCAAGCCCTCATGTGGGAAATAAGATGCAGGAGGAAAAGAGGCCAACCCATTGAGACACTAAGACACTAACATTGATCAGAGAGGCAGAGACAGCATGAATCGGCTCCATCAATGAGTTTGAGATGTTCATAGAACAGAAAAATGGCGACATTTCATAACATATCTTTGCAAGGATTGAGACTGCTTGAAAGAAAATTTAGAAAAGGAGAAAGTGTACTATCTGGGTCTATGCCCAATGGGCCGGCCACTGCTCGAAAGGTCAATAGATGGATAGATAGATATTTTTAATTATAAATTATACTTTTATGTCAATGATGAATATACCTACATTATACATATTATGAATGCTCACAAATAATATTTTTAATTTCGCACATTCAATTAAATTCCTCTTTTTCTTTTCTACAAACGCCTCGCTAGAGTTCCTTGTCTGTTCTGCTATTGAATCTTGACAGAAATATGTGGCAAACACAGACAAGCTGGAACTTTCTCATGCAACACTCGAATCTCACAGTCGTCCAGACTAGTGATTAAGATTATCCCGACGACCTCAAAGTGCGGACACTTTTCTGTCTTCTCCAGGACCAAGCAGTTTTGACACTAACGGTCTCCATTCTTATCTTAAGACTCGTGCTGGGAGACCCAGTTGCTAATAATTCCTCCGGAACGAGAGTCTTCGAGGGGTTGCAGCACTGAATAATCCGAGCTTGAAAACGTTATACGGCGTTTATCGTAGTGGCAATTAATTTTTTGAGCTCAATTATTATCATATTAAAGACAGTCGTTCTTGCTTTTGGAGAATATTATTGTATTATTATCAGCTGCTTTTTATCAGTTCCATCACGTTTGTTACGCCCCAGAAACATGTTATTACTTTAAATTGTCATTATTTCTATTATAAATATTATAATTATTCTCTAAAAAGAAAAACTAAAACATGAAATGTAGGCGTTTGAGATGTAGTGGTTTCGAGGGAAGGAAAGAGTGGACCGGGGAAGAATGAACGAATTTCTAAATAAAAAAAAATAGGTGACAGCTGCAAGAGTTCGAAGCTCACCACAGGTGGTTAAAATTGTAAAAACGTCAGAGGCCTTACCCTCTTCTGGTGTCTGGGGGTAAGATTCCGATGTCTAACCCTCTGGAAAAAAAAAACTGCGAAAAACAGGAGGTCCGAAGTGCATTCTGTGCACGTTAAAGAACTGTTGGTAGTTTGAAATCGGAAAGAGTAGGTGAAAATTAGCCGCTGCTCCGGGAAAATTAAAAGGAACAAAATGGACCCAAATACGTTCGAACTATCAAACCGTAAAATATGAGAGCACCTCTGAAACAGGAGAATATCTGTCTCTATGGTAGGGGGAACCTGACGCGGCTTCCGGTGTGAAATACTGGAAAAAAAGTAACATGGTTTGTAGGCACTAACTGAATCCCATTATCAGCAAGTATGTGATCATGTCTTGTCACATTCACATCTCTCTATCTCGATATATATTATCAGTTTTCTTCTTGACTTGCCACTCAAGAAGCCATTAATGCAAACTTTTATTTGTTTGTTTTTCTTTTCAATCGAAGAGATTGAATTCAACAAATTTTCTGTCGACATTTCTGAGTATTGGAACACCTTCCTTTTTAGAATTTTCATATTAAGCTATTCATTGCGTCAACTTGGTTCAGTAGCATATGAACATAGTATGACCCACTCTATCATTCTCTGCTTCAACTGTAAACTCACTAGGACTATGTTGTCAACAGTCTGCCTGTCGCTTACCTTTCCTCCAGAGCTCAATCAGAACAGTTCTTGAAATCGTTTCTATTTCTTTTCTGAACAAATTAGACTGTCCATGGTTACTCTGTTTCAATGACACTGATGGGAAGATGACCATGTAATGAGAAGAGAACAACTTGAATATATTGTAACAACTGGAAAAATTGAGGGACGCAGAGACAGAGGGAAGCAAAGAGAAAAAAATAACAGACAGCTTAAGAGAATGGTTTGGCAGAAGGTCAACAACAGAAATGATAAATAGCTACCGAGATCGAAAGTTGTGGAGAGACATGATCACCTACGCCACTAGGCCCGGTACTTGATGATGATGATGATGGGAAGATGAGTTAGATTTTGACCAACTCTGGTACACTGATCCTGCCCCACTTCCCCATCCCACCACCAGTCAGCTATAAATCACTCACTATTACTGCTCAGCGTCTTAGTCACTGGTAAAGTTAAAGTACGAGACTTGAACCGGCGTCTTGACCCAGGTAGTTCACGAAAGCTTCAACATAAATTTGTAACTGTCAGTGACCAGGTAGTCCCCGAAAGCTTGAACATAAATTTGTAACTGTCAGTGACCAGGTAGTCCACGAAAGCTTCAACATAAATTTGTAACTGTCAGTGACCCAGGCAGTGCACGAAAGCTTCAACATAAATTTGTAACTGTCAGTGACCAGGTGTCCACGAAAGCTTCAACATAAATTTGTAACTGTCAGTGACCCAGGTAGTCCACGAAATCATCAACATAAATTTGTAACTGTCAGTGACTCAGGTAGTCCACGAAATCTTCAACATAAATTTGTAACTGTCAGTGACCAGGTAGTCCACGAAAGCTTCAACATAAATTTGTAACTGTCAGTGACCAGGTAGTCCACGAAAGCTTCAACATAAATTTGTAAATGTCAGTGACCAGGTAGTCCACGAAAGCTTCAACATAAATTTGTAACTGTCAGTGATCAGGTAGTCCACGAAAGCTTCAACATAAATTTGTAACTGGCAATTACCAGGTAGTCCGTGTAAGCCACAGATGACACTATCTATTGTCCTTTCGAGGCGAAGACGGCACATAGGGTAGAACCACAATCTCAAAAATAGAAACCTTGCGTGCCAAAGTGACACATATTGCAGAGATCACTGCTCTAAAATATATGGCGTTGTTTCCATAACAATACTTTTTACAATGACAGCCATCGATCAAACTCCTTAGTCGCCTCTTAAGACATGCCTGGAAGGTTACAGTGTCACTATGCTTTACTTCCCTCATAATGAAGCCCAGGTAAAACACAGGAATGACACTGCAACAAGAAAATATTCAACTTCATTCCTACTAGAGCCTACAGCATTTATAGGTCCATCCTTCAAGGACAAGAACTGTGATGGATTATCGTTCACGTTAGTGATAAGTCAAGGTCACGTGTGAGACTTGAACCGGCGTCTTAGCACGCGAGTTCTCACCCATATGTGCTCGGCCACCTATCCAGAAGTGTTTGGAGGATTCTGGATAGTGTCGCCTCAAGCATCGAAACTCACGATACGCGGCGACATTCCTCACTGTCCCAGAATAATACCCTGGTATCCACTTCTGCCTTTGGCTGTGTCGGCGGCGGAGGTATTTTTTTTTGTAACAACGAGTACAACTCACACTGCTTCCAGCGGGAATCAAACACGGGTTGTCCGAACGTTAGTAGCCCAGTTGGGTGGTTTCCCCAACTAGGCTACCGAGGCCCCCATAGTCAGGAAAAATAAAAAAATAAAAAAATGGTATGTAAGAAGCTTTACGTGACAAGTGGACGACACAGACTAAACAACGTTTCGGCTCAATAGGCCTTCATCAGGAACAAACAAAAAAAAAAACACACACACACAAAACTGATAACCAAACAACCAAAACAAAAACAATCGAAATGTGTTAAAGAAAACAATAAAAATAAATAAAACTATCCTGTCAAATCCAAAATAAAATCGCAACCAAGTGCGGCTGTCGTGAACGTCGAAAATCGTGCAAAAAAGTGCGTAAATGTACACAGAACCAGAGGAGTTAACACAGGGGTCAGTGTGCAAACACAAAGGAGAAAGAATCGAATAGTAGACCGACAGGTGTAAAAAGACGCTAAGAGTGAGATGTCTGAGAGTGGGGTACAATAAAAATAAATGAGGGGTAAAGAGCACAGAAAAAAAGTTATAGAGGAGAACACCCCCATAGTCACTCGTATATAAACGATAATTGACCGCTTTAAAAATATTCCTTTGTTTTCCAACAAAAAAATTGCTAATTCATACTATGTAACATTCAGATTATGTTAGTTCTGTATGCAAGCAAAAATAATTGAACTGAATAATTGAATAATAACTGAAAAACAAAGGAGCCCAGTCACGTACAGTACATTTGAGTTAACGTGGTCGTTATTACGCCCGTACCGTTTTATTTTCTCGGAAGAAAAATCCGGTAGCCTTAAACTACCGCTTATCCTTGGTAGTCCAGTTCACTAACCACTGAGCTATTGAGGACTCTAAACAATTATTCATTGGAGATAAAATGTTGCCTTTTTTTAAATAAATGAATGCTAATTTATTTTGGGCAACATCAGCTTCTCTTAGTTATATACAAAAAATAAAAAAATCATTTCTGTCTATCATATCCTATCTATCATCAGTCTTATCTACTCTATATATCTTATCAACTCTATCTGTTTGTCTGTTTGTCTGTCTATCTATCTATCTATCTATCTATCTATCTATCTATCTATCTATCTATCTATCTATCTATCTATCTATCTATCTATCTATCTATCTATCTATCTATCTATCTATCTATCTATCTATCTATCTATCTATCTATCTATCTATCTATCTATCTATCTATCTATCTATCTATCTATCTATCTATCTGTCTGTCTGTCTGTCTGTCTGTCTGTCTGTCTGTCTGTCTGTCTGTCTGTCTGCCTGCCTGTCTGTCTGTCTGTCTGTCTGTCTGTCTGCCTGCCTGCCTGCCTGTCTGTCGGTCGTCTGTCTGCCTGCCTGCCTGCCTGCCTGCCTGCCTGTCCATCCTATCCTATCCCATCCTATCCTATCCTATCATATCCTATCCTATCCATCTGTCATGTCCTATCTAATCCTAACCTATCCAATCCAATCCTGTCACATCCATCCATCGAATCATCCATCCAATCATCCATCCATCCAATCATCCATCCATCCATCATCCATTCATCCATCCATCCATCATCCATCCATCCATCCAATCATCCATCCATCCATCCATCCAATCATCCATCCATCCATCCATCCATCCATCCATCCAATCATCCATCCATCCAATCATCCATCCATCCAATCATCCATCCATGGTGGTTTGCATTCACGACTTCAAGATAAGAGAGATTCTGGACCAACCGGTTTTCATCTGTCGTCATCATCATTGTGTGCCATAAGGGTTGTCGTAGGCGATCATAGTAAAGTAAAATAAAGAACCCCATCACGCCAAGTGGCGTATAGGGAGTACGGTGTTAGTGTCCATAAATTTTACAGACCTTCAGCACATGATTTTTGAGGTAATGTGGTCGGTATTACGCCCGTGCCGCTTTACTTTCCCAGAAAATATTCCGGTAACCATTTGCGGCTGGGTGAACCCGGAAATCGTCGGTTGGGATCGAACCAACCTCTTGTCCTTTGTAGTCCAGTTCACTAACCACCTATCTATCGCGGCTCCGCATGGTATGCGATCATGTCCTTCCATAATTTATGTTCACAGTGCATTGGAACAATTATGTTGTTGACTTTTTCTCTTTATCACAACACTATGCTACCTATAATCTTCTCATTTCTCGTTCGATCTCTCTTTCCCTGTATTTTGCCAGTTCTAACCAGATATTCCAACTTTCCTCTTCTCATGATGCACCCGAAAAATGTTGATTGTTTCTTTTTATTTATTTTAAAGCTCTCTTGTTGAATTGGCCTCTTTTAGAATTTCCTCGTTGGTCTTTTTAGCTGTCCAGGTAGGGAAGTCTATTCTGTTGTTGCATATATGTATAAGTATGTATTCTTTTAATTAGGTTAAATACAAAAATAAAAATGTTCAACTCATATGTTAAGTCGGTCCTATTATACGGCTGTGAAACATGGAGAACAAGAAAAGTGCCAATCATGAAGATAAAGACTTTCATTAATGGATGCTTACGCAGAATAAAAGGATGGAAATGGCACGACAAAATCACTAACATAGAATTATGGAAATGTACCAGTCAAATACCAGTGGATAAAGAGATACAGCGAAGACGATGGCGCTTGATAGGACACACACTACGGAAGCCAACTGAGAGTATTAAACAACATGCCCTTTTTTGGAATCCACAGGGGAAAAGACAAAGAGGAAGACCAAGGAATTCTTGGAGAAGACAGATAGAAGCAGAGATGAAGATGATGGGGAAGACATGGAATAATCTTAAAAGAATGCCAAAAAACAGAATGACTTGGAAAGTGTTTGTTGAAGACCTATGCTCCACTGGGAGCTAAAAAGGTAGAAGAAAAGAATGTATTCTTTTAGTGTCACTAGTTTTGTGTTGGTGATTTTTTACAACTTGTATTATTTGGTTTACCTTTATTCGCAGCCAATATTTCGTTTCTGTTTAACGACAAATGTATGTACTAAATGCACATCTGAACGTTTCCACTTGATACAAATTCTTTGTTTACAGAGCAAATCTTACAATGTGTGTTTCACTATTGTCTGTGGTAGTGACATTAATCTTTGTCCAACTCCCATAAATAAGCAAACAGTTAGGCTCTCAATATGTTTGTGGTTCATCTGTAAATCAGCGGCCATAGCTCAATGGTTAATGAACTGCACTACAAAGGACAAGAGGTAGGGTTCGATCCCAACCGACGGCTCCGTTTCACCCAGCCTTAAATGGGTACCGGATTTTTTTGTGGTAAAATAAAGCGGCACGGGCGTAATACCGACCACATTAACCCAAAAATCATGTGCCGAAGGTCCGTAAAATGTATGGTCCCCAACACCATATTCCCTATACACCACTTGGCGTGACGGGGGCTCTTTACCTTCTTTTTTACTCATCTGTAAATTATGAACAACCAATGAAACTTGAAACATTGGCCAATTTACAATGTTTCAGCTTCAGTAAAAATATGTAACCGAAACACGTCACGCCACTGGTGTTAGTAAATATTGTCTTTGTGTCGATATTTCTCAATGAGCGAGCGACCATGTGTGAGCGATATAGTCATTATCAACCAAAACGCCATACTTTTAAAGAGGAAAAAGTCAGGTTCCTAATTTCCGTTCAGGCTAAGCCATGCTTGTCCAACAAATAAAGACATATCTGCACATTTGAAAATTTAACTCTTTCAGTATCTATCTATCTATTGTCCTTTCGAGCCGAAGACGGCACATAGGGCAGAACCACAATCTCAAAAACAGAAACCTTGCGTGCCAAAATGACACATATTGCAGAGATCACTGCTCTAAAATATATGGTGCTGTTTCCATAACAATACTTTTTACAATGACAGCTTGTCAAGCCATAGATCAACCTCCTTAGTCGTCTCTTACGACATGCCTGGAAGGTCACAGTGTCACTATTCTTTACCTCCCTCATAATGAGGCCCGGCAACACACGGGAATCTTTCAGTATAGAAGGTTTTTATTAATTTAGCAGTAGAGATTTCAGAGACAAAATGTTTCATGTTTGTAAATATTAATCTACATGTTTATATTTATCTAACACTTAACCTATTATATATGAATATTTTTAGATAATTAAACAAGGAATTATATTTCACCAATAACAAGATGACGATGGTCGTATGTTGGACATATGATGAGAAGAGATAATAACCGAATAGCAAAGCAAGCCCTCATATGGGAAACAACAGGTAAGAGAAAAAGAGGAAGACCCAGAGAGACGCTGAGAAGAACATTGATGAGAGAGGCAAGAGCACCAGGATTCGGCTCCCTCAATGAGATAGAGCTGCTTGCACAGAACAGAGACAAATGGCGAGATTTGATAAAATATCTTTAAGAGAATTGAAAACTGAAAATTCAGATGTGAGAAGAGTATCTTGGTCTACGCCCTACGGGCCGGCTACGGCTCGAAAGGTCAATAGATAGAATAACAAGATAATACAAGGCATTTAAAATGAATATGGTTTGATGGCGTTTTACACTAATCAAATTGAGAGTGACGTACTGTGCGGCTAAACCTACGTGACCGAAATCGGCATGGCGCATGATACGTAAATACGTACAGAAATAGTTAACCTTAACCCAAGTGGTCACAGGGCGAGTGCACTAACCACTTCACTATCTCATCTTCAGTGCTGCACTATTTGTATATAAAAATAAACTAGTTCCAACCTCTGCTATAGGCAGTTCTAGTTTACATTAAAATACGACAAGACAACAGCATCTTCACTGTTCTAGATTAGCTTTTAGGTAATTTAAAGCCTTCAAGTATACAATGAACCTACAGGTGTCTGATCTACTGTCATTGTGTTGTCTGAACAGAAATAATGACACTGTTATCAAGTGTTACACTGAGGTTACCGTTAGTTCCAGAAAACCTGGAGAAACTAAGTGCGGCCCTACAATCTTATCTCTCAGTGTCGGGTAAAACCGTGCACAACTCGAATCGAGTCAGCCTTTCAGTAAATTTATTTTTAGCAGGTGGTTTTGCTTATAATCGCATCCATTCCCGCGCACTTAAGCAGACGTCCACTGGAATTTTGCCGGTTCTGCCGAGTAGGTATAATCAGAGGCCGATTAAGTGTACTTGACTGGCCTGGTTCATCGTTTGGTTCTCTGATCATGACTTAGACCTATTCTGTTTGTTAGATGGATCTGATTTTTGTATTATGATTTACACCTATTCTGTTTGTTAGATGGATTTGATTTTTTTATTATGATTTACACCTATTCTGTTTGTTAGATGGATTTGATTTTTTTATTATGATTTACACCTATTCTGTTTGTTAGATGGATTTGATTTTTTTATTATGATTTACACCTATTCTGTTTGTTAGATGGATCTGATTTTTTTATTATGACTTAGAACTATTCTGTTTGTTAGATGGATCTGATTTTCCATTGTTATCTTCATGTGTAATTCTGCAATAATCATTTGTATAGCTCCTCCTGTTTCTCCACCTCTCTCCTCCTCTCCCCATCTCCATCCATCCATCCATCCATCCATCCATCCATCCATCCATCCATCCATCCATCCATCCATCCATCCATCCGTCCGTCCGTCCGTCCGTCCGTCCATCCATCCATCCATCCATCTACCAAAACATACATACATATATAATATTTTATATATATATATATATATATCTACTACCTGCCTACGTGTCTCTCTCTGCCTCTCTACATACCAGCCTGTCTGTCTTTCTATCTCTGTTTCTCTCTACCTACATATATCTATCTACCTTCATGTCTGCCTCTCTAGATATCTATCTACCTTCATGTCTGCCTTTCTGCCCGTCTGTCTTTCACTCTTTAAAACTACCTTATATTTCATTCCACTAGAAAAATAGGGAAAAAGAGAAAGACAGATATTTTATAATCTGTTACTCTCTCTCTCTCTCTCTCTCTCTCTCTCTCTCTCTCTCTCTCTCTCTCTATTTGGTAGTCTGTTACTTTTCAATTCACGGAGTTGTGACCCAAGTGGGCCTGACCCACTTTGAGTATCAAGGTTTCTGAAGAAACACTTACGCAACGGATTTAGTTTTCATGGGCGATTAGATTGTCTCCTGTTACAATGTTACATATGCACATACCTGTACACAAGCAACACAAACATATACATATAATATATATAATTACATTTCTCCTAGCCAGCTGTATCATTAACATGAGAGGGATTATGCAGAAATATGTGAGACAGGGGCAAAGCCAAAATATTTCATGCATCTTTTTTTTATACTTCTTCTCTTTATATCTTTTTCATTCATTTGTATTTTGAACTATGAGAGGAGATGTACATTTGGGCGCATTCTTTAGCTCATCTCCTGCTGCTATGTGTACTCGTGTCTCTAATGTTCCATCAATTTAACTGTTTAATGTCGGCTCTCATCTAATACTCCTTCTCTCTCACTATCTCTCTCTCTCTCTCTCTCTCTCTCTCATCATCTCCTCTTATACCCCCTTGGATGTCGAGGGAGATACACAGTTCAGTTCTAATTCTCTCCCTTCTGGCTGTGTCAGTCATTGTCAATTGTTGCTGCAGTGTGTCTCAGATATTGTCAGTCTATCTTACTCTGCATCGACCAATGGCTCATCCTTCCATCTCCTCTTTTAAGTAAAGTAAAGTACCACCGTCACGCCAAGTTTTGTATAGGGAATATAGTGTTAGTGACCATATATTTTACAGACATTCGGCACATGATTTTTGGGGTAATGTTGTCCGTATTACGCCCGTGCCGCTTTACTTTCCCAGAAAAAAAATCCGGTACCCAATAAGGCTGAGTGAACCGGAACTCGTCGGTTGGGATCGAACCCTACCTCTTGTCCTTTGTAGTGCAGTTCACTAACCACTGAGCTATCGCGTCTTCCATCTCCTCTTTTAATTAATGTATGTTATATGGGGCATATAAACTTTATTCTTCTTTTTTCTTCTTCTTTTCTCTTTCGTACTGATACCTAAAAGGTGTCGTGGTTAAATCATTTGTCGTTCTTGAGCTACTCGAACTGTCTGAATTAGTGATTTTCCTTTGTTGTTACATGTCTCTGCCACTGCATCTATCCATCTTCTTCTGGGTCTTCCTCTTAGTCGTTTTCCATGCATTCGTATATAACAACATCAAGAAATATATAAAATCATAAAATAAATATGATAAAATATATAAACATCATTAACATGAGAAAAATAATTGAGAAGTGCAGGCAACATAAAATCGCATAAATACTCGTACTTCAAAGATTACAGCAAGGCTTTTGACTGAGTACAACATCAGAAACTGTGGAGCATCATGAAGGATGGGGCTTTTCCAACACGACCTAATACAACTTATCGAATCACGATATCACAAACAGCAAGCAGCTATTAGAATAGCGGGCGAAACATCAAATAGGTTTGAAGTACTAAATGGGGTAAGGCAGGAGACGCATAGTCTCTCTATACCCGTTCAACATCTGTGCTAAGAGCATCATCAGAAATATCAGAAACGATGACAGATTTGTGAAGTTCGACCCTTTCACAATAAATGGCAATATAATTGCAGAACTCAGATACGCTAATCACACAGTTCTCCTCTCAAACAGTGGAGACGGATTAAATGAGACAATTGAGTGTGTTAAAAATACACAGTGAATAGAAAAATCTCTATCTGAACATAGAGAAAACTAAGATAATGTCCTTTGACAAAACAAAAATCCAACCCAAAATATTCATCAACAGTGACCAACTTAAGATTGTAATAAACATGAATATCTCAGACATGTAGGAACTTACAATGGAGCTAGAAAGAAAAGAAAAGAAGATTGGCAATAGCAACACAAAAATTAAACGCAATAAAAACATATAGCACACTACCAATACAATTTAAATTACTGAGGATATGTATCTTCTAGACAGAAACTTACGGTTATGAATCATGGACAATTTCACAAACATGAAGGGAAAGAAGAACAAGATCGATGAGATTTTTGGGGCATGTTCAAAGACACAACAGTCTACTAAAAGTAATCCTGGAGGGGAAAATATAGGGTAAAAGAGGCATAGGCAGACCAAGTCTAACATGGACGAGTAACATCAAAAGATGGACAAATCAGCCAATGACAACCTGCACCATCAAAGTGCTAAAGGAGAAAATGAATCGTGTGCAATAAGTCTGTTGCCATAGAAATGAGAAAGACAGTTCATCGGTGTTTTTTAGAGCCAGTTTCGACCTGATGAAAGTTAATCATGGACAGTGGACAGACTATTAAAAGACAGAAGACACGAGGTATTTCTCTGAAGATTGTTGAGAGTTCCCTGGACAATTAAAAGGCCAACAAAAGAAATTTGGTCTCAGAGACCAACTCCTAACACTTCCCCTCCCCTTTTTTTCCCTAAAAAAAAAGAGCTCATCAAAGCATACAATTTAAAAAATCTATATTTTTCAGACACATCATGTAAAATGAAAAAGAGTACATGGTTGCAACTGGCAAAAGGTACAGAGAGATCGTGGACGACAAAGTGAGAAAGTACTAGATAGCTTGGTGTCGTGGCACGGTAAACAGTCAACAACAGAATTGATACCATGCAGTAAGGACAGAACTGTGGATGGACATGATCACCTACGCCAGCCTGTATGGTGCTTGATGATTTGTATGTGAATCTGTACACCGTTTCTGTGGTCGCATATTCGTCTCGTCTTGTGCCAACTTTCTTCAGGGAATCGTTGTAGTCATGTTGACTATTATTACTGTTTTATTCCTTCTATAACATACTGATCGAAAGATACAATAGTAGTAGCGGTGGCTGTGAATGCAACAGAAAAGTGGAATAACATGCACCGAAATACAATAGATTTGGCACCGACTTTGCACCGACTTTGCACCAAAACGGTGCCAAAAAAAAAATTATTTTTTTTTTCGAATTCGCGATTTTTTCGAACTTCATTATTTTTTGGGGGAATTTTTTTTTTTTTTTGGTGTTCGTCAGTTTGTCGAATCACTGAGAGCTTAACTCAGGTAAATTCAATAGAGACTCGGTGCTAATCCGTGTCCGGTGATCGTCGCTCGCTGTGTGAAATTTGTGAAAGAGTATTTTAAAAGAGTATGTGAAAGTAAAAATTCAGAATTATTTAAAAAATATGTATTTGTGAAAGTAAACTCAGAATTATTAAAAATAAAAAAAAAATAAATAAAAAAAACAGTCTCCCTTCAGGATTCGAACACGGGTCTACTACGTGACAGGCCAGGCAACATGTAAAAAAAATGCTGACAAGCAATAACATTGAAAGGTTAGTTTTGTCGAACGGTCTCCTGTGTTTCTGAGAGCTTAACCGCAGGTAAATTCAATGGAGACTCGGTGCTAATCCGGTGATCGTCGCTCCGTGTCCGGTGATCGCCTCGCTCGTGTTAGAAATTTGTGAAAGAGTATTTTAAAAGAGTATGTGATAAATATGTTTCAAAACGTTAAGAAATATAGTTAAATGTGATAAAACTGATTTTTAAAAAAGGCGAAATAATAAAAACTATGAAAAAAAATAAGTTAACATACTGACGGAAAACTAGTCAAGAAACTGGAATGACATTTTTGTTGACTGGGCTAGTGGTACTTGAGGAATGCTATTGTTAGAATCGCTTACAAGGAATCGTGGTCATTGTTAGGAGCTGCATTGTTAGGCTCCGTGTTTAGAGTTAAAGTTAGGTAGAGGCATGTCGGGGACAGCGGTTCTAAAAGGGGGTATCTCGCGGGTCGGATGGCGGGTCGTCGTGCGGGTGGGGAAAGGTGCCTTTATTGGTTATCATCATGTGTGTGTATTAGGCAACAGGAGGCGACATGTAAAAAAAAAAATGCTGACAAGCAATTATTAGTATCGTTAGCATCATGTATTCTGACCTTCCCTCCTTGTTTTCTAACACAACTTCCTAGATTTCTGACCATGCCCCTCAACATCCCCCTTCCTACTATCATCATGTGCCTCAACACTATCATCATGTGCCTCAACACTATCATGTGCCACCCTCAACATCCCCCTTCCTACTATCATCATGTGCCTCAACACTATCCACCCTCATCATCATCATCATGTGCCTCAACACTATCCACCCTCATCATCATCATCATGTGCCACCCTCAACACTATCCACCCTCATCATCATCATCATGTGCCTCAACACCACCCTTCATATCATCAAGCCACACAAAGTATCAATCATCTCTCTCACACATTCATGGTAAACCAAAACAAAACTCGTTCTATATTTCTCACAGCTTTATTATTAATACAACAAATATACGACACATATATATATTACTGTCCGGTTGTTGATAATTTTAAGCGTCTGGGTTTCCTCCCTCCTGTTTTGGTGGTACTGTTTGTTAAATGTCTATCAAACACGGGTACATAGGAAGTGTCATTAGCCTTCAAAACACAACCGCCCTCCATTTTGACAAAACCTTGATCAAAGCTGGAATAGGTAATCGGTGACTCTGCTGAAACATCCGCGGCATTCATATTGGGTGCCGGATCTGTCGTCTGATTAACAAGAGTGAGGTTCCCTTGATTAACAAAGGGGGGCGTGTAGTCGATTAGATTCGTGTTAACAAGAGATGGTATGTAGTTTTGGTGGTTAACGACAGGCGGCGTGTAGTTGATCTGATTAACGAGAGGTGGCGTGTAGCTGATCTGGTTAACAACAGGCGGCGTGTAGTTGAGGTTAGCATAAGCGGTTAAAATTTCCTCTCGCATCTCGACTAACGTGATAAATTCCTCTCTCGATAGTGTTATCCCAGTTCTGGTAGGAAACTTAAAAAAACTATCACCGCTATATGTCCTTATATTTATCAATGGTCTGTTACGAAAAACACAAACCGAGACTGCCTTAACGCCATCTTTAGACAATGGAACTACAGTCTCATTTCCACGTGACATAAATATGCGCTGATCACTGAGATCAAACGAAATTGGCGTATTCAAGCTACACGACTCCATATTCAAAGAAAAACAAACCACCTGGCAACAGACGTTGGTTATGTGTGTGCGTGTACACTGCTCGACTGGGGGGTTTTATACCCGTTTATCGGGTCGAGGACCGTCTATTTATAGCAGCTAACGCAATACGTTATCAGGCGTGGTAATCAGTCGTGTTGCGACATGTTCAGTGACCTCTGGAACTGACCCAATAGGGGGGTGATGTGTGGGGAAATATGATGCGTGTAACAATTCGGTCTCAGGTAACGCGGCTTGAGACTAGGAAACTCCTCCTCCTCCCCCCTGTCGTGTTTATATAGGTTGTGGATTTTAAAAATAGGTGTTAGTTGAAGAGGGGGAAACCTCGCGCGCTGACCTAAAATCACTCGTTGTTATTTTCGTCGGGGGCGTAATCACTAAAGTTAGTAGCACTTGCGAGGATGGATCCCCGATGGAATCATCCCTTCACAGCTCTGATAGCCGGTCCTACCGGGTGTGGGAAAACGGTATTTGTGCAAAAGTTTATACAGAACCTTCACGAGCTAGCTGTCCCCGTACCGGAGGAAGTTATATGGTGTTATGGGGAATGGCAGCCGATATACGAGACTATGGGGTCAGTGAGATTTATCGAGGGTCTACCAGACGTCGATAAATTGGAAGGTGGTAAGAAGAGAAGACTGATCGTCATCGATGACTTGATGTCTGAGACGGACGAGCGGGTAACAAAATTATTCACCAAAGGTAGTCATCACAGAGATATTAGTGTGATGTACATTGTTCAAAATCTATTCGGAAAAAATAAAGAACATCGAACCATAAGTCTCAATACGCACTATTTAGTCCTTTTCAAGAACCCGAGAGACGGGAGTCAAATTATGAATCTGGGTAAACAAATGTACCCGGGTCGGGTGGGGTACCTCCAAGATAGTTTTAAGGACGCGACAGCGACTCCTCACGGTTATTTGCTGGTCGATCTTCGTCAGGACACACCTGATAATCTTAGGTTGAGAACAAAAATATTCCCGGGGGAGAGACAAATCGTCTACGTGCCAAAGTAGAGAATCATGTGTGATCAAGCACTTAGACGGCACGGTGAAATGTTGAAATGTATGCGCGCCGCCTCGCCGACCGGTTTAAGAGCCATATTAAAAACAGCCTCTCCCAAACTCATTAACTTTTTGTGCGAGTGTTGTCATAACATATTAAAAGGTAATGTTAGACTCACTCAGCGACAGAAGTGCGAGCTACGTCGACACAAGAACAAGTTGAGACTTCTCACTAAAAAGAAACCGAGTCTTAAGCGGCGGAAAGAGATTCTACAAACCGGTGGGTTCATAGGTGCTTTGCTCCGTCCTATATTAAGTATTCTCGGTGGAGTACTAGGTGCGTAACAATGGCCAAAAAAATGATTTTGGTGGATCCTCGATTCCTCGAGGGTCTTAAACAGACTACTACCACGTCCTATAGCCCACCCGAGGTGATCGGTGACAACTTGAGAGATTTAGATGATGAAATGCAACGCATCCTATTCCGCGATGATTTAGCACCCGCCGATAAGGCCAGAGTGTACCAACGCGCCCTGCATCAATATTTAACTAGATTGGAGCAGTATAAACGACGCTCATTGGGCTCGGTCGATCTCATTCAACACAACACGGCAACAGAAAAAACACATTCCCCACCAACACCATCATTCGAGCTATCACCAGAGCAGACCAAGACACCACCACCACCACCAGCGGAAACCCCAAAGGTAGGTAATGAAACCACTCCGCCCGTAGCCACGTATAAACTGAGACCTAAAAAAAGAAAGAGCGGAATCCCAACACCAAAATGGGAACGGTGGAGAAAATATTGAGACGTCGTTACTTTGACCCTAGTCGACCAGGGGCGTATAGTGGTGCAACGGCCCTGCAACGTAACACCAAACTGGGACTCGCAAAGATCAAACAATGGCTGAGTCATCAAGATACCTATACCCTTCATAAACCAATTCGTCGCAGATTTGAAAGGCGTCCCATTATAACGAGTGGCCCCCAACAGCAATATCAGGCAGACCTAATCGATTTGAGACATTTGAAAAAACACAACGATGGATATTCCTATTTGGTATCTTGCGTGGACGTTTTCAGTAAATTCGCGTGGTCTGTACCGATACGAACCAAAACGGGGAAATCCTTAGTGGAAGCCGTCGGTAAGATATTTCTCGATGGGAAACCCGCGAGTTTTCAAACCGATAAGGGGTCAGAGTTTCTGAACAGAACATTTCAGAAATTCCTCGCTGACAACAACATTCACTTTTTCACTACGCAGAACGAAGATATCAAGGCCGCCGTGGTGGAACGCTTTAATAGGACTCGGAAACAACGGATGTGGCGATATTTCACGAAATCCAATAAGTTGTCCTATGTCCGAGTCCTCCCCGCCCTACTTCGAAGTTATAACCATTCGTATCACAGAAGTATAAAAATGGCACCGGTCGACGTCAACGCAGACAATCAAGAGCAGGTATGGAACACGTTGTATAATAGCAAACGCAACTTTAAATTTGAAAGACCCCTGTACAAGCCCGGTGATCGAGTTAGACTGGTCCTGGGCAGAGCCAATTTTAAAAAGGGTTATGCCCCGGCTTGGACGGAGGAACTGTTTTCCATCAGTCGAGTAAACGAAACAAACCCCGTTACATATGTGTTGAAAGACGATAAGGGCGATGAGATAGAGGGGTCATTCTACACAGCGGAAATTCAAAAAGTTGGAGACAAACACGAGTACAGAATCGAGAGTGTCATAACCGAGCGTCGCACATCCTTTGGGCGAAAGGAGTGTTTAGTCAAATGGTTTGGGTACGATTCCTCATTTAACAGTTGGATACCGTCCAAGGACATTGTCAGATACAAAAACTAGAGATGCGAGAAGAAGAAGAGGAGGAAGTGGTAACTTTTGGTGGAGAGCCCGATTTGCGAGCCGTAAACTCGGGAGTCGGGAGAGACGGCGAACCGCGCTGGTTGGGGTCGATGTTTGGGAAACTATCCCCCTACTTAGAACTTGTCTTTATTTGTCAAGTGGTAGTTATATATACAGTTGTAGCGGTCTCGCTGTTCAATCTGACCACCGAAAAGCCAGACGCGAAGGAGGGAAAACTGTGGATAGCCCTACTGAGCAGCTGTTTGGGTTACATGCTACCGAATCCAAACTTGGAGAGGCGACGGCGAAAAGAGTAAAAAAAAAAAATGAGTTTTTATGTCACCCTGCCCAGCAACGCATCTATGGAACTTTTTAAGGATAATAACCCAGGCCACTTTTTCGTTAAACTTCCTCAGACCATTGACATTTCGACGCAGTATGAGATCGCGCTGGTGGAGATACAATTTCCGCTAAATTATTTCAATGTAATAGAGGGTGATGTCTGGATTCGCTACGAATCTCTCGATAACGACGATATTTGCGACGCCAGATTTTATTTCAACGTGACATTGGAGCCCGGGTTATATACGAAACCCGATGCGTTCATCGGCGCGTTGAACGCGTCGATCGTAAAAGCGGAGGATGAGTCGTATAGGGGAGTGAAAGGGAAAAAAATGAGATTCATTTACGCAAAAGAGGTGAATAAAGCCATCTTGAAACTTTACGAAAAAGGAGTCAGTGTTACCATAAGCGACACTTTGAAAAACATGTTAGCCTTCCCCACGACCACAATATCAGACACGGCTCCCGATATCTTCAGCGTGGGTGTAATGGACTTGGAAAGTGTTGCGAAGAATGTCTACGTCTACTGCGATCTCGTTTCCCCAGACCGGTCGGGGATGTGATGGTGCCTCTCCTCAGGAGCGTGCCTGTTCTCAATAGAAATCACACCTCGGTGTTTCAGATCTACGATAAGCCTCACTACCTACCCCTGAGTAGATTTTCCTTCGATACCGTCGAGATCCTTTTAGCCAACGAACACGGAAAAACCATTCCATTCACCAGCGGGACGTCGGTGCTAACGGTACACTTTCGAGTCAAGAAGCATCTCGAGCTGGTATAATGGTGAAACACACTCCCCTTCATAGAGATGTTGAGTTATACGAAGACTTTTACTGTTGTCAGGCGGGCGATGGGATGCCCGTGTTTATAGGAGGTCGAAGTCAGAGCGGTCGAGGAATCGGTAGTTTCTTTGGTGGAATCGGGAGGGCTATTTTACCCTGGTTAAAAACCGGCGGTAAGGCCTTGCTCAGAGAAGGCTTGGGGACCGGTCTGCAGGTCGCACAGGACGCATTGGCCGGAAAAAATGTCGGTGAAGCTTTCAAAGAACGAGCTAAGGAGGCCGGTCAGCGGTTGCTACACGGGGCCGTAGACCACCTGCGTGATAACGACCAATCAGGAAGTGGTTTACGTCAAAGCAGAAAGCGAGTTATGAAGCTACCTCCACCAGGAGAACCCGTTACGAAGAGGATAAAACCGACAGCTGGACGGTTCCACCTTCATTCGGTGCACAACAGAGGGAAGAAGACGAGGGTGGCAAAGGATATTTTCGACTAATAATGTCCCTCATTCACCCCAAATCGTGCGAATGTCTTCACTCTGGTTTGGATTTATTTAGCGTCCCACCCACACAGACATCTCTAGACTCTGGCCAGTTTATTGAAATTCGTCCGATCGCAGCTTTGTCGCATAGCGCACCGATAGAGTTTTTCATTTCTGGAAACAGCGAGGAGTATCTAGATCTTTTCAACACGTTTTTACATCTGCGGGTCAAAATCACCCTCCCGAATGGTGATAGTGTACCAGTCGATGGTGAGGTAGGACCGGTCAACAATTATCTTCACAGTCTATTTTCACAAGTCGACGTATCGCTAAACGACACGTTGGTTACACCGTCGGAGAATACCTATCCTTTTAGAGCGGTGTTTGAGGCCACGCTAAATTACGGAGAGGATGCGAAAACGGGATACTTGACGGCCGCTCTGTTCTACAAAGACACAGCTGGCCACCATGACGATTTGAAAGAAAATGAGGGTTTTAAAACACGGCGCGATTTGACTTCGGGTAGTAAAGAGGTTGAAATGATGGGTCGTTTGCACTCTGATGTCTTTGTGCAGGAACGTTACATGTTAAACAGAGTCGATGTAAAGATAAAACTCACGCCCTCGAAGGATGTGTTCAGCCTCGCGGCTCACGATAGCTCTGTGGGTTATAAGAGTGTTATCACCTACGCCGCGCTCGTGGTCAGGAAAGCTAAGCTAAACCCCGCGATTTCTCTGGCCCACGAAAAGGCTCTCTTGAGCGGGAATGCGCGGTACCCGATCAAGAGGGTTACCATCAAGACATTTTCCATCGCTAGCGGGATGCTCTCCCACAGTCAAGACAATTTATTTTTGTCTCAGACACCGACCCGTATAGTGATAGGTTTGATTACGGCCAGTGCTTTTAATGGTGTTTACACAGCTAACCCGTTCAATTTTCAACACTTTTGTCTGATTTATATGAACCTGACGGTCGACGGGAAATGTATCTCGGGAAAGCCTCTAACTATGGACTTTGAACGAAATCAATACGCGAGAGCTTTCTTCGGCACAAATCTGGCCATGGGTCTGATTGGTAAAGACGCTGGGAATAACGTTGATTATAGAGAATTCAAGGACGGATACTGCCTATTTGGTTTTGACCTCTCGTCCAGCCTACTGGACGGCTCCCATTTTGAGCTAGCCACAAGCGGACCCTTGTCGATAGAACTCAAGTTTGCCGCTCCCACCACTACTCCCCTACAAGTTATCGTCTACGCAGAGTTGGACTCGGTGCTCGAGGTGTCCAAGACAAGGCAGATTCTAACAGACTTCGCCGTTTGAGAGAGAGTCGAATATGAACACGAGGGAGATTTACAACCTTTTGATGTCGGATATTTTCGTTCGACGTTGTTCCCTTGTTAGTGTCATTCCACGAAACCACTTACCGCCGAGCATCGACCCAACGGCGACCGCGGCCTTTGTCATAAACACCGACCCTGCCCACGAACCCGGTGAGCATTGGGTGGCCCTATTTTACAACGGTCTCGGCGAATGTGAGTATTTCGATTCCTACGGTTTGCCTCCCAGACACGTGGATATTTTAAACTTTATAGAGCAAAACTCACACGTTCCATTCGTCTACAACCCGCGGGTGTTGCAAGATTTGTTTAGCAACACGTGCGGTCTATATTGTGTTTATTATATACTTCTTAAGTGTCGTGGCGCGAAACTTAACAGAATTCTCATGCCTTTTTCATCGAGACAGCACGTAAACGACCGTATCATTTATCGTTTGCTCGCCCCGTGGATACTTCGGCTTCGAGGGGCCCGCCCAGACGCTTAAAATTATCAACAACCGGACAGTAATATATATGTGTCGTATATTTGTTGTATTAATAATAAAGCTGTGAGAAATATAGAACGAGTTTTGTTTTGGTTTACCATGAATGTGTGAGAGAGATGATTGATACTTTGTGTGGCTTGATGATATGAAGGGTGGTGTTGAGGCACATGATGATGATGATGAGGGTGGATAGTGTTGAGGGTGGCACATGATGATGATGATGAGGGTGGATAGTGTTGAGGCACATGATGATGATGATGAGGGTGGATAGTGTTGAGGCACATGATGATAGTAGGAAGGGGGATGTTGAGGGTGGCACATGATAGTGTTGAGGCACATGATGATAGTGTTGAGGCACATGATGATAGTAGGAAGGGGATGTTGAGGGGCATGGTCAGAAATCTAGGAAGTTGTGTTAGAAAACAAGGAGGGAAGGTCAGAATACATGATGCTAACGATACTAATAATTGCTTGTCAGCATTTTTTTTTTTTTACATGTCGCCTCCTGTTGCCTAATACACACACATGATGATAACCAATAAAGGCACCTTTCCCCACCCGCACGACGACCCGCCATCCGACCCGCGAGATACCCCCTTTTAGAACCGCTGTCCCCGACATGCCTCTACCTAACTTTAACTCTAAACACGGAGCCTAACAATGCAGCTCCTAACAATGACCACGATTCCTTGTAAGCGATTCTAACAATAGCATTCCTCAAGTACCACTAGCCCAGTCAACAAAAATGTCATTCCAGTTTCTTGACTAGTTTTCCGTCAGTATGTTAACTTATTTTTTTTCATAGTTTTTATTATTTCGCCTTTTTTAAAAATCAGTTTTATCACATTTAACTATATTTCTTAACGTTTTGAAACATATTTATCACATACTCTTTTAAAATACTCTTTCACAAATTTCTAACACGAGCGAGGCGATCACCGGACACGGAGCGACGATCACCGGATTAGCACCGAGTCTCCATTGAATTTACCTGCGGTTAAGCTCTCAGAAACACAGGAGACCGTTCGACAAAACTAACCTTTCAATGTTATTGCTTGTCAGCATTTTTTTTACATGTTGCCCGGCCTGTCACGTAGTAGACCCGTGTTCGAATCCTGAAGGGAGACTGTTTTTTTTATTTATTTTTTTTTATTTTTAATAATTCTGAGTTTACTTTCACAAATACATATTTTTTAAATAATTCTGAATTTTTACTTTCACATACTCTTTTAAAATACTCTTTCACAAATTTCACACAGCGAGCGACGATCACCGGACACGGATTAGCACCGAGTCTCTATTGAATTTACCTGAGTTAAGCTCTCAGTGATTCGACAAACTGACGAACACCAAAAAAAAAAAAAATTCCCCCAAAAAATAATGAAGTTCGAAAAAATCGCGAATTCGAAAAAAAAATAATTTTTTTTTTTTGGCACCGTTTTGGTGCAAAGTCGGTGCAAAGTCGGTGCCAAATCTATTGTATTTCGGTGCATGTTATTCCACTTTTCTGTTGCATTCACAGCCACCGCTACTACTTACAATATATATTTTTTTGTTAATGTAGATCATCATTATAATCATCAAGTGCCATCTCCGCAACGAAGGTTGGCTTCCATGGAACGCCATTCTGCTCTGTCTTGCATTGATGATGTAGGTTGTTATAGGATGGTTTGTCCATCTTTTGATGTTACTCATCCGTGTTAGTCTTGGTCTGCCTCTGCCTCTTTCACCTTGTATTTTCCCCTCCAGGATTACTTTTAGTAGGCTGTTGTGTCTTTTAACATGACCCAAAAATCGCATTTGTCTTGTTTTGAATTGTGTTTAGTAGTTCTCTTTTCATTTTTAATTGTTTTAAGACTTCATCGTTTGTTTTCTTTTCCTTCCATCCAATTCTACCTAATCTTCTATATACTCACATTCAATTTAGATAGAAATGTTAAATAAAATAATATTGGCGAGATTATGTACACATTGAGTTAAATAAACTTCTCAGAGTTTTTTTTACAAGATAAAATAGCAAAAAGAGATCTACACTGCAGGTGCAATCAAGATAAAATACCAGTACTAATATACATTGCAGATGTTGGTACTAAGGTAGGTCATGTTATCAGAGCAGATCTAAAATACTATCTCCCCAAAAAATTACGTGAAGTGATGGCGAGATAAAAATAAAACTTTTCAACTCCAATGTTAAGTCATTCATATTATATGGCGGTGAAACATGGAGAATAACAAAATTGACAATCGTGGAGAAACAGAGTTTCATTAATGGATGCTTACGCAGAATAAAAGGATGGAAATGGCAGGACAACATCAGCTAACATAGAATTATGGAAATGTGCCAGTCAGATACCAGTGGATAAAGAGATACAACGAAGATGATGACGCTGGATAGGACACATACTGCGGAAGCCAACTGAGAGTATTACACAATAGGCCCTTTTTGAAATCCCCAGGGGAAAAGACAAAGAGGAAGACCAAAGAATTCTTGGAAAAGACGGATAGAAGCAGAGATGAAGATGATGGGGAAGACATGGAATGATCTTTAAAGAACGGCAAGAAACAAAACGACTTGGAAAGTGTTTGTTGAAGACCTATAGGACACACACTACGGAAGCCAACTGACATTATTACACAACAGACCCCTTTTTGGAATCCCCAGGGGAAAAGACAAAGAGGAAGAAACAGGAATTCTTGGATAAGATAGATAGAAGCAAAGATAAAGATGATGGGGAAGACATGGAATGATCTTAAAAGAATGGCAAGAAACAGAACGACTTGGAAAGTGTTTGTTGAAGGCATATGCTCCACAGGGAGCTAAAAGGTAGAAGAGGAAGAAGATGGCGAGATAGAAATCGGACGACTGGAAGGCGAAAGTGTAGTGGAAGTAGAAATGAGGTGGTCAGTGGGGGGGGGGGGGGGCAATATGCTAAGGATGGTTGAGAGATGAGCAAATTAGAGAAATGTTGCTGTTGTCATATGTTGTTTTACAAGACAAATCGTGCTAATTGTTTGACTGTTTCGTGGCGTAAAGACAGGAAATGACAGAACAGTTATCTGATTATTAGTAGGGCTTTATGTGAAGAGGGGCTTTGTGTGAAGTGGACTGTGTGTGAAGCAGGACTTTGTGTGAAGTTAGACTTTGAAGAGGGGCTTTGTGTGAAATTGACTGTGCGTGAAGCAGGACTTTGTGTGAAGTTAGACTTTGTGTAAAGAGGGGCTTTGTGTGAAGAAGGAATTTGTGTGAAGAAGGACTTTGTGTGAAGTTAGACTTTGAGTAAAGAGGGGTTATATGTGAAGCAGGACTTTGTGTGAAGAAGGGCTTTGTGTGAAGTTAGACTATGTGTAAAGAGGGGCTTTGTGTGAAGAAGGAATTTGTGTGAAGCAGAACTTTGTTTGAAGAGGGGCTTTGTGTAAAGCGGGACTTTATGTGAAGCATGACTTTGTGTGACGTTAGACTTTGTGTAAATATGGGCTATATGTGAAGCAGGACTTTGTGTAAAGAAGGACTTTGTGTGAAGTTAGACTTTGTGTAAAGAGGGGTTTTATGTAAAGAACGATTTCTATTAAGCTGGATTTTGCGTAAAGTGGGGTTTGTGTAAAGAACTACTTTGTATGAAGCAGGAATTTGTATAAACAACGGTTTTGTGTAAAGAAGTGCTTTGAGTGAAACAGACCTTTATGTGAAGTAGAACGTTGTGTAAAGCAATACTATGTGAAGTAGAATGTATATGAAGCGGGACTTCGTAGTAAAATCGAAGTAAAACTTTAATGTAATTCATAACTTTGACAGAAGTAATAAAAAAATGGTGTGAAGTTTAACTGTGTGAAGTAAAACCTTGGTATGAAATAAGACTTTGAAGTTTAACTGTGTGAAGTAAAACTTTGGTGTGAAGTTTGACTGTGTGAAGTAAAACCTTAGTATGAAGTAAAACTGTGAAGTTTAACTGTGTGAAGTAAAACTTTAGTGTGAAGTTTGACTGTGTGAAGTAAAACTGTGAAGTTTAACTGTGTGAAGTAAAACTTTGGTGTGAAGTTTGACTGTGTGAAGTAAAACTTTGGTGTGAAGTTTGACTGTGTGAAGTAAAAACTTTGGTGTGAAGTTTGACTGTGTGAAGTAAAACTTTGGTGTGAAGTTTGACTGTGTGAAGTAAAACCTTGGTATGAAGTAAAACTGTGAAGTTTAACTGTGTGAAGTAAAACTCTGAAGTTTAACTGTGTGAAGTAAAACTTTAATGTGAAGTTTAACTGTAGATTACGATTTGGTAGACTTTGATGGTAGATTTGTTAGACTTTGAAGGTAAATTTTTTAGACTTTGAAGGTAGATTTGTTAGACTTTGAAGGTAGATTTGTTAGACTTTGAAGGTAGATTTAGTAGACTTTGAAGGTAGAATTGAATGTAGATTTGTAGCCCGGGGATGTAAGGATGTAAGGAAATAGTTGTAGTTGGGTATAGGGTCAGGACAATGGGAGAAACATGGTAAGTAATGGGAGATTTGAAAACAGCTGTGAGTGCAGAGAGTAGCACGAGATAGTTAACGTTAATGAGTGGAGTGGGGAAAGGTCTCGTGCGATAAGTGAGCGAGAAGAAACTCTAGAGTGAGTTGTCTTAATGTGGGGACAATGATTTGATTGGTGGAGTGGTGACGTAGGTGATGTGGTTACGTAGGTGACGTGGGATTGGTTGGAAAAGGAGAACTTATGGCCAGTGTACAGAAAAATAGAGGTCCAGTGAGAAAAAGCCGAAAGGCTAGGTTAACACAACGGGAAGCCCAAGTAAACGAAGTTAGTAGTCCAGTCTGGGTGGGACAAATAGAAGTACAGCTTAGTAAGCTAAGAGATGGAAAGAATGCAAGTCTTAGATAGTATAAGCTAGGAGATGGAAGAATACAAATCTTAGATAGTATTAGCTAGGAGATAGAAGAATGTAAGTCTTAGATAGTATTAGCTAGGATATGGGAGAATGCAAGTCTTAGATAGTATTAGCTAGGAGATGGGAGAATCCAAGTCTTAGATAGTATAAGCTAGGAGATGGAAGAATACAAATCTTAGATAGTATTAGCTAGGAGATAGAAGAATGTAAGTCTTAGATAGTATTAGCTAGGAGATGGGAGAATGCACGTCTTAGATAGTATTAACTAGGAGATAGAAGAATGTAAGTCTTAGATAGTATTAACTAGGAGATAGAAGAATGTAAGTCTTAGATAGTATTAGCTAGGAGATGGGAGAATCCAAGTCTTAGATAGTATTAGCTAGGTGATGGAAGAATGCATGTCTTAGATAGTATTAGCTAGGAGATGGAAGAATGCAAGTCTTAGATAGTATTAGCTAGGAGATGGAAGAATGCAAGTCTTAGATAGTATTAGCTAGGAGATGGGAGAATCCAAGTCTTAGATAGTATTAGCTAGGAGATGGAAGAATCCAAGTCTTAGATAGTATTAGCTAGGTGATGGAAGAATGCAAGTCTTAGATAGTATTAGCTAGGAGAAGGGAGAATGCAAGTCTTAGATAGTATTAGCTAGGAGATGGGAGAATGCAAGTCTTAGATAGTATTAGCTAGGAGATGGAAGAATCCAAGTCTTAGATAGTATTAGCTAAGAGGAAGGGAGAATACAAGTCTTAGATAGTATTAGGAGATGGGAGAATGCAAGTCTTAGATAGTATTAGCTAAGAGACGACTACGTCGATGGGCAACTGGATTGTGTTAGTGAGAAGAGCATAACCCGCTCGTTCATAACGGAACGTTAGGTGGAGATTTCTTACACCGATCTAGAGAGGATAATAGTACGCACAAGTCTAGATATAAGCAAGTGTTAGAGTAGAACGTTAATAAAGAGAGTGACGGGCTAAAAGTAATTCGTAACCAGAGTACAGTGCGAAAAACAGTAGTGAGCCCAAAAAGCAATGTAAGCTTACTGGGTCGACTGGGGCGGTTAACCATACCGCCCAGCCCTTGTAAATACATTGTTATATTTAGTACATTGTTATATTCAGCATCTGTGTAAATAAATCAAGTCACGTTTTGTGTTCTTCTTGACTCGTGTGACCGCAGTGTGAAGGCTGTGCAGTAGTTGATCCCGGCCAAGCAACACAACGCGGAGTGCAAGACCGCTAGCAGACGACGAACACGGATACTCCTGGTAAACAGGAGACAGTCGAGCTTGGAGCCTGACTCCCGTGGGAGAGGTTAAGAGGGCCATGCGGTGTGTACGGAACCATTTTTAAAAGTGAAGTAAAGTCTAAATTTATATTAACACAAACAAACGCGTGTCTTCTTGTTGCCCATACAATTATCAAATTAATTTCAAAGTAGTATTAGATGTAAATTATATCTTGGCATACCAATGTACAAGTATGATATAACATTTTGTGTAATGAATTGTAATTAAAAAAAAAAACATACTATTAAAGCTATGGTAATTTTGTAGTCTACATACATATGTTAAAAAATAATAAAGATAGAGCATCGTTAAATGTTTAATGTGGGGTATAGTTATGTGGTTTCAATGCACATATTATTTTGACCTTCTACTTCTTTTCTCTTTCACTGATACCTAAAAGGTGTCGTGATTTATATCATTTGTCGTTCTTGTGCTGCTCGAATTGTCTGAATTAGTGATTTTCCTTTGTTGTTACATGTCTCTGTCACTGCATCTATCCATCTTCTTCTGGGTCTTCCTCTTGGTCTTTTCCCATGCATTCTCGAGAAGAACGCCCTTGATGGTGATTGGTGAGGATTCATTCTGACCAGGTGGCCGAACCATTTAAGTTGTTGTTGTTCTATATATTCTTGGCAGGGTTTTGTTCCTATCATTTTTCTTATGGTTTCATTTGGTATTCTATCTCTTCTTGTGTTGTTTGTTACTTTTCTCAAGCATCGCATCTCACATGTATTGATCTTTCTTAAATGGGATTTAGAAAGGGTCCATGTTTGACTTTATTAGCACAAAGTTGGTATGAAGATGCTATTTATCATTTGTTGTTTAGCTGGCATTATTTTGACCACTTGCACATTATTGAAGGCCAGGCTCGTCAAGTCGAAATGACCACGGTGTGGCCCAGAAGTAGAGCGCCAGATGAACGGGACGCCGATGGCCGGTTCACAGTGTTACCGGGCGAGGTGTGTTGTCACAGACCTATCATCGAATCTATCATCAAGCACGTCGTAACAGACGGCGTTATCACGGCAGCTACAAAGGTGACCAGAGACGATAGTCAAGAACGTCGTTAACAAGCGGCGCCTACGTATTAGTGTGGTTAGACAGTTCTTAGACATCTCATAAAGGTCTACTAGAAACCCACGTAGACTAGATTTTTTAGACTGTAAAAGTAGATTAGGTAGACTTTGAAGGTAAATTTGGTAGACTTTGAAAGTCGATGTGGTAGATTTATTTGTAGATTTGGTAGACGCTGAAGGTAGATTTGGTAGAATTTGAAGATATATTTGGTAGATTTTGAAGGTAGACGTGGTAGACTTTAGATTTCAAGGTAGATTTGGTAGTCATTGAAGGTAGATTTGGTAGACTTGATAGATTTTAGAGGTAGATTAGAGGGTACATTTTGTAGACTTTCAAGGTAGATGTGGTAAACTTTTAAGGTAGATTTTGTAGACTTTGAAGGTAGGTAGATTTTGTAGACTTTGAAGGTAGATTTCATAGACTATGAAGGTAGATTTGGGCGTAGATTTGGTAGATTTAAATGTAGATTTGGTAGATTTTGAAGGTAGATTTGGTAGACTATATACAAAATGCATTCCATATGCGGTGTCTGCACCGTGTTCTTGGTATCTCCGAGAAGGATAAAGTGACAAATGTGGAGGTCATGACTAGCACAGGCCTCCCGAACATCTACACGCTGCTCAAATAACGTAGAGTGCCCTGGTTGTGCTACGTACATCGCATGGAAGATGGTCGAATACCAAAAGATATACTCTATGGAAAACTAGCAGATGGCAAAAGAACTAGGGGGTGCCCGAAACTTCGATTTGTAAACGTGACATGAAGACTATGAGCATAAACTTGCAGCATGGGAAGAAATAGCTGCAGACCGCATCATCGGAAACACATTCTAAGGCTCCAACTCAAACAAGAAGCAGACAGATTCACAGAAAAAGAGAATACATGACGAAAGTTAAGAAAAGAAAAATATAACATTTCTGGGTGCGCTAAAAAATGCATAGTTAACTATGACTGACGGGGGCTACTACTATTATGTTTTAGACGTTGACCACACTAGTAAATCACATACTTTCATTCCTTCTCAGCTGTGATCTACGTCACAAGGAATATATCCTTTCCAGGTTGGAACAGTACAACAGTGAATCTTATGTCTTACCACCATGAAACATTCAATGTGTTGTGTATTGTGATTTTAATCTTCTTCTTTCATCTACGAACCGCCAGGATCGTTTGTCAGCACCTCAGACAGACTTAGTTAACTTTATCCACATCTCTATCTTCATTCATTCATTCTTTGAGACTTTGCAAAGTCGAGGCATGTTCATTCTTTGATGTCATCTTCCCATCTCTTTCTCTGCCTACTTCTCCTTCTCAATCCTTTCACAGTTCTTTGCAGAATACTATTTTAATGCAAAGTATAAATGTTGAGAAATAGTTCTTTTAAGTGAAACCACAACATCTTTAAACGGGTACCAACGAACATTTGTTCCCAGAGAACGTTAAAGCTTCCTCAGAATATCATCCATATGTCGAGAATTATGAGAAGAGGAAACGGGAATACAAAATATCAATACACAACCTGCAAGATACCCTTTGTGTGGTTGGAAAATATGATTTTGGGGGTGGGGAGATGGGAAATATGGCTTTAGGGGTATCACGATAGGAAATATGACTTTAGGGGTATCACGATGGGAAATATGACTTTAGGGGTATCACGATGGGTGACTTTAGGGGTATCACGATGGGATCACGATGGGAAATATGACTTTAGGGGTATCACGATAGGAAATATGACTTTAGGGGTATCACGATAGGAAATATGACTTTAGGGGTATCAAGATGGGAAATATGACTTTAGGGGGACCAAAATGGGAAATATGACTTAGGGAGATCACGATGGGAAATATGACTTTAGGGGGACCAAAATGGGAAATATGACTTAGGGAGATCACGATGGGAAATATGACTTTAGGGGGACCACAATGGGAAATCTGACTTTAGGGGGACCAAGATGGGAAATATGACTTTAGGGGATCAAGATGGGAAATATGACTTTAGGGGGATCAAGATGGGAAATATGACTTTAGGGGATCAAGATGGGAAATATGACTTTAGGGGGATCAAGACGGGAAATATGACTTTAGGGGGATCAAGATGGGAAATATGACTTTAGGGGATCAAGATGGGAAATATGACTTTAGGGGATCAAGATGGGAAATATGACTTTAGGGATCAAGATGGGAAATATGACTTTAGGGGGATCAAGACGGGAAATATGACTTTAGGGGATCAAGATGGGAAATATGACTTTAGGGGATCAAGATGGGAAATATGACTTTAGGGGATCAAGATGGGAAATATGACTTTAGGGGATCAAGATGGGAAATATGACTTTAGGGGGATCAAGACGGGAAATATGACTTTAGGGGATCAAGATGGGAAATATGACTTTAGGTGGGACCAAAATGGGAAATATGACTTTAGGGGGACCAAGATGGGAAATATGACTTTAGGGGGACCAAGATGGGAAATATGACTTTAGGGGGACCAAGATGGGAAATATGACTTTAGGGGGACCAAGATGGGAAATATGACTTTAGGGGGACCAAGATGGGAAATATTACTTTAGGGGGACCAAGATGGGAAATATGACTTTAGGGGGACCAAGATGGGAAATATGACTTTAGGGGGACCAAGATGGGAAGTATGACTTTAGGGGGATCAAGATGGGAAATATGACTTTAGGGGGACCAAGATGGGAAATATGACTTTAGGGGACCAAAATGGGAAATATGACTTTATTGAGGGGGTCAAGATGGGAATAAATACTTAGCGGGGCTGGTGGGGGTTAAGAATGGGAAATATTATTTAGAGGAGGGGGGCAATATGGGAAACATGACTGGGGGTGGGGCAAGACGTCCATCCAGAAACTGAGCTGAGTAAGGTCAACGATACATAGCTGACTGCTTACATCGGCATACTACAGAGCCGACTCTGCTTCACCTACCAGCGGTGCTCCTAAAAGAGACCATATCTGTGAACCTGCTCCACCTCCCAGCGGTGCTACTAAACAGACATCCAATCTGTGAACCGACTCCACCTTCCAGCGGTGCTACTAAATAGACATCCATTCTGTGAACCTGCTCTAACCTCCCACAATGGTGCTCCTAAAACAGACTATCCAATATGCGAACCTGCTCTACCCCCCAGCAGTGCTACTAAACAGACTATCCAATCTGTGAACATGAACTACACCCCCACCCCCAGCTGTGCTGCTAAACAGACTATCCAATCTGTGAACCTGCTCTACCCCCCCCCCCTCCAGCGGTGCTGCTAAACAGACTATTCAATCTGTGAACCTGCTCTACCTCCCAGTGGTGCTCCTAAAACAGACTATCAAATCTTGCCAAATCGAGTATGGATTGAAAAGGAAAGGCAATCCGGTACTCAAAAATGTGCTGAAGTCGGATTTATGGGCCGAAATTTGCAAAAAAATGACAACAAAGCCCATCCAAGCACACTTACGTTCTTTTGAGGGCGGATGACGACATACTTTATTGGTTCTTCTAAAAATCATAGGGTAAACGGCAGAGAGAAAGAAACATGACTTTATGCCAGTTTGCATTGTGCTATATAACGTGTATGTGTCTGCTAGTGAGTTGAATAAAATGAGAGATATTGTTCGGTTTTGGCCAGAAATAATATCTTTGGTGTTTCTACAGAACTATTCTGCCTCACCTTATCAGAACAGAAATAAATGGCACATCCCGTATAAAAAATCTGGCCTAGAGATGGGCAAAATGAATTACTAGACGTTAAATAACCCGTGTCAGGATGCTCCATGCAACGATTATCAGTCACTTTCTGCAACGTGTATCTCTGCCTGGAACGATCGTCCATGAACCAGTCAGCCACGTTTGATGCAAATGCTCTTTGCTAGACCAGGGATTCCTAAATTGTGCAGCGCTAAAGGAAATCTGTGTGATTCATTTCAGCCTCTGTATCTCACTTTGCTGAAGTGTTGAAGTTCCATAAAAGGCTGAGTTGTATATACGATCTTTTACCAAATTAGGTAGATTATTTTTAAAAAAGTAAAGTACCCCCGTCACGCCAAGTGGCGTATAGGGAATATGGTGTTAGTAACCATACATTTTACAGACCTTCGGCACATGATTTTTGGGGTAATGTGGTCGGTATTACGCCTGTGCTGCTTTACTTTCCCAGAAAAAAATCCGGTACCCATTTAAGGCTGGGTGAACCCGGAAGCCGTCGGTTGGGATCGAACCCTACCCCTTGTCCTTTGTAGTCCAGTTCACTAACCACTGAGCTATCGCGGCTAGGTAGAATATTGGGCATTCATAATTGGGCTGATGAAGTTTTAACTTTATTTGATGATTCTCAGGTACATCCATTTTCTTTTCTAGCAGTTTTCTGCATTCCACAATATTGTAAACCCATCCTTCATCTATTGTCGCTGGTTCAACAGTGATGAATGCAACCGACTTTTGTCATCTATGACTGCAACAAGTTTTCTCATTGATTGCTACAACCAGCTTTTCCGTTGATGATTACAATCAGCATTCTCTTTGATGACGACAACCAGCTTTTCCGTTGATGATTACTATCAGCATTCTCTTTGATGACGACAACCAGCTTTTCCGTTGATGATTACAATCAGCATTCTCTTTGATGACGACAACCAGCTTTTCCGTTGATGATTACAATCAGCATTCTCTTTGATGACGACAACCAGCTTTTCCGTTGATGATTACAATCAGCATTCTCTTTGATGACGACAACCAGCTTTCACGCATACTGACGTCTACTATAGTGTCTATAGTAACTAAGACTTGTAGATTTTTTAGAAAAATAAAATTGAGAAAAAGGGTATCTTGTAGCCCGAAACGCCAATATCTTGTTTTGTCCTTTACGTGAAGCTGTCCCTATACTTTGTAAGAATGATTGTTACACCCCACCACTCGCTTTCTGCTACCAGTTTTAAAGCAGCACTGGAATTATTTGCCTGATCTCTCCACAGTCAAGTATTTAACATTTCAGCATGATTTGGAGCCAAGTCGTATTTTTGAGCATTTCAGTATAGAGTGACGCCGTGTGTTTCCTTACCATACAAGACATATATTAAAAGAGGAGAAGGGAGAAAAGCTAGAGGCAGACCCAGAGTAAGATGGATGGATATACAGCATCAAAGAAATGTTACAACAACATCAATTAACAATGAGTAAAGCCGCTAAAAGAACGAGAACTAACACTGAGTATCTCCATCGACACACGAACAAGTACGGGGGTGGGCCTCGGGTAGCCTAGTTGGGCAAACCGCCAGCCTGGACTACCGACGTTCGGACAACCCGTGTTCGAATCCCGCTGAAAGCAGTGTGAGTTGTACTCGTGGTTAGAAAATATATACCCCCGCGGTCGACCCAGACGCTGGCAGAAATGGCTACCAAGGTATTACTCTGGGAAGGTGAGGAATGCCGCCTCACATCGTGAGGTTTGATACTTGAAGCGACACCATCCTGAAGTCTCCGAACACTTCTGGATAGGCTCCCAAGCACATATGAGTGAAAACTCTTGTGCTAAGAAGCCGATTCAAGTCTCGTACTTTACCTTTACCTATCTACCTTTGGTTATTTGGTTATGGAAGGCCCCGGTATCACTGCAAACGAATTAAAATTCATAATTGCTCAGCCGCCCGTGCCAGCATAATCATTCGAATTAATATCTCACCTCCCAAACAAAGAAAGGTAACTGCAGTCCCCATCATAGCAGTCTCAGAACACGCCAAAAACATAAGGCAAAACCGCATAGAACGTGAATACAGCCAACGGTTCCCTGTCATACGATATCATCATTCATCGTAAACAATTGGACTATCGAAACATGATCAAAACGGATGAGACACACAGCTCACGGTGTGCACAGAGCACTTAACTCAGTAGCTCCTGCAACAAGCCGGACTTGGAATATAAGGAATCTGCAACAAGGAACACTTTTCATGCATAGCCTTCAATTGTTCCCGCCGCCCATTCACCATATACCATGGAAGTTCATATCCTCTTGAAAATGATGATCGTCGTATTTTTAAAAAAATGTATAGCGCTTGATGATGTTTGGCCATCGTTGTTGACTCCAATTCCGAACATATAGACACACAGTTCATCGTCAGATTATCCCCGTCGCACATCAAACAACAGACCTTAAGATTAGCGTACGGCCGGTTATCACAGGTGATCTTGTCAACTGTAAGTGTCTTCAAACTGTGTTGTTGGTTTTGTTCCTCAATGAGATCATAGCAACATGGACAAATACAAATTAACTTAAGAAAATTTGCACAACATGGAACTTTTGACTTTGCTCTTAGAACGGAATCTACATGTGAGCATGCTCTACCTTTACGAACGGGTACAAGAGGAAGTGATGATAGAAAGAAGAATGTATATAATTAAATATTTAAATGCTCGACATACTTACACATGATACAAAATATGTAAATACTAAACATTCCTGTAAATAATACTAATACTTCACATAATAAATGTGTGTACAAATCAAATTGGAATGTTTAAGTATTTGGTATAACTACAAACTATATTATAATACTTAAACTTCATATTCTAAAACACGATGTAATACACAGCTATCACGATGACCTAACCGTTTGCATGAATCAAATTGTAGCGACTGCATCCATCCAGCTGGAACTGTCGATAGTTTGCCACTACACTGCTACCATTCAACATGCAATGCCATCATCTATCAACACATTCAGCCTTTGGCAACACGCTCTTCTCATCATCAGAATATTTGAAGAAGACATGCAACTTTGTACGAGACAATGCAACTTTGTACGAGAGGATATAACTTTGTACGAGACGATGTTACTGTGTAAAAGACAATGTTACTTTTTACGAGACGATACAACTTTGTACGAGACGATGCAACTTTGTAGGAGACGATATAACTTTGTACGAGACGCTGCAACTTTGTACGAGACAATGCAGCTTTGTACGAGACGATGCAACTTTGTACGAGACGATTTTACTGTGTAAAAGACAATGTTACTTTGTACGAGACGATGTTACTTTTCACAAGACGATGCAACTTTTTGCGAGACGATGTTACCTTGTACGAGACGATGCAGCTTTGTACGAGACGATGTAACTTTGTACGAGACGATGTATTTTTGTACGAGACGATGCAACTTTGTACGAGATGATGCAACTTTGTACGATACGATGCTACTTTGTACGAGACGATGTAACTTTGTACGAGACGATGTTACTTTGTACGAGACGATGCAACTTTGTACAAGACGATGTTACTTTGTACGAGACGATGCAACTTTGTACAAGACGATTCAATTTTTTGAAAGATAATGTTACTTTGTACGAGACGATGCAACTTTGTACGAAACGATGCAACTTTGTACAAGACGATGTTACTTTGCACACGACGATGCAACTTAGTACGAGACGATGCAACTTTGTATGAGACGATGCAACTTTGTATGAGACGATGCAACTTTGAACAAAACGATCATCCTTTGTACGAGGCGATGCAACTTTGAACAAGACGATCGTCCTTTGTACGAGACGCTTGGTTTTGTAAAGGGCAACCTGCTTGTAGGTGAGAGGGAATGAAGTCAAATCGTTATGACGGCCTTCGATGTTTAAACAATTCAATTAGATTTGTAATCTTGAACAAACGTATAGTCTATACAACGTAGATACAAATCTAGTGATCTTAATGAATTTATTTGATAAAAGCTTAATTATGTTAGTAAATTAATTTGATAAAAGCCTAATCATGTTAGTAAATTAATTTGATAAAAGTCTAATCATGTTAGTAAATTAATTTGATAAAAGTCTATCATGTTAGTAAATTAATTTGATAAAAGCCTAATCATGTTAGTAAATTAATTTGATAAAAGCCTAATCATGTTAGTAAATTAATTTGATAAAAGCCTAATCATGTTAGTAAATTAATTTGATAAAAGCCTAATCATGTTAGTAAATTAATTTAATGAAAGTTTAATCATGTTAGTAAATTAATTTGATAAAAGCCTAATCATGTAGAGCCGCGATAGCTCAGTGGTTAGTGAACTGGACTACAACGGACACGGGGTAGCGTTCGATCCCAACCGACGGCTTCCGGGTTCACCCAGCCTTAAATGGGTACCGGAAATTCTGGGAAAGTAAAGCAGCACGGGCGTAATACCGACCACATTACCCCAAAAATCATGTGCTGAAGGTCTGTAAAATATAGGGTCACTAACACCATATTTCCAATACGCCACTTGGCGTGACGGGGTACTTTACTTTACTTTTACTAATCATGTTAGTAAATTAATTTGATAAAAGTCTAATCATGTTAGTAAATTAATTTGATAAAAGTCTAATCATGTTAGTAAATTAATTTGAGAAAAGTCTAATCATGTTAGTAAATTAATTTGATAAAAGTCTAATCATGTTAGTAAATTAATTTGATAAAAGTCTAATCATGTTAGTAAATTAATTTGAGAAAAGTCTAATCATGTTAGTAAATTAATTTGAGAAGAGTCTAATCATGTTAGTAAATTAATTTGAGAAAGGTCTAATCATGTTAGTAAATTAATTTGAGAAAAGTCTAATCATGTTAGTAAATTAATTTGATAAAAGTGTAATCATGTTAGTAAATTAATTTGATAAAAGCCTAATCATGTTAGTAAATTAATTTGATAAAAGTCTAATCATGTTAGTAAATTAATTTGATAAAAGTCTAATCATGTTAGTAAATTAATTTGATAAAAGCCTAACATGTTAGTAAATTAATTTGATAAAAGTCTAATCATGTTAGTAAATTAATTTGATAAAAGTCTAATCATGTTAGTAAATTAATTTGATAAAAGCCTAATCATGTTAGTAAATTAATTTGATAAAAGCCTAATCACGTTAGTAAATTAATGTGATAAAAAGTCTAATATGTAATAGATTAATTTGATAGAAAGTCTAGTGATGTTAGTGAATTGATTTATAAGAGTCTAGTGATGTTAGTGAATTCATTCATAAATGTCTAGTGATGTTAGTGAATTCATTTATAAAAGTCTTTTGATTGTAATGAATAATTTTATGACGGTCTAACAATGTTAATTTAATGTTATAAAAGTCTACCGGTGTGTGAATTAATTTGGTAAAAGTTTATTCATAGTAATACATTAATTTTATAACAATCTAATTATATTAAAATGAATTAATTTGGCACTCTCATAACTTCTGTTGATCCATTTTTAGTTGTGGAGGAGAGACTACATTTATATTAACACTAACAAACGCGTGTATTCTTGTTGCAGGTACAATGATCAAATTAATTTCAAAGTAGTATTGGATGTAAATTATATCTTGGCATACCAATGTGCAAGTATGATATTTGTATGATTGGTATGTTAAGGTATATTGGTATGATTTATATGACTTTTTTGTCATGAATTGTAATTTTTAAAATATACTATTAAAGCTATAGTAATTTTGTATTAATTTCTGACCACTCGCACATTATTGATATAACATCGCAAGTACACAATACAACCTGGAAACCTGCTCCAGCAGTATATATGTAATGCAAAGCGAAAAAGAGAAACAGAACTTCGTCATAGTATAGACGGCAGAAAGTTAAAACAAATGGCAAACAATAATTAATAAGCAGCAGAAATAGATTCAATGCAACACAATTTGTCAGAACTAGCGTATATTAAAGAAATAACAAGAGGCAAAACGGCACTCTACACTACAACCTTCGTTCCAACGCTGTACTATAGTCCGTTGAGAAATTCATAATCACACATGAATTAGCTTTGCGTGAATACCGCTTGTTATTTTAGTTTCAAAATTTGCATGCAATCTTAGAATATTGATGACGCAAAGATTTTGGTATTTTTTATTCCACAAACACAACAGATTTTGCACATCAGCGAATTCCTTTGATCTTTTATGACGATATCACACAAGTTGATTCAAATTTTAGAGTTTACAGTAATCGTGTTAAATTTTCCAGTATACTGGAATTCTTGTTATCGTATCTACATAGTGCTTAATTGTGAGTGTTGTTCGTTATGTGTATTTGCAAACATGAATTCAATTGGTTACAATTGCTGATATAGTAAAAAAGTAACCTTTTGCATAGCTATAAATTTGCATTTCAAACTCATTGTAATTTAGATATAAATGTTGGTATTTAAAGTCAACAAATTGTCTACTGAGTCTGCACAAAATTAATAAAGATACGCCTTCCCTTCGGTAATCAATGCCAAGGCAGTGGTGCGTCATGTCGTTCAATAACAATTCAGTTTTGTGCACGGGATTTTCCTGAAGTTAGTGTTTCTGCAATAGCTAAACTATTTTACGTGAACGACCGCACCAAATTAATGTATATATCCTAAAATGGTGTCAAATTCGATGAGGGTGAATTTAATATAGCCTAAAGAAGGAAACTTTTAAACTAGATCAAATTTCTCAGAGCAAAAAATATTTCTATAACGTCATCAATATTCTAAGATTGCATGCACATTTTGAAACCAAAATAACAAGCGGTTATCACGCAATACTAATTCAGGTGTGATTATGAATGTCTGAACGGACTATACCAATGTCAGACCTTGACGGACAACTCAAGGACAATAAGAAAAATAACCACCACAGAAATTAAATGTGTTAGACGCATGACAGGAAGCATCCTGAGAGATGAGATCAGAAATGAAGAACTGAGAAAACAAAGTTAGGAATGTTTCTTGCTGTTGAGCACATAAAGAAAAAAAGAAAGAAAATGATTTGGCCACGTGATATGTCGAATGATCAAAATACAGCACAACAAACCTTCAACAAATGGTACAAGAAGAGCCCCAATAGTCGGCGACGAAAAAAATATTGACTACTGAAATATTGGAAACGCTGAGAAACATAACAGCAAGAGAGGTCAACAGAAGAACAAAATACCGCAAATTATATTTCCCCTTATTTATAATTAAATATCACAGTTGAGGGAATACATCTGGAGACAGTCCAGAGTTACAACTACCTGGGACATACTATAACCAATGATGAAAAATGCAAAACTGAAATAAACAAAAGAATAGGTATGACAAAAGGTAATTTTAATGCCATGAAAAACATACTAACAACGAAACAAATATCAGCAGGGCTGAAACTAAGAATGCAAAATGTTACGTCTTCTCAAGATACCTTTATGGTGCAGAAACATGGACATTAGACAAGAAAACAGAACAGAAAATTGAAGCCTTTGAGATGTGGATTTACAGAAGAATAGGTTGAATTGGATGGAAAGAAAAGATAACAAGCGATGAAGTTTTAAAACAACTGAAAATAAAAAGAGAACTACTAAATACAATTTAGACAAGACAAATTAAATTTTGGGGGCATGTTAAAAGACACAACAGCCTACTAAAAGTAATATTGGAAGGAAAAATACAAGGTAAAAGAGGCAGAGGAAGACCAAGACTAACATGGACGAGTAACATCAAAAGATGGACAAGTCAATCTATGTCAGCCTGCACCATAAAAGCAAGAAACAGAGTAGAATGGCGATCCATGGTAGCCAACCTTCGTTGCGGAGAGGGCACATGATGATGATGATGATGATATTTCCCCTCAACAATTAAAGACAAATGGGGATGGAAAGAAGGAAGTAGAAGAAAAGAAGAATCACATTATTAAAGGATAATGTACTTAGCAATTGACAGATATAGTGAGGAGAGGATCAATTATTGAGTTGTATAATGTGGAGGAATTTTGTTGATCTGTCCACTAACCAACTACCTGTGGTCAGCAATACGTCGAGCTATTTTTTCTTCCCTAGAAAAGATATCCGATGCTAATTTAAGACTGGGTGAACCTAAAAGCAGTTAGAGCAGAGAAATGAGCCCGACCGCTTTGTCCACAGTAGGACACTTACTGACTGCAGTTCAGTCGCAGCTTGTGACTGACGGATGTAACTATCACATACATTTACGGGCAACTTGCCCGATTAACCCAACGATTCCAGAGGGATGCATGGTTTTAGAGTCCGATTTACTATTCTGTTTAACCTTTTTGAAGAGCGGGTCGTCGATTTGATCATCCATCCATCCATCCGTCCGTCCGTCCGTCCGTCCGTCCGCCCGCCCGCCCGCCCGCCCGCCCGCCCGCCCGCCCGCCCGCCCGCCCGCCCGCCGTCCGTCCGTCCGTCCGTCCGTCCGTCCGTCCGTCCATCCATCCGTCCATCCATCCGTCCGTCCATCCATCCATCCATCCATCCATCCATCCATCCATCCATCCATTTATCCATCCTTTCTTTCTTTCTTTCTTCCTTCCTTCCTTCCTTCCTTCCTTCCTTCCTTCCTTCCTTCCTTCCTTCCTTCCTTCCTTCCTTCCTTCCTTCCTTCCTTCCTTCCCTTCCTTCCTCTCTTCTACCTACCTACCTCCCCATCCCTCCCTTCCTTCCTGTCTCCCTCTCTACATTCCATCCTTCCGTCCCTTCGTCGTGCTCTATATCAGAAGAACGTGGGTTTGAATCTCAGTAGTTCCGCACGTGTTTTCTTTCTATGGTAAAATAAAAAGTCAGAGCCCCACACCTTATGGCGACTGCTCAGGACAAGCGGCCTTTATTCTCAGATTACGTATGTCTTAACACCCCCATCCACCCAACCCACGTAAGGTTAAGTACCATTGGTTTTCATTGACAAAGTTGGGCGACCTGACGTGATATCGACTATCTTCCCCTCCCCCAGTCCATAAATAATAAAAAAATATATGGTCTTTGAAGAATTAACGGGATTAACGCCATCATTTATATGAACGACACTTGACGTAAGGGAAGCTTATAATTTCGTTTCTCTTTAGTAATTAATAACTAAATTACAACTTTTAATAATGAAGTTACTTCTTTAGAACTTTTAGTAATGAAAGCGTCATGGATGATATACATCAATATCATCATGCAGCACCTAAAACGATACTCTCCGAAGATGATACTATTAACTCTTTCTGTACGGAAGCTTTTTATCAATACAACGGAAGAGATTTCAGAGACATGACGTTTTATGGTTATAAGAATAAATTTACATATTTATCTAACATACAGCATATTATATATGAATTTTTAGATAATTGAACAAGGTATTAGATTTCACTTTGGCTATTCAAATCAAATGTACTATCAACCCTTACGTATGCGTGTGAAAGCTGGAAAACAACAAGAGATATAGAAACAAAGTTGAACGCATTCGAAAATAAATGTCTAAGGAAAATACTTGGTATAGCGTGGAACGAATTCAAAACAAACAAGGAAATTAGAGAAATCGCCAATCAACCACTAATATCTTCAGTAATAAAGAAAAGACGATGGTCATATGTTCGACATGTGATGAGAAGAGATAATAACCGAATAGCAAAGCAAGCCCTCATATGGGAAACAACAGGTAAGAGAAAAAGAGGAAGACCCAGGGAGACACTGAGAATAACATTGATGAGAGAGGCAAGAGCAGCAGGATTCGGCTCCTTCAATGAGATAGAGCTGCTTGCACAGAACAGAGACAGATGGCGAGATTTGATAAAATATCTTTAAAAGAAAACTGCTAGAACAAATATTCAGATAGGAGAAGGTGTATCTTGGTCTACGCCCTATGGGCCGGCTACGGCTCGAAAGGTCAATAGATAGATAGATAGATATTAGATTTTACCAATACCAAGATGATACAAGAAATGTTAAAAAGAATATGGTTTGAGGACACTAATCAAATTGAGAGTGACGCACGATGTGGCGAAACGTATGGAAAGGGTTAAATTTCCCATTAATGTGATATCGGATATAGTAAAACACATTTCACATTAATGTGATATCGAATATAGTAAAACACATTTCCCATTAATGTGATATCGGATATAGTAAAACACATTTCACATTAATGTGATATCGGATATAGTAAAACACATTTCACATTAATGTCATATCGGATATAGTAAAACACATTTCACATTAATGTCATATCGGATATAGTAAAGCATTTCAAAAAGCGGGACATCATACGACGCAAAATAGTTGGTAAAAAATAGTCACGCGAACATTGTATATTGCAGCTTTACAAAATATAAAAATAGAACTAAATAACAAAACGTTTCGATTATAAAGTTTTCCTCAATAATCAAGGACAGAAATACAATAGGTTACATGAAAACTAAAAACCAAAAATTAACCAAGAATTAGAAACAATACAGTTGAAATCTGATAATTATAATTGTGCGTCTATATGTAATACGAAACTGTGCCCATCACAAACTTATCCATTATAAAAAGAACACGTATGTTCTCATCCTATCATTACTACTGTCAATATGTGGTCTCCCAATACACGTCAGAGCCATAAAATATTAACTATACAATATATATGTTTGAGGAAAGCCAGTTGCAGCGAGCTGAAGAGACAATACTAGAAGTGGGGACCATACAGCAGTCATGATTCATAAATACATCTTATTTCTTTTTTTTCTTATTCTTTCCTTTCCTTCCATTTCTTTTACCTTTCTTTCTTTCTTTTTTGTTTTGTTTGTTTCTTTCATTTATTCCTATTCTCTTTCCTATTCTCTTTTTTACCTCTTTAATTTCATTTCCTTTCCTACTCTTTCTTTCTTACTTTCCTTTTCTATTTCCTTCCCTCTTTAATTTCTTGTAATTCCCTTCTCTTTTCTTTCTTTCTTGTTCTGAACGACTGTTAAAGAATTAGTAAACTTTTTCGTCATTCGACCATAAAAGGTCGTTAAGTAGACGTAAATGCACGTAGTCTACAAGAGAACCGTTACATTTAGGCCTATTGGCCAAAAATATCCGATTTCAGTATGACGTTTCTGAGTACCGGATTGCCTTCCTCCATATCCCTATTAACTTGACAAGACTGGTTAGCCTATTTCTAGAGGCACTGTTAAGAGATGGTGTAAGATCTGGATAGTTCTAGTTCACCGATTCGAGCGCAATCAGTCAGCTATGAGTTGCTGGCATCCTTCAGCTCTGGTATTGACAGGCACCCTTGCCCCTAATTATCTCCCTTAATGTAATAGGTTATAATTCCATGCAAGTCATATTGATACAAAAGAGAAGCGAGAAGTGATATAGGCAGAACAGTTGTGTTAAATGAAGAAACTATATCAATGAAACTCTAAAATAATATCAAATGTCTTGAGCAGGAAAATACAATTATTATCATCATGTACCATGCCAGCTGCTGTAGGTGATCATGTCTCTCCACAACTTTCGATCTCAACAGTTATTTATCATTTCCGTTTTTGACGTTGTGAAAAGCCATTCTCTTAAGCTGTCTGATTTCTTTTCTCTTTGCTTCCTTCTATCTCTTCGTCCCTCAATTTTCCCAGTGTCACAATATGTTCCAGCTGTTTCCATCTCATTGCATGGCCAAAAAATGTTGATTGTTTGTAGCACATATTGGATATTAGTTCTCCTTTTGCTTTGGCCTCTTTCAGAACATTTTCATTACTCTTCTTAGCTGCTCATGGTATTCTCAACATTCTTCTGTAAAACCACATTTCTACAGCCTGAAGTGATTTTCTTGTCCGTTGTCCTATTGTCCATGATTCACATTCATAAGTTAAGACTGGCTTTACATAACATTAAAGTACTGCTTTTCTTGTTTCTATTATCAAAAATGGATTGCACAGTATCTTTTTAATTTTTTTGGAAAGCTGCTTTCGTCTGAGCTATTCTACATCTCACCTCTGTTGTACGTCTACCATCCGAGATTAACATTGTTCCCAGATATTTAAATTCATTTACCTGTTTCATTATTGTTCCACGTGTCTTTATTGTGCATTGCGGTAATGATTTTTTTCTATTATATTAAAACATAATATACAATACAAATGTCTAATCATACACACACTCCAGATAGCAGTAAAACTGAATCATTAATTAATAATAAAGTGTATTTTATATCTTAACGGGTGAGCAACTGAACAAAACAGAACGTTTCAACCTCCTGTCTTCTTCAGTACACAGAGCAAAATAAAATAAAACAAAAACCAATGAAAATGAATAATTGTAAATTTAAAATTATAAAAAATTGTAATGCGCTATGTCAGAGATGGTAATTTCAGACACCGACATAAATATATTCTCTTCTTTTTTTTTTGCATGTAATTACTCGTTTAGCTTGCTTCTTGCCTGTTTTGATTAATGTGCTGATGAAGACCTTGGGTAGAAACGTTCTGTTGTTTTCCGTTTTTCACCCCTAAATCTATCTGCAAGATACACTTCTTAATTAATGTTATTGTAAATGACAAATTTCGTAAGTGCCAGTCTGTCAATAAACAACTGTTGTAAACTGTGTCAGAAGAAAATTGTCATTAGACCCAAATCCAACATGTTCAATCACCCTAGTTACTCAAAACAATAAAAGATGCAAAAATTAAAAAAAAGAAAGAGAAGAAAAAAGAGATGAGGAAGAAGAATACGCAGGTAGAGAAGGGGAAGAGGAAGAAAGTAGTCAACTACTTTTGGTAACCGCAAAATTACGGACACCGCACCGACAAGGGGGCCTCGTCAGCGTAGGTGAGAAAACTACCCGACTGGGCTACGTTCGGACAACCCGTGTTCGAATCCGGCTGGAAGCAGCGTGAGTTGTACTGGTGGTTATAAAAAAAATACCCGCGGTCGACCCAGCCGCTGGCAGAAATGTGTGCCAGGGTATTACTCTGGGAAGGTTGAGGAATGCCGCCTCGAATCGTGAGCTTCGATGCTTGAAGTGACACTATCCAGAAGTCTCCAAACACTTATGGATAGCCGGCCGAGCACATATGGGTGAAAAATCGCGTGCTAAGACCCCGATTTAAGTGTCGTTATTTACCTTTAATTTACCGCACTTGATAAATCCAAAGATATGTGAGGCACACTTGATACCAAGTGGAGAACCACTGATCCAGACAGTCTGCAGTGAACATATCAAATGTCCGGAAATGTCTGAGAGGAAAAACACAAGATCAGGAAGGATGTTATTATCTTATAATTTGTTATTATTGATGTTCTTTTTTTCCTCTCCCTTAGTTCAAGCGTGTATTTTCATGTTCATTTCCGATATAAAACGTTTTATTATAATAAAATGGCTCTTAATATTGAAAGTTTATTTCACTTTATTCAAAAGTTTAACCTAGAAGATTTGCTATTTTTTCTTTCGTTCCACTTCTTCACACAGACTGGTTCTCGCAAGCCCAGACGGGTGCACTCAAGTTTCCAGTCTCACACATTGAAGTTACCTGGAGGAAAATTTACAATTTTAATTGGCAGAGAGTAAAAGATGAACAATTGCTGGGATACTATGCAGGAACAATCATGTTCTGCATAATTCCTTGTATGTTAGTCATTTTTTTGTTACGTTAGTCATTCTTTTACGTTAGTCATTTTTTACGTTAGTCATTTTGTTACGTTAGTCATCTTTATTACGTTAGTCATTTTTTTACGTTAATCATTTTTGTTACGTTAATCATTTTTGTTACGTTAATCATTAATCATTTTTGTTACGTTAGTCATTTTTGTTACGTTAATCATTAATCATTTTTGTTACGTTAGTCATTTTTGTTACGTTAATCATTAATCATTTTTGTTACGTTAATCATTTTTGTTATGTTGATCATTTTTGTTACGTTAAATCATTTTTGTTACGTTAGTCATTTTTGTTACGTTAATCATTTTTGTTACGTTATTAATTTTTGTTACGTTAGTCATTTTTGTTACGTTAGTCACTAGATAGGAGTTGCCACGTTATTTCTAATCATATTTCAATAAATGCAACAAAGTATTAAGCTTAAAAAATGCACAGATGAAGGTGTAATAAATTGAAGAAAACGTAATTGGTGAAAACTAATAATAAACACACGCATGAATAAGCTTCAAACAAATAACACAAAAATGACTGAGGAACAATATAATACACACAGATGATTTAGACTCTGTCAAAGGAAACACAAATGACTACGACCAAAAAATGAAGTGAAAAATAATAATAAAAAAATCAAGGAGAACATGTTTAGTTGAAGTAAAATTCAAGAATGGTGTCAAGTAAAAATGAAATAAGAAGCAAAGCAAGAAGCTAATGAATCCAGAGAAGGTGGACTACAAGTTCAGGTGAATATGTGAAGATAATGAACCAAGCGGAGATTGACTACAAGTTTCTGGTGAATATAATGCGCCAAGCGGAGATTGACTACAAGTTAAGGTGAATATGTGAAGATAATGAACCAAGCGGAGATTGACTACAAGTTCAGGTGAATATAATAAGCCAAACGAAGATGGATTACACGTTCAGTTGAATATATGAAGAAAATGAACCAAGCGGAGATTGACTACAAGTTCAGGTGAATATAATGAGCCAAGCGGAGATTGACTACAAGTTAAGGCGAATATGTGAAGATAATGAACCAAGCGGAGATAGACTACAAGTACAGGTGAATATAATGAGCCAAGCGAAGATGGATTACAAGTTCAGGTGAATATATGAAGATAATGAACCAAGCGGAGATTGACTACAAGTTCAGGTGAATATAATGAGCCAAGCGAAGATGGATTACAAGTTCAGGTGAATATATGAAGATAATAAACCAAACGGAAATAAACTACAATTTAAGGTGAATATGAAAAGTAAAGAGATTGTAAAGTACTCGTGCCTTTATTAAACTGGGAACACGTCAAAGCAAAATTAAATATTAAAACAATTTGAACAAATAAAGCTATAAAACACGAGAAACTGCGAACACGTTAAGAAAAACAAATCAAGCTGGAGAACAAAACAAGTTTTCAAATAATAATAACTGAATCAGATCAGGATGTGGGACACGTTAGAGTAGAAATTAGGACAAGACACAACAATAAGAAGAAATGAAAATATTAAAAATGAAAAAATAAAAAGATAATCATCATCATGTGCATTATCAGGGAGCCGCGATAGCTCAGTGGTTAGTGAACTGGACTACAAAGGACAAGGGGTAGGGTTCGATTCCAATCGACGGCTTCCGGGTTCACCCAGCCTTAAATGGGTACCGGATTTTTTTCTGGGAAAGTAAAGCGGCACGGGCGTAATACCGACCACATTACTCCCCAAAATCATGTGCTGAAGGTCTGTAAAATGTATGGTACTAACACCATATTCCCTGTACGCCACTTGGCGTGACGGGGGCTCTTTACTTTTTTTTTTTTTTTACTTATGTTCATTACCAGTCGGCGTAGATGATCATGTTGTTCATAAATCTCTATCCTCGGTGCATCGTACTAATTCTTTTGTTGATTGTTTACTGTGACGTGACACGACACCAAATTATTTTGTATTTTCTCTCTTCATAGCTCGTGACCTGTTTTTTCTTGTATTTTGTCTATTATAACAAAGTATTTCAACATTGCTCTTTTCACGATGTGCCGAAAACAATGAAGATTGTTTAATTTAGATCTTTTTCTTTAATGAGCTATCTTTCTGTGCTGGACTCGTTGAGAATTTCATCGTCGTTCTTTTTACTGTCTAGAAAACTGTCAACATTCTTCTGGGAAATCTCATCTATGTGATCTCTATTCGCCTTTTTCTATCTGTTTTTTTTTTCTTCTTTTGTTAGACAAACAAGAATATAATAATAATAATAACAGTAACATGTAGCAAATTGAGACATAGAATGAGGTCTGGTGGACAGAAAGTACAAATTAAGAACAAAGGAATAGGAGAAAAGGCAAGTGAAAGCAGAGATGAAGAAGATAGGGAGGGCATGGAATGATCACAAGAGAATGGTAAAAAACAAGAGGGCATGGGAAGTGTTTGTTGAAGACTTGTATGAAACAGAAGGGCATGGGAAATGTTTGTTGAAGACTTATATGAAACAGAAGGGCATGGGAAATGTTTGTTGAAGACTTATATGAAACAGAAGGGCATGGAACGTGTTTGTTGAAGACTTATATGAAACAGAAGGGCATGGAACGTGTTTGTTGAAGACTTATATGAAACAGAAGGGCATGGAACGTGTTTGTTGAAGACTTATATGAAACAGAAGGGCATGGAACGTGTTTGTTGAACACTTATATGAAACAGAAGGGCATGGAGCGTGTTTGTTGAACACTTATATGAAACAGAAGGGCATGGAACGTGTTTGTTGAACACTTATATGAAACAGAAGGGCATGGAACGTGTTTGTTGAACACTTATATGAAACAGAAGGGCATGGAACGTGTTTGTTGAACACTTATATGAAACAGAAGGGCATGGAACGTGTTTGTTGAACACTTATATGAAACAGAAGGGCATGGAACGTGTTTGTTGAACACTTATATGAAACAGAAGGGCATGGAACGTGTTTGTTGAACACTTATATGAAACAGAAGGGCATGGAACGTGTTTGTTGAAGACTTATATGCTCCACTCACAGGAATAAGAAGGATAAGAAGTAACTATATTAAATAAATTAAGATAACAAAAATATTTGGTAGCAAATCAAAATACAGAACAAGATCGAGATTATGTCAAAGTTATGAACAATTCAAAAAAAAAAAAAAGGAAAGGAAATGACAAAAAAGTTAAATTGAGATCGAGTCCAGATCAAGAAGTGCCAAAAAGAAAAAAAATACCAGCCAAAATAAAATTATGGTGGGCCACACCACAGCGAAATTTTAGAAGAGAAAGTGTGAGGAAACAGCAAATGTCTTCTGGGAAGCATTCATCATTCGCGGCCTGCCCACCAGATTGGGCACGTGACACTTCCAGAAATTGTTTGTCCAAGTTGTCTTCTAGCGAAGGTCAGAGTTCGTTTTTTTAAATGCTGTCGATTTGTATGACGCAACCATTCATAAAGGAATTTAATGTGAGTCACGGCAGACCACACAATGTATAAAGAAAGTCTTTTTTATGGTTCTCTGAACATGTTTGAGTAATATCATTGTGATAAATACGAGCATAGGAAGTTGTAAGGAGTGTTGCACACACAAGTTATAAGACAAAGTGAAATATATGTAAAGAAACAGATGGTAAAAAAAAAAAAGTAAAGTACCCCCGTCACGCCAAGTGGCGTATAGGGAAATATGGTGTTAGTGACCCTATATTTTACAGACCTTCAGCAATGATTTTTGGGGTAATGTGGTCAGTATTACGCCCTTGCTGCTTTACTTTCCCAGAAAAAAAATCCGGTTACCCATTTAAGGCTGGGTGAACCCGGAAGCCGTCGGTTGGGATCGAACCCTACTCCTTGTCCGTGGTAGTCCAGTTCACTAACCACTGAGCTATCGCTGCTCCAAAGAAACAGATGGACTAACCGCGAAATTGATTGGTCTCGGGGCAGAACGCCGGTCTCGAGACAGAGAGGTTGTGAATTCAAACCCCAGCTGGACTAGTTAGGGGTTTTATTTGTGATTTCTCTCCGCAGCAACCACTTCTGGTCTGGAGCTGAAGGCGCGCCTCACAGCACCGGAGCTGGAAGTTGTCAGCGACCCACAGCTGATGGCTTGCGCCAGGATCGGTGAACCAGAACCATCCAGACCTTGCTCCACCTCTCCGTGGTGCCTCTAGTAACAGACTAACCTGTCTAGTCTGTCCAAGCGAGTAGGGATCGAAAAGGGAAAACAACCCGGTACTCATGTCATGCTGAAGTCGGATGTGTTGCCCCGAAAGGCGTATATATCACAGTTATACTGCAAACTACAACACAACGTAGACACGCCCACTTAACGTCCTTTTAAGGACGGATGATGAAGAGGTACACTCCTTTAGACATCGGGCGAGTAGTTGCAAGCAAGCAACCACACCTGGTCTCAGCAGCGAGGCCCGGTTTGAAACGTCAATTAGGCATCGACGGAAACAAATTTGAGTACCTCCGAAGACGGAGTTATCTGCCTGTGCGGCGAGGGACGCCTGTGCACACGGCTGCCAAAGAAAAGGGATTAACAAACAAAATTCAATTCCTAGTCTCTAGGGACTTCTCCAGAGGTCAAAGTTGGCGAACGCTTAGCCCAAAAAAATATGAAGAGACCGACCGGACCGCACCGGATCGGACAGAACAGGACAGGTCAAGACAGACAGACAAACGGACAAACAGACAGACAGATAGACAGACGGACGGACGGATTGAAGGAAGACGAGGAAGAAGAAAAAGGCGAAAAAGCATGGGGAGAGAAAGAGTGAGATAGATTAGTGACTATATTGCAACAAAAAATAAGCTTGGATGGTGAGTGTTAACGAGACTCAACGCGGAGCCCACAGAAAAGGATGTTGGTGGAAGCAGAAAACGTTCTCATGTTACTTCAAAGCGAGGCATACACTCTAAAAATGGCAGATGAAATTCTCATAAAAGTGCATCCAAAATAAAAGGGTGGAAACGTATACTCTGCAAAGATGTCTTATAAATGGCGGCATAATGAGTGGAACCACATAAATACATCATTGATTTGCCCATAAGCAGCATCGCTCTAAAAGGCCAGCGTCATAGGGAAACAAAATATATCCAATAATCTATCCTATCTACCATTAATATAAGATATCTTAATGATGTTACCATTAATATAGAATATCTTACTATTAATATAGGATATCTTACTATTAATATAGGATATCTTACTGTTGTTACTATTAATATAGGATATCTTACTGTTGTTACTATTAATATAGGATATCTTAATGATGTTACTATTAATATAGGATATCTTACTGTTGTTACTATTAATATAGGATATCTTACTGTTGTTACTATTAATATAGGATATCTTACTGTTGTTACTATTAATATAGGATATCTTAATGATGTTACCATTAATATAGGATATCTTACTGTTGTTACTATTAATATAGGATATCTTAATGATGTTACCATTAATATAGGATATCTTACTATTGTTACTATTAATATAGGATATCTTAATGATGTTACCATTAATATAGGATATCTTACTATTATTATAGGATATCTTATTACTGTTACGATTAATATAGGATATCTTACTATTATTACTAGTATTATAGGATATCTTACTATTGTTACTATTAATATAGGATATCTTACTATTGTTACTATTAATATAGGATATCTTACTATTGTTACTATTAATATAGGATATCTTACTGTTGTTAGTATTATTATAGGATATCTTACTATTGTTACTATTAATATAGGATATCTTACTATTGTTACTAGTATTATAGGATATCTTACTATTGTTACTATTAATATAGGATATCTTACTGTTGTTACTATTATAATAGGATATCTTAATATTGTTACTATTAATATAGGATATCTTACTGTTGTTACTATTATTATAGGATATATTACTATTGTTATTATTAATATAGGATATCTTACTATTGTTACTATTAATATAGGATATCTTACTGTTGTTACTATTATTATAGGATATCTTACTATTGTTACTATTAATATAGGATATCTTACGGTAGTTACCATTAATATAAGATACCTCACTGTAGTTACCATTAATATAAGATACCTCACTGTAGTTACCATTAATATAAGATACCTCACTGTAGTTACCATTAATATAAGACTTTTTATTATAAGAACCATGAGTATAAGAAACAGCGCTGTATCCCCTTTTTGGTGTGCTTGTAATCGCCGATTTCGGTCTCTTGGTTGTTTTCAAAGGAACTACCCTATATTCTTATATTCTATAATTACAATTCTCATTAGAGATTTATTTTTGTTCATTTTATTGCAGTTGAAATCTAATTCAGCCTAGATGGAGAGGGTTGAACGAGTTTTGCTTCTGCTGGAGGAAGACAAAGATCTCTAAAATGAAATCATCATCATCATTGAGTGCCGTCTCCGCAACGAAGGTTGGCTACCATGGAGCGCCATTCCACTCTGTTTCTTTCTTTGATGGTGCATGTTTTCATAGATTGACTTGTCTATCTTTTAATGTTACTCGCCCATGTCAGTCTTGGTCTGCCTCTGCCTCTTTTACCTTGTATTTTCCCTTCCAATATTACTTTTAGTAGTCTGTTGTGTCTTTTTACGTGTCCCAAAAATTTCATTTGTCTTGTCTTAATTGTATTTAGTAGTTCTCTTTTTATTTTTAGTTGTTTTAAAACTTCATCGTTTGTTTTCTTTTCTTTCCATCCAATTATAACTATTCTTCTATAAATACACATTTCAAAGGCTTCCATTTTCATTTTTTTTTAAATGAAATGCAACAAAATAATAATTAAACAAGTAATTAAAAATAAGAGAAGAACCCAAAACGTATCATGAATAAAGACATAAGAAATGCTGAATGTTTGTTATAGTGAGTTGGACTGCAATGTTTTGAATACTTTCATCGTCATCATCATCATTGAGTGCCGTCTCCGCATCGAATATTGGCTACCATGGAGCGCTATTCTGCTCGGTCTCATGCTTTGAAAGTGCAAGTTGTTATGGGCTGACCTGTCAATATTTTGATGTTACTCGTCAATGTTAGTCTTGGTCTGCCTCTATTACCTTGTATTTTTCCTTCAAAGATTACTTTTAGTATGCTGTTGTGTCTTTTAACATGGCTCACAAATTTCATTTGTCTTGTTCCAATTTTGTTTAGTAGTATCTTTTAATTTTTAGTTGTTTTAAGACTTCATCATTCGTTTTCTTTCCTTTCCATCCAATTCTACCTATTCTTCTATAAATCCACATTTCAAAGGCTTCAATTTTATGTTCTGTTTTCATATCTAATGTCCATGTGTCTGCACCATACAGGAATGTTGAGAAGACGTAACATTTTGCTATTCTTAGTTTTAGTCTTGGTGTTATTTGTTTTGATATTAATACACTTGTCATATGGCCTTTGGCGTCTTGAAGGACGATTGGTAGCAAGCAATCATGATAGATCAGTAGTTTGGTAAAGCTTTAGTGTCTCATACTGGGTGCTGCTTTACTGAAAATCTGTTCTCGTGGCTGAATTTGCTAATCCTGGACACACAGATCCATCCACAGAACGAGCAAGGTGTACCCGTGGTACCCGGCTTTGTCTCCTTTCTCTTGCGTCTTTTGTCTTCTGAATTTGACATGGGCACTGTCTCGAAAGTTTATGTGCACATTTTTATGTTTTCTCTCCATGTGCTACGATCCGCAGCCACATTTTATCAGTTCTTTTCACTTATAGAAAATTCCCTCAAGGAAGCCCTGCAAACATCCTTATATCTCAGCACTGGTCTGCCCTTTGGTCTCTTTCCGTCCCTAAGTTCGCCATACATTATTTATTTGGGAATACGATTGTTTGCCATTCTTCTTACATGGCCCAGACACCTTAGTCTACAAATCCTAAGTGTTGCCATGATCGATGGGAGTTTGGCTCGTTGTAAGACATTAGAGTTAGTCACTTTGTCCTGCCATTTGATGTTCATAATCTTGCGAAGGCAACATACATGAAAGCTGTTTAACCTTTTCTCCTGCCCTGCATTGGTAGTCCAAGTTTCTGATTTATATAGAAGTGTACTAAGCACACAACATCGCTTTTCATAGCATTAACATTATTGGGCACTTTGCGTCTTGTGAATTCCATTTGCGCTTGGTCATTGGACGTTCGTCCTTGCGTCTGTCATAGGGGAGACGCGGTAGCTCACTGGTTCGCGAATTTGACTATTAATGACAGTAGGTTGGCTCAGTCCTAATTGACGACTTCCAGGTTCACCTATTCTAAAATTAGTACCGGATTTTTATGTGAGTGAAAGACGGGCGCATTACTGACCATATTACTTAAACCATAATGTGCCGAAGATGTATTTAAAAAAATATGGGCACGAAATTTCCCAAATGTTATCATGTGGCGTGGAGAGGCTGTTTCTCCCTCACTCCCTATTCCCAACTTTCCTGTGGCCAAGGAAAGGACAAGCACAAGAAGAAAGAGAATTCAATAATTTTCTTTATCGGTTTATATTCAAGGAAAGGACAAGCACAAGAAGAAAGAGAATTCAATAATTTTCTTTATCGGTTTATATTCAAGGAAAGGACAAGCACAAGAAGAAAGAGAATTCAATAATTTTTTTTACCGGTTTATATTCAAGGAAAGGACAAGCACAAGAAGAAAGAGAATTCAATAATTTTCTTTACCGGTTTATATTCAAGGAAAGGACAAGCACAAGAAGAAAGAGAATTCAATAATTTTCTTTATCGGTTTATATTCAAGGAAAGGACAAGCACAAGAAGAAAGAGAATTCAATAATTTTCTTTATCGGTTTATATAGGGTGTTTATAAAGTCTCACTACACTTGGTATCTAGGTCAATTTGAAAAAAATGTTTATGACGTCATCACAATATGTGCTCAATGGTAAGTTCACTTGTTGCGACAGTTTTCTTAATGACTTGTCTGGACTTTTAAGGATTCTGTCTTGGATATCTAAACATATTTCATCATTCACAGCAGGCCTACCAGATCGTGGAGCATCTTCCACATTTCCAGTAGCAATAAACTTATTCAACAAATTTCATTGACAGTGGGAGCACATATTGTGATGACGTCATAAACATTTTTTTTTCAAATTGACCTAGATACCAAGTGTAGTGAGACTTTATAAACACCCTGTATTTAATTAAATCCGTCATTGACATGAACGTTTACTTTGCCACAGTGTTTCACTAATCCTGACACTCCCAGAGACGGCAGTACATCTAACAGAGAATTGACTAAGATAACAAGCAATACACACTAGATTATTATCATACATCCCTCCTTTCTCCTGTGGAGCTTCAAGGAAATAGAAGATGAACAAACGAGAAAAAAAAGAAAAGAAAGGAAAAGAAAAAAATGATTCAGTAGTGGCCATAACATGCATTGTAATAACCGTGTAAAATAATGCATGGCGTTGTGTTTCATAGCCTGACTGACCTCATATACAATATCTCATGAAAGAGCTTCAACGATAAAGTTACCCCGGCAAGTAAGGAATAAAACAGTAAAATAGCGTTATTAATGAGTCTGTGAGAAAATACAGACAGTTCTGTAAGAGTCCAAATGTAATGCGGATATCCGGTGTTGAAAGGGGGGGGGGATTATTTATTTGGACGGTGATTTTTTTTTTATTTTAATGTTTCTTAAATTATTCTTTTATAAAACAAACGGTTGCTAATTACTTTGAATAATTTTAATATCTTATTATAAATGAAAATTGCGAAATTGCAAAACAAACGTTTTAGGAAAGCAGAAAGCGGGCAAAACAAGTTATGATGTTCTGTGGAGGCAGTGGTGGGGTGTTACGAAAAGCTCTTGCATGATTCCAGTTCAGACAATAAGGCTCTTGGTAGGGTTTACCGCCATGTATTATGATATTATGATATAACCCTACTATAGACTACCTATTTGTTAAAGAAATTGATGCGAACGTTTCAAAAAGAAGACTTAAAAAAAGATCAAAACGCTACAAAATAAGCCTTCATTGTATATTATGAGAAAACTAGACCCAAGCGTCGACTACGAAAAAGATGGTTGATGGCATACTAGAAACCCTAGGAAACATAACAACAAGAGAGGCCAAAAGAATAGAAAAAGTCTAGATCTTCCCTCGACGATGAAATGCAAACAAGAAAGGAAAGAAGAAAAGTGGCAAATAATATATTTGGACTATAGCACAGATTATTCGTTATGGGCGATGAAGCGAGGGTAATTTAAACTTTCATTTGAGGACGGAACGTAATGAAAACCCAGCTTGGTCAGATAAAACTTGGTGTTTCATCTATAGTCTTGTAGCACCAATGACACAACCTGAAAACACAAGTATTTAAATTGGATCATCTTAAGCTTGTGGTTGATATAAAAGAGTGCATTAAAAACATTGGTATTTAAGATATTTCTCGAATATTCTTTTCTTCATAAACCATTCATGTATTCTAACCAATTCTTTTTATTCACATGTGTTGTCTTCACTTTGTTTTCATTTTTTTACTAAACATCACGGTCTAAACTGGATTATTATATTCACTATTTCTTCTCAATATATTTACCAATAAATATAAAGCAGTTCGTTAAGTTTTGTAACGTCCATTTCACATTCCTCCACATCCCTGATCTAAAAGCCTTTACGTTCTATTCAATTTATGTTATATTTAACAAAGCCGATTGTCCTACAAGTTCTTTTCTTAGCACTCACACTTAACGTTAAGTGGGCGTGACTGCGTTATGTCGCTAGTTTACGGCAAAGCGGCGAAATCTGCGCCTTGTGGCCCGAATCATCCGTCTTTGGAATGAGTCGATTTTAATTACCAATTTTGACCCCCCAAAAAGTGGGTACATAAGTGTGATGTCATGTGGTACTCCATCAAGGATTGTAATATCTATCTTATCTAGGAACAATACACATTCCTGAAATCTTCATCAAACTCTGAACGCCTAAAACAGGCTGCTATTTAATGAGAGAAATGGATGAAGATGAATGAGATGTCTAAGACCGACTGTGACTACCAGTACTTTTATACAATAGATTCCAATGCAGGCTTGTGGTACTGAAGTTGGTTCTCTAACATTATTTTCTTCCTGAACCTTTTATTTTTTTCATCCAATTCTTTTTTGTTTTTATTTGTTTTTTTTTTTTCCTAGTGGCCAACAGCATCATAATGGTTTGATTACGAATGACATGGCTCTCTTCATTGTAGTTGGATGGATTCAGAGGTAATTGATTAATCGAAAAAAAAGAAAAAACTAGAATCATCATTATCAAGTACCATGCCTGCTGGCGTAGGTGATCATGTTTCTCCAAAACATTCGATCGCGTTACGGTTAGTCGAAGGCCCCGGTATCACTGCAAGCGAATTAAAATCCATAATTGTTCAACCGCCCGTGCCAGTGAAATCATCCAAATTAAGACTCATCTTACTGAAGGATTCAAACAAAGAACAGCACACGCCAAAAGATATAATGGCCAAGCGGCACCGAAAGTGGACGCAGCTGAACTGTCCTACGTCATACTATATCATCATTCATCGTAAGCAATCGACATATCAAACCACGATTCAGATGAAAAACAAGGCCATGGTTTGCATCATCATCATCATCATGTACCCTGCCGGTTGGCGTAGGCGATCATGTCCCTCCACAATCTTCTATCCACAGTGCATCGTATCAGTTCCGCTGTTGACTGTTTTCCATGCCATGACACCAAGCTATCCAGTATTTTTTCTCTTTGTCGTCCGCGATCTCTCTTTCCTTTTATTTTGCCAGTTGTAACCAAGTATTCCAACTTTCCTCTTCTCATGATGTGCCCGAAAAATGTTGATTGCTTCTTTCTGATGTTTTTTAAGAGCTCCCTTTTTGTGTTGGCCTCTTTGAGAACTTCCTCATTGGTCTTTTTATCTGTCCAGGGTTTGCACAGAGCACTAAACTCTAGCTCCGAGAGCAAGCCGGACTTGGAATATGAGGAAACTGCAACAAGGAATACTTTTTCAGACAGAGCCTCAATGGTTCCTGCCGATAATCCGCCATATTGACCCAAAGTCCTTTCGACAGTTATTTATCATTTCTGTTGTTGACCTTCTGCCAATCCATTCTCTTAAGCTGTCTGGTAACTTTTCTCCTTGCATCTCTCTATCTCTTCGCCCCTCAACTTTCCCAATCGTTATAATATATTCTTGCTGGTCCCTACTCATTACAGGGCTAAAAAAAATGTTGACTGTTTCTTCCTAATATTGGAAATTAACTACAACAACATAGAGAAAAATAAAGTGAAAAATAAGAAATGAGAGAAAAAGATGAAGAAAGAACAAGATAGGAAAAAAAACAGAATAAGAAGAAGCAGTAGAAGATAAGAAAAAGGTACAAATAAAAGAAGAATTTGTGAGGATATTTAGAAATATAATGTAATTGAATTGGATGAAAAGAGGTTGGGGGGATATGATTCAACAATGAAGGAATTATAGAGTAAAATAAGAAGGACAATGTTGGAACATTTAAAGGGTGTCCGGTTAGTGCAATCGATAGGCGGTTGGCTTACCACGGCAACAGTCGGGGTTCGTACCCTGGCGAGGACACCTGGATTTTACTAATTCCCTAAAAATTAGTACCTCTGAAGTCGGAGTAAATCTGCCTGCATGGCGAGGGGCATCCTGTAATGGGATAAAACAGACTTTACACGCAAAATTCAGTCCCACAAAATTGAGTGGGTGGGACTTCGTCAGAGGTCAAAGCTGACGAAAGCGAACGAACGGAACATTTAAAAACAGAGAACTATGAGACTATAAGGGTAAAGCTAGTCTCACAGCAAATTGTTGTGTACCGAAGTATTAGTGACGTCATTGTACTAAGCCTCAACTTCATGAGGCTGCGTACTCTTCCTCGTTGCCTTTCCATCCCTGAAAGTATCCCTGGTAGCCATTTAAAGTGGCTGGATGATCCCTGTGAGCCTTTTGTGACTAAAATTATTATGTTGCCTCAACTGACATTTGGTGTCCGGTTAGCGCAATCGATAGGCGGTTGGCTTACCACGGCAACAGCCGGGGTTCGTACCCTGGCGAGGACACCTGGGTTTTACTAATTCCCTAAAAATTAGTAGGAGCCGCGATAGCTCAGTGGTTAGTGAACTGGACTACTACGGACAAGGGGTAGGGTTCGATCCCAACCGACGGCTCCGGGTTCACCCAGCCTTAAATGGGTACCGGATTTTTTCTGGGAAAGTAAAAGCAGCACGGGCGTAATACCGACCACATTACCCCAAAAATCATGTGCTGAAGGTCTGTAAAATATAGGGTCACTAACACCATATTTCCCTATACGCCACTTGGCGTGACGGGGGGTACTTTACTTTACTTTTACAACTGACATTTAGTAATAAACTGACCTCCAGTTATATTAACTTTATTTGAACTGACATTTGAACTTCGAACCTGCAGGTCGGAACACGAGTGCACTAGCCACAGCGCTAGGAGGTTCTCATGGGACTATCAACATCATGTGCCATACTGGTTGGTGTAGGCGATCATGCCCTTCTACCATTATCCATCATAGTGCATCGTATCAGTTCTGTTGTTGATTGTATTACCGTGCCACGACACATTCTCTCTTTGTCATCCGCGATCTCTCTTTCCCTATATTCTGTCAATTGTAACCAAATATTCCAACTTTCCATAAGAATATAGGTAAATGAAAAAAATAACAACACATATGACGACACGGTAAAGGAAAGAACAAGCAGATATAGATGAAGTAACAAAAGAAAACCCCGTTGACGACAATAAAGAAAGTTTAGATAATAAACAGGAAAACTAAGTAAACGAAAAGTTAAATAATACTCTCCGCGTTAAAGAGCTTATTCAACGTTTCAAGGGGAATAATCTTCGGTTACCTCCCAAGTCAGTACAAGTTAAACAGCACCCAGACGATCTAGCAATAAATGAAAAATACAGACATTTTAAACGGCTGACAAGCAAAGACGTAGACAGATCATGAAGGAAGCAGACACCATCTGTAAAAAGTATTTGTGGAGAAAGAAAGTTTGAAAAAAAAATGAAGAGAGAATTAAAATTGAGAAAATGTAGGTCAGGAAAACATTAGCCTTGAAGAAGCCAGGAGCAGACTTGTAGATTTGTTTATATAGACCAGACCTTAACCGGCAGGTGAGCTTCTCCAGGCGTGAAATGCACAAGGATCAGACTTCTCATTCTCGTTCCAGAATTTCCAGCATGGACAGCACTTCCTCATCGGCTCGTCTGCTTCTTTACTTGTTCTTTCCTGTGCTCACTCCATTTAGGAAAGCTGCTAATTCAGGGGTGTCCGCATTATACAAGTCTGAGGTGTCGAAATTGTGTACGTCGGAGGTATCCAAATAATATAAGTCTCAGGTGTTCACATTATGTAAGTCTGAAGTGTCAAAATTATGTGAATATCAGGTGTCAAAATTATGTGAATATGAGGTGTTAAAATTATGTACGTCTGAGGTATCCAAATGATATAAGTCTCAGGTGTCCACATTGTGTAAATCTGAGGTGTAAACATTTTGTAAATCTGAGGTGTCCAAATTATACAAATCTGAGATATCAAAATTGCATAAGTCTGAGGTGTCCAAAGTAACCTGTAAGTCTCCAGTGTCCAAATTATATAAGTCTGAGGTGTCCAAATTGTATAAGTCTGAGGTGTCCAAATTATATAAGTCTGAGGTGTCCAAATTATATAAGTCTGAGGTGTCCAAATTATATAAGTCTGAGGTGTCCAAGTTATCTAAGTCTGAGGTGTCCAAATTATATAAGTCTGAGGTGTTCAAATTATATAAGTCTGAGGTGTCCAAATTATATACGTCTGAGGTGTCCAAATTATATAAGTCTGAGGTGTCCAAATTCTATAAGTCTGAGGTGTCCAAATTATATAAGTTGGAGGTGTCCAAATTATATAAGTTGGAGGTGTCCAAATTATATAAGTCTGAGGTGTCCAAATTATATAAGTTGGAGGTGTCCAAATTATATAAGTCTGAGGTGTCCAAATTATATAAGTCTGAGGTGTCCAAATTATATAAGTCTGAGGTGTCCAAATTATATAACAATAAGGTGTCCATATTATGTAAGTTGGAGGTGTCCAAATTATGTAAATCAGAGGTGTCCATATTATATAAGTCATGGCTATCTGCATTATATACATCTGAAATGGCCAAATTATGTAAGTTCGAAATGCCCACATTTTATAAGTTCGGGGTTCCAAATTATATAATGTGGGGATGTCCATATTATTTAAGTTAGGGGCTCCAAATTATATAAGACGGGGTTGTCCTTAGCATTTAAGTTAGGGGCTACAAATTATATAAGACGGGGTTGTCCATAATATTTAAGTTAGTGGCCCCAAATTATATAATATGGGGTTGTCCGTAGTATTAAAGTTAGGGGCTCCAAATTATATAATATGGGGTTGCCCATAGTATTTAAGTTAGACTCCAAATTATATAATATGGGGTTGTCCATAGTATTTAACTTAGGGGCTCAAATTATATAATATGGGGTTGTCCATAGTATTTAAGTTAGGGGCTCCAAATTATATAATATGGGGTTGTCCATAGTATTTAAGTTAGGGGCTCCAAATTATATACGTCAGATGTAGATTTTTCGTATCCCTTTTGCCAGAGTAGTGGCCACTTTTTGGCCTAAATTTTTTTTTAGATTTCTAACTGCTAATGGTTCCTTCACGTGCGTGGAGTGCACGCGGAACCTCCTGTTTTTGTTGTTGTTTTTTTTCGTTATCAGAGAAGCCGTTTGTGGGGATGGAAGGAAAAGAAAATAAACGACGAAGTCTTAAAAGAACTAAAAATGAAACGAGAACTACTAAGCACAATTAAAACAAAAACAAATGCGATTTTTGGGCCATGTTAAAAGACACAACAGCCTACTAAAATAATCCTGGAGGGGAAAATACAAGGTAATAAGAGGGAGAGGCAGACAAAGACTAACATGGACGAGTAACATCAAAAGATGGACAAATCAGCCTATGACAACCTGCACCATCAATGCAAGAGGCAGAGCTGAATGGCGCTCCATGGTAGCCAACCTTCGTTGCGGAGACGGCACTCGATGATGATGATGATGATGAGGATGATGATCAGAGAGGGCTGGGCATCAGATCTCGCTACCCAGGTACCATGGAATATATGACCTTCTTATTCAGAGGGAGGCGTCTTACTTGTAAGCCACTAACTCCCCCCTTCCCCATTGAAGATTACAATACAAGCTGTATGAAGATACGAGAAACTCCATAAAACCGCCAATTTTATCAAAAGCACACAATTTATATTCGAGCCTTGGTGGCAGAGCGGTTAGTCTGCTTGCTTCATGATCAGATGGTCACGGATTAGATTCCCAGAAATGGCACATGTTTTATCGGACAGACAAGACTCCAGGGTACATCCCGCCTCTAAAAAAATGGATATCCGAGATTTATTTGGGAAGGAAAGTCGGCCTGGCGTAATAACGACAACATCACCCAAAAATGTGCCGTGGTGAAGTGAAATATATGGAAGCTTACACCAATTTCCCCATACGGCTAGCAATGGAGAGAACCTTTATTTTAATTTATATGACGGGATAAGAAGAAGAAGAAGGGAAAAAAGAGAAAAGGAAGAACAAGGAGAAGACAAAAAAGAAGAAAAAAGAGGAAGAGGAAGGAAAAAAGAGAAAAGAAGAAGAAGGGAAAAAAAGAGCAAAAGAAGAACAAGGAGAAGAACAAGAACAAGACAAAAAAGAGAAAATAAGAAGAAGACAAAAAAGAGAAAATAAGAAGATGAAAAGAAAAAAAGGAGAAAAAGAAGAAGGAAAAAAGAGAAAAGAAGAAGAAGAAGGGAAAAAAAGAGAAAAAAGAAGAAAATGAAAAGAAAAAAAAGGAGAAAAATAAGTAGAAGGAAAAAAAGAGAAAAAGAAGAGGAAGAAGGGAAAAAGAGAAAAGAAGAAGAAGAAGGGAAAAAAAGAGAAAAAGAAGAACAAGGAGAAGAACAAGAACAAGACAAAAAAGAGAAAATAAGAAGACAAAGAAGAAAAAAAGGAGCAAAAGAAGAGGAAGGGAAAACAAAGAGAAAAAGAAGAACAAGGAGAAGAACAAGAACAAGACAAAAAAGAGAAAATAAGAAGAAGACAAAGAAGAAAAAAGCAGAAGAAGGGAAAAAGAGAAAAAGAAGGAGAAGGAGAAGAACAAGAAGAAGACAAAAAGGGAGAAAAAGAAGAATAGGAAGAAACGGAAAAAAAGAAGAAGAAAAAAAAAGGAGAAAAAGAAGATGATCCGTGTTTAGATAAAAATCAAGGAAGATATAGAAGTGTGACAGCATCATATATCATATAACTAGAATATGTATGGCACTTTTCGCTACTAATTGTTTTTGGGGAATATTGAGAGATATGGTGTAAAAGCTCATATTTGTCATGACTAACAGCAACTATTTATATGGATGATAGATTCGGTATCATCCAAGTATCATCCAAGTATCATCCAAGTCTTCATGTACTCTTAAGATTGAGTGGAGGCGAGCTCAAGCCTCACAGCACCAGAGGTGGAAGTTGACAGCGATCCATAGCTGATGGCCTGCGCCAGGATCGGTGAACCAGAACCATCCAGACCTGCTCCACCTCTACGTGGTGCCTATAGTAACAGACTAACCTGTCTAGTCTGGCCAAGCGAGTAGGGATCGAAGAGGGAAGACAACCCGGTACTCACAAATGTCATGCTGAAGTCGGATGTGTTGGGCCGAAAGGCGCAAATATCACAGTTATACTGCAAACCACAACACAACGTAGACACCGCCATTTAACGTCCTTTTAAGGGCGGATGACGAAAAGGTATATTCCTTTAGTCATTTTGCGAACGCAATCAAGCAAGATCGAGCCAAACGTGGTAACCATTTAAGTCTGGGTGAATCGAGAAGCCATCGATCACGCTCCGAATTCGACCTCCCACTGTCATTAATATATAACTATATTTGACCGCTATCATCATCACCTCCTAATTTCTCCAGTCACAACTCTGCCATTTTTCAAGCCACTGCAATATCAAAATGTATATTCCTTTCATTTATTCTTCACGTTATCCCCATATCATTGTGTAACAGCATATCATTCTGTGTTTGCTTGTTCGCTTTACTTGTTCTTTGCATTTACTGTAGGTCATAATGCCACAGTGTAACCTATCACGCTGAACGTGAGGATAATTAACAAAGCACGCGACGTTCAAGTTATCCCGCCGTTAACACGTTGGATGCAGTAACAAGTTCTTTGATGCTGGTATTAAAGCACCACTCACAAAAGAACGCCCGAATTTATTTATTTTTTTTAAACCAATCTACGAGGCTTTAACGAGGGCATGATAATTTACACTCTACAGTGACTAGTTTCTTCCTTTTTTGTTTCGTGAAATAATCCACTGTTAGTCTGATGTATACAAGATGATGGACGCTCAACTTGTTATATTCTAAATACAGTTTTCACTCGTAGATCTTGTTCGCACAAACCAGTGATGTTATCCTACACCAGTTAGGACCTGCGCTTTAATAGTATTCTTATTACAATAAATGCTTTCTTCCTCTTCTTTCCATCCTTTATTTGTCTCTCAGCGTCGAGGGGAAATTTTTTTTTTCGGTCGCCTGCTACCACCACCTCCGGCGAAGTCAGTAGAAGCTAGAAACTGAATTTTTCGCGTTTATCCGTTTTTTTTTTTTCCTATGGCAGCCGTATACACATGGGTCCCTCGCCGGTCAGGTAGATAACTTGGTCTTCGGAGGTACTCTTATTTTTACCGTCGATGAGTAATTGATGTTTCAAGCCGGGCCTCGCTGCTGAGACCAGGAGTGGTTGCCGCAGAAAGAAATCATAAATAAAAGGGTTCGATCCTGCTGCTGACCATTTGTTCTTCTTTGGTTTTTTTTCTGTTGCTGTTTACTTGTCATTTTTTTCTGAGTGCTGTAATGCATACTTCGTCCTCCAATGATTCCCTGAATTATCGTCTCGGTAGTTTCCCTCTTTCAGAAGCCTTGAAAAGTTGTGGAAATCAAAACTTATCAGCACAAACACAAAACTTAGGCTATTCAAATCAAATGTACTATCAACCCTTACGTATGCGTGTGAAAGCTGGAAAACAACAAGAGATATAGAAACAAAGTTGAACGCATTCGAAAATAAATGTCTAAGGAAAATACTTGGTATAGCGTGGAACGAATTCAAAACAAACGAGGAAATTAGAGAAATCGCCAATCAACCACTAATATCTTCAGTAATAAAGAAAAGACGATGGTCATACGTTGGACATGTGATGAGAAGAGATAATAACCGAATAGCAAAGCAAGCCCTCATATGGGAAACAACAGGTAAAAGAAAAGAGGAAGACCCAGGGAGACACTGAGAAGAACATTGATGAGAGAGGCAAGAGCAGCAGGAATCGGCTCCCTCAATGAGATAGAACTGCTTGCACAGAACAGAGACAGATGGCGAGATTTGATAAAATATCTTTAAAACAAAACTGCTAGAACAAAAAATTCATATAGGAGAAGGTGTATCTTGGTCTACGCCCTATGGGCCGGTTACGGCTCGAAAGGTCAATAGATAGTTTCCCTCTATAATAATATTCATTTATTATTATTTGTCGCCTACTCTAATAATTACACCTGTCAGTAGTAACATTTATTAACTATATGTAACCCTGTAGTCTACTACTGCTCTCAGTCACTAGTAACATTTATTCGGTGTTGTAACACTCTGGTAGTCTGAAAAGACTCTCGATCAATAGCAACATTCACTCTTGTAGTTCTCTCGCGTTCAGATAATATGACGTCATTAGTAACATTTCTCCCGTTTTGTAACACTCCCACGCATTAACGGCGCCCTTAGTCGTGCTACAGTAACAGTTCTGTAAGAGTTACGTCTCGTACCGTTTGTTGGGAATCATTTGTAGGTGTAAATGTTTTCAATGACAATCAATACATTATTTTAAAGACGATGCTTGGCGGCACTACGTAAGGCCGCACTACTTTATTATAGAAAAAAGGAAAGGAAAAACCTCAGATAACCATTTTACAAGGCTGGATCACAGAGAAGACCAGACGGCAGAATGGGACACTCGGGAAAACCTCCACTGTCGTGACGTCTTCCGCCATGCAAACTATAGACGGCTGATGTAAATCTATCGGTAACCGAAATACAATTAACAAACTCTAATAATGTTCTAATAATGTTCTAATAATGTTCTAATAATGCCCTAACGTTTTCATATTCTTGTATAATTTTTGTCTGGGATATCACACTCTGACGCTTTTTCTCACTCTAATACCAATATCACACTCCGACACCTTCCTCACACTGCAGTTAAATAATCAAACTCTATTAACGCACTCCGACTCCCTCATCGTTCTATCCCTCCTATAAAGTGTTAACACTTCCTTAGAATGATCAAACTCTAATAACGAACCCCGACTCTCTCATCGCCCAACTCTCTCATCGTTCTCTCCCTCCTGTAAAGTTGTAACACTTCCTTACAATGATCAAACTCTAATAACGCACTCCGACTCCCTCATCGTTCTCTCCCTTCTATAAAGTTGTAACACTTCCTTACAATGATCAAACTCTAATAATGAACTCCGACTCCCTCATCGTTCTCTCCCTCCTATAAAGTTGTAACTCTTCCTTACAATGATCAAACTCTAATAACGAACTCCGACTCCCTCATCGTTCTCTCCCTTCTATAAAGTGTTAACACTTCCTTACAATGATCAAACTCTAATAACGAACTCCGACTCTCTCATCGTTCTCTCCTTCCTATAAAATTGTAACACTTCCCTACAATGATCAAACTCTAATAACGCACTCCGGCTCCCTCATCGTTCTCTCCCTCCTTTAAAGTTGTAACACTTCCCTACAATGATCAACCTCTAATAACGCACCCCGACTGCCTCAACGTTTTCTCACTCCAGCATCGCTCACGTACTCACGTAAACACATTAACATAACAAAAACAGACGACCCAAATATGTCTTCCATACACCCAAGTTTTTTTTATCTGCCTCGCTTTTCTTTCATTTTTGCTTTACCTGTACGGTCCTCTCTGACCTGAACTGCACACGTATGCCGTTCTAGAGCAGAATTTAAGGAAAACAGAACGCTAAGATTGCAGACATAGCAAAAATTAAAACGATGTTTGGAAAACTTTGGCCAAAATGTTTCACATTTCGGCTCCGTATTTTCATTTCTTGTTAACACAACACAAACATATTTTCTTCGTTTCGCTATCTTTTCTATTCTTTAATGGCTTAAATAAGGTTTAATAGAACAAAGAAGTATGTGTTAGCACTCGGAAAAATTGACAGACAAACAACAATAGAAAAAAACGAAGAACAATATATGGTCCGAAGTGGGATCGAACCCGTACTCAGTGGCACCGCGCCTTGCCACGAGAAGCCGAACGCTTGGCACACTACCACGCAGCCAACTTAAAAATTGGCTATTGCAGTAGTGTCTTACACGATGACGTTCTCAATGACTATAGCATAGGGTAACGATCACAGACCGGAAATAAATTGTATATTTGTACTTTCCTATTAATGCAAGTATCTCCCAGTAGGGCTGAATACTTGTGTTGTAGACAAACATTTATTGGACGAAACTTGGAGTTTCGTCCAATAAATGTTTGTCTACAACACAAGTATTCAGCCCTACTGGGAGATACTTGCATTAATAGGAAAGTACAAATATACAATTTATTTCCGGTCTGTGATCGTTACCCTATGCTATAGTCATTGAGAACGTCATCGTGTAAGACACTACTGCAATAGCCAATTTATAAGTTGGCTGCGTGGTAGTGTGCCAAGCGTTCGGCTTCTCGTGGCAAGGCGCGGTGCCACTGAGTACGGGTTCGATCCCACTTCGGACCATATATTGTTCTTCGTTTTTTTCTATTGTTGTTTGTCTGTCAATTTTTCCGAGTGCTAACACATACTTCTTTGTTCTATTATTCCCTATTATCGCCTCGGAAGTTCCCCATATAATAATATTTATGTATTATTATTTGTACCCATTAAATAAGGTTTACTGTTTTGTAAATGCTGCTGCATTTGTTGATAATAGCTATTGTCTATAATTTCTAAAGACAATCCATTTCTGGAGTTTGTCTGGAGGTCTATGTGGCGTTGTGAAATTAAGGCGCAAGCTCTGACTCAGTCGCCATGAGGATTTCAGTTCACAATCTTTGTTTCAACAAGGATCATCATCATCATCATCATCATCATCATGTGTTATCCTGGTTAGCGAAGGTGATCATGTCCTTCCACAATTATCTGTCCCTGGTAAGAAAACAAAAAGTAACGAGCCCAGTCACGCCAAGTGGCGTATAGGGAATATGGTGTTAGTGACCATACATTTTTATAGACGTTCAGCACATGATTTTTGGGGTAATGTGGTCATCATTGCGCCCGTGCTGCTTTATTTTCCCCAAAAAAATCCGGTGCCCATTTAAGGCTGGGTGAACCCGGAAGCCGTCGATCACGATCGAACCCGATCTCTTATCCGTTGTAGTCCAGTTCACTAACCACTGAGTTATCTTATCTGTCCTCGGTACATCCTATCACTTCTGTTAACTGTTTACCGTGTCAGAACACCCACCTGTCTAGCATCTTCTATCTTTATCGTCCGCGACCCATCTTTCCTTATATTTTGCCAGTTGTAACTAAGAACACCAACTTTCCTCTCTCCTCGTGCTGCACTCTTGAGATGTTGATTGTTTCTTATTTCTTTTACAGATTTCTTTTTGTATTGGCCACATTGAGAATTTCTCCGATAGGTCTTTTTAGCTGTCCAGGGAACTCGCAACATTCTCTAGAGAAATCCCATCTCATCCTTTCATTTGTTTGCCTACTGTCCATGATTGGCTTTCGTGGTTTAGAATTGGCTCTATATAGCACCGATGAACTCTCTTCTAACTTCTAATGACATAGACATCTTGTGCAAGATGATTTTAATTTTCTAAAATGCTACTTTGGCCCGTGCTATTCTCTTGCTACTTTGGCCTGTGCTATTCTCTCTTTTTTTTATTTCTGTAGTGCATATTCCGTTTGATGTTATTATTGTGCCCAAGTGTTTGATGCATTGCATTTGTTTCACATTTGTCCTGATTGTTCTTGGTTCTTGGTTATGGAAGGCTTCGGTATCACTGCAAACGAATTAAAATCCATAATTGCTCAACCGCCCGTGCCAGTGGAATCATCCGAATTACTAACTCATTTCCCAAACAAAGAAAGGTAACTGTAGTCCCCATCGTTGCAGTCTCAGCACACGCCAAAAGACATAAGGCGAAACCGCGCAGAAAGTGAACACAGTCAATTGTTCCCTGTCATACGATATTATCATTCATCGTAAACAATTGGGATATCGAAACATGATCAAAACGGATGAAACACACAGCTCACGGTGTGCACAGAGCAGTTAACTCAGTAGCTCCTGCAACAAGCCGGACTTGGAATATGAGGAATCTGCAGTAAGGAACACTTTTCAGACATAGTCTTCAATGGTTCCTGCCGCCATATTGACCGGAAGTTCACGTCCTCCTGAAAATGATGATCCTCATGTAGCTCTACATACTTCTGTTTTAAAAAAAAAAGAGTCAGCGAGGGATGTCTTCCAGCCCTAAGTTTGAACAATCTACATAGCGAGATCTTTAAACGTGCTGTGGGCATACCAGGTTTAAATATTAATTAAAATATAAATAACTTAAGATATGTAAGTCATACTGTGTAATTGGCACAAAGTTTAGAAAAAACAACACGCACGATAAAGGAATAAAGAAGTTTAACAGAGACTGTGCGTTTATATAAAATTTAAGAAGACTAAAACCGTGATACTAAGCAGAGATAACAATTAAAACTTACAAATCTATATAAATATACATGAGAAAAAGGTCAAGAATATCACTATATTGAACATGGTATAACAAGTGATCGGAAATGTGCGACAGATATAAATAAAATAATAGGAATTATCAAAGAGCGTTTTAACAATCTGAAGTATACTCATATCAAATTAAATAAAAAACATTATAACTGAGAAAATTGAACTTTATATAGATATATAGTGGCTTCAGTCAGTCATAGTTGACTGGATTTTGCAGCACCACATTGTATGTTTTCTTTTCTTTCGCCATGTATTCTCTTTTTCTATGAAATTTGTCTGCTTTTTGCTTGAGTTGGAGCTTTAGCGTTTGTTTCCAAAGATTGCGGTCTGCAGGTATCTCTTCCCAGTCTGCAGGTATCTCATCCCAGTCTGCAGGTATCTCATCCCAGTCTGCAGGTATCTCTTCCCAGTCTGCAGGTATCTCTTCCCAGTCTGCAGGTATCTCTTCCCAGTCTGCAGGTATCTCTTCCCAGTCTTCAGGTATCTCTTCCCAGTCTGCAGGTATCTCATCCCAGTCTGCAGGTATCTCTTCCCAGTCTGCAGGTATCTCTTCCCAGTCTGCAGGTATCTCTTCCCAGTCTACAGGTATCTCTTCCCAGTCTGCAGGTATCTCATCCCAGTCTGCAGGTATCTCTTCCAGTCTGCAGGTATTTCATCTCAGTCTGCAGGTATCTCATCCCAGTCTGCAGGTATCTCTTCCCAGTCTGCAGGTATCTCTTCCCAGTCTGCAGGTATCTCTTCCCAGTCTGCAGGTATCTCTTCCCAGTCTGCAGGTATCTCTTCCCAGTCTGCAGGTATCTCATCCCAGTCTGCAGGTATCTCTTCCCAGTCTGCAGGTATCTCTTCCCAGTCTGCAGGTATCTCTTCCCAGTCTACAGGTATCTCTTCCCAGTCTGCAGGTATCTCATCCCAGTCTGCAGGTATCTCTTCCAGTCTGCAGGTATTTCATCCCAATCTGCAGGTATCTAATCTCAGTCTGCAGGTATCTCTTCCCAGTCTGCAGCTATTTCTTCCCAGTCTGCAGGGTTTATGTTCAAAGTCTTCATGTCACGTTTACATACGTCTATAAATCAGAATGTTGACGCCCCTTAGACCTTTTGTCGTCTGCTAGTTGCCCATAAAGTATATCTTTCGGTACGCTGCCATCTTTCATACGTTGTAAGTAGCCAAGCCAGATTAACCTCCGTTGCATGTGCAGCGTGTAGATGTTCGGGGGGCTTGTGCTATGAGGACTTCTACGTTTGTCATTTTGTCCTTCCGGGTGATATCATGAATACAGCGCTTGCATCACATATGGAAGCATTTATCCTTCTATCTAGCTTTTCATAAGTTATCCATGATTCGCTGCCATATAAAAGATTACAGATAATGCAGGCGCTGTAAATATATATATGTATTCAACACTCACGTAAGATGTAGGAACAGGGACACTAAATAAGACTACAGAAAAGACAATTGAAACACTTGAATTTTGGTTTTATGTAATAATTTTAAAAAGTGGCTACACAGTGAAGAAAACAAAGAATAAAGTATATAAAATGAATGAACATGAAGAAAGAACTGTTTAAAACATTTAGAGATGCGGACATTCTCTTGGACACATAAAGAGAGAGATACAATCGCATGCTGGCCGTCATCTTGGATGGGAAAATATGAGGTAAATAAAACGTTGGCAAAAACTAAAGTGGTCTGAAAACATCAAGAGTTGGACAAGAAAAAAACCTACCTATAAAATGCGTGTACAAAAAAAGCAAGAGACAGTGAGATGGCGACCAATGGTAGCCTAGCTTTAATGCGAAGACGGCGCGAAATGGTAAACTTGAGACTGTATAATTCATAAAACTGTTCTCCTTTTCCTGCAGAAAACTACTTCAGACTTTATAATTTGAAAATGTGACCATGTTCTATTTCTAGTAAACTAAATTAGATTTTATAATTTGAAAATGAGACCTTGTTCTATTTCTAGTAAACTAAATTAGACTTTATAATTTGAAAATGAGACCTTGTTCTATTTCTAGTAAACTAACTTCAAACTTTGTAGTTTGAAAATGTGACCTTGTTCTATTTCTAGTAAACTAACTTAGACTTTATAATTTGAAAATGAGACCTTGTTCTATTTCTAGTAAACTAACTTCAGACTTTATAATTTGAAAATGTGACCTTGTTCTATTTCTAGTAAACTAACTTCAGACTTTATAATTTGAAAATGTGACCTTGTTCTATTTCTAGTAAACTAACTTCAGACTTTGTAATTTGAAAATGTGACCTTGTTCTATTTCTAGTAAACTAACTTCAGACTTTGTAATTTGAAAATGTGACCTTGTTCTATTTCTAGTAAACTAACTTAGACTTTATAATTTGAAAATGTGACCTTGTTCTATTTCTAGTAAACTAACTTCAGACTTTATAATTTGAAAATGTGACCTTGTTCTATTTCTAGTAAACTAACTTCAGACTTTATAATTTGAAAATGTGACCTTGTTCTATTTCTAGTAAACTAACTTAGACTTTATAATTTGAAAATGTAACCTTGTTCTATTTCTAGTAAACTAACTTAGACTTTATAATTTGAAAATATGACCTTGTTGTATTTCTAGGAAAAACTCCAAACTTTATAATTTAAACATTTCACCTTGTTCTATTCCTAAGGAAGAAAAAAAAAACTACTTCAGACTTTATAATTTAAATTTTGACCTTGTTCTATTCCTGCTAAAAAAAAATATATATATATAAAAAATAAAAAAAAAAATAAAAACTACTTCAGACTTTATAATTTTAAAATTTGACCTTGTTCTATTTTCTGTAAACTAACTTAGACACTTCCTTTTTTTCCCACATCTGGATGTTGTATCAAGATTTATAGCCCACGTTTTGACCTAGTTCATCATCGAAATTAACACCTGTCTGGAAGCATTTTATTGGAACGTCCTGTTTCTTACCTGTGTTGACCTAGATTCTAATTTTCTCACCTGTACTTCCTCCCAGACGAATTCAAAACCTCTGGTATCGCTGCCAATGAAGAACGTACCTCCGTCTCGCCACCCATACACCTACACTAAAAGAGTGCAGAAGAATGTGTGGAACAAGCCATTACAAGTTCTCCAGAAGTAGTACTCACCGGAAGCTTATCTACCTGTCAGGTAAGATGAAAGCCACTATCTGGTGCTACCAGGTATGTAGTCGTGAGGAGGAAACTTCACAGGTTCCTTGATGAGAGGTGGAGAAACATTTCGGCGATTATGCCCTGGTGGTTGTTACTTGAGTGTGTTTATATAGTACAGGTGTTTGCTAATGGGGAGATTTAGGTAAGAAATAAAGACGAGACTTGATGACTGCAATCAAAACTTGAGTGGTGGTAAGATTCAGATCAAGCTTGAGCGAGGCTATAAAATCGTGATCAAAATGTGTGTGTGAATGTAAAATTGTGATCGAAATGTGTGTGTGAATGTAAAATTGTGATCAAAATGTGTGTGTGAATGTAAAATTGTGATCAAAATGTGTGTGTGAATGTAAAATTGTGATCAAAATGTGTGTGTGAGTGTAAAATTGTGATCGATATGTGAGAGTGATGTAAAATTATGATCAAAATGTGTGTGTTAATGTAAAATTGTGGTCAAAATGTGTGTGTGAATGTAAAATTGTGATTGAAATGTGTATGCGAACGTAAAATTGTGATCGAAATGTGTGTGTGAACGTAAAATTGTGGTCAAAATGTATGTGTGTGAATGTAAAATTGTGATAAAAATGTGTGTGTGAACGTAAAATTGTGATAAAAATGTGTGTGTGAATGTAAAATTGTGATCACAATTTGTGTGTGAATGTAAAATTGTGATCACAATGCGTGTGTGAATGCAAAATTGTGATCAAAATGTGTGTGTGAACATAAAATTATAATCAAAATTTGTGTGTGAACGTAAAATTGTGATCGCAATTTGTGTGTGAATGTAAAATTGTGATCACAATATGTGTGAATGCAAAATTGTGATCAAAATGTGTGTGTGAACGTAAAATTATGATCAAAATTTGTGGGTGAACGTAAAATTGTGATCAAAATGTGTGTGTGAATGTAAAATTGTGATCAAAATGTGTGTGTGAATGTAAAATTGTGATAAAATGTGTGTGTGAACATAAAATTGTGATCACAATTTGTGTGTGAATGTAAAATTGTGATCAAAATTTGTGTGTGAATGTAAAATTGTGATCAAAATCTGTGAATAAGAGAATGATCAAAAGGTGTGTGAGAATGTAAAATTGTAGTTAAAATTAGTGAATAACTATAGGATAATGATCAAAATGTGTGAATGACTATAAGATAATGATCAAAATGTGCGAATGACTATAAGATAATGATCAAAAGGTATGAATGACTATAAGATAATGATCAAAATGTGTGAATGACTATAAGATAATGATCAAAATGTGTGAATGACTATAAGATAATGATCAAAATGTGCGCAAGACTAAATTTATGATCAAAGTGTGTGGGAGATATATAATTGTACTTGAAATGTGAAGAAAATAGAGAGGAATATTGGTATGAGTGTGTGTGGAAGAGATTAATATTTGAATGAGTATGTGTGGATAAGATTAATATTGGGATGTGTGTGTGTGGAAGAGATTAATATTGGAATGAGTATGTGTAGATAAGATTAATAATGGGATGAGTGTGTTGAAGATATTAATATTGAATGAGTATGTGTGGAAGAGATTAATATTGGAATGAGTATATGTGGAAGAGATTAATATTTTAATGAGTATATGTGGAAGAGATGAATATTGTAATGAGTATGTGTGGAGAAGATTAGTATTGGAATGAGTATGTGTGGAAGAGATGAATATTGGAATGAGTATGTGTGGAGAAGATTAATATTGGAATGAGTATGTGTGGAGAAGATTAATATTGGAATGAGTATGTGTGGAAGAGATGAATTTTGGGATCAATATTTTATGAAAATTGAACACTGAGTTCAATATGAACGAGACAATCGAAATATATTGGAACAAAAGTTTTTTAATTTAAAATTAATTCTTCTTCCAAACGCTCATAATGCACTCAAGAAGATGGTGTATTTTATCCTCATGGAAATACATAAATGATCAAATCAACTGAAGTATCAATGACAGACAATTATGAGAAGGAAACAGAAAAGATACCAAATATTTTAGAGAATGGCTTAGTAGGAAGTCAACAACAGAATTGGTAAGCTATAGAGCTTGGTCTTGTGAACAGACAGTGTCACCAATGGCAGACACGGACTTTGATCGTGATCTATATCAGGTCAATCTTGATATTTTCTTGCCAGCTTTCATTTTTAAATTAGAATTTTAATGGTTTGGCCACATATCTCGATCATCAGGCCACGACCTTCCAGCAAGGGAATTGTGAAAGGAAAAAAGGAGAGGTAGTCAGAGAAAAAAAAAAGTAAAGTAACCCCCCCCCCCCTTTCCCTCCTTCACGCTACGTGGCGTATAGGGAATATGGTGTTAGTGACCATAAATTTTACAGACCTTCGGTCACATGATTTTTGGGGTAATGTGGTCGGTATTATGCCTGTGCCGCTTTACTTTCCCAGACAATAATCCGGTACCCATTATAGGCTGATTGAACCCGGAAGCCGTCGGTTGGGATCGAACCCTACCTCATGTCCTTTGTAGCCCAGTTGTCAGAGAAAGAGATGGCAAGATAATATCATAATATCATGGATGGATAGGTTTCAACCTCGCAGTGTCAAAAAATTAACTCTAGAGAGGGGGCCTCGGTGGCCTAGTTGGGAAAACCTCCCGACTGGGCTACCAACGTTCGGACAACCGGTGTTCCATTCCCGCTGGAAGCAGTGTGAGTTGTACTCGTGGTTGGTATAAAAAAATACCCCTACGGTCGACCCAGCCGCTGGCAGAAATGGGTACCAGGGTAATACTCTAGGAAGTTGAAGAATGCTGCCTCGCATCATGAGTTAACATGCTTGAAGAAACACTATTCAGAAGTTTCTGAAAACTTCTGAATAGGCGACCGAGCACATATGGGTGGAAACTCGAATGTTAGGGCACTGATTCAAGTCTCGTACTTTTACCCTTTGTTTATGGAAGGCCCCGGTATCACTGCAAACGAATTAAAATCCATAATTGCTCAACCCCCATGCCAGTGGAATCATCTGAATTACTAACTCATCTCCCAAACAAAGGAAATGTAGCCGTAGTCCCTATCATAGCAGCCTCAGCACACGCCAAAAGACATAAGGTGAAACCGCACAGAAAGTGAACACAGCCAACTGTTCCCTGTCATACGATATCATCATTCATCGTAAACAATTAGAATATCGAAACAGGATCAAAAGGGATGAAACACACAGCTCACGGTGTGCACAGAACACTTAACTCAGTAGCTCCTGCAAATTTTACCCTTTGTACCCTTATCTTCAACTAGATAGATTTCAATGGAGAAGATTGATGAAGTCTGTCAGTAGTGCTCCAATGACCCTCAGGGTTACGGAATGAGAAAGGGAGGCATGGCATGTTTTAATGACTGCAGTCATAGATTGTTGTTTTCGGATTTGTCTGTTTCATCACACAAAATATGACATTCAAGAACTGCTCACAATCGCAGCATATATGGGAATTATCGCGGTCATTCCAGGAAGAATTGGTGAACATAGATATGTCCCGTACTCATGAAAGATCAACAGGCCGCAGCGCTAAATTTGCTTGCAGTAGCTACTATAGTTCGTTCAGAAATTCGTGCCCATAGAGTTTATTAATTATCTCGGAAACTGTTTGATGAATTTCTATAATTCTTTTTCGTGAAATCTTATCTTTCACCGACCTTCAGTCGGATTTTTTGCCCTACTGTCATGCATTTAGATAAGATTTTTGCTTATTTGAGGTGTATACAAATATGATTTTCTTGCTTGTCCTAAATTTTAGAATTTTACAATACCCACACTTGTTGTAATCAACTCACCAATTAAAAATGTAAATTTCACGTGCACACCACACAATATTAGCACCGTTTCGCACTCTTAACTTGTAAGACGCACACCTCTCTAAGGTTTCTTTTTGGTAATTTCATTTCAGGTTTCTTGTTAAATTGGTCCAGAGGCGTATTTTGATAAAACATTTACTATTAATGAATATTCCTGTATGTGTGATAATTTGTAAACTGTTGTGAAGTGACTACTTGATTTTTAAAACCATGAAGAGTTTAAAGTGCAAATTCATCACAATGCAAAAGGTAACTGTGTTATTGTACATGTAATTTTACAAGGAATCTAAAAGGGGTCGGTTATATACTATTCAATGTAATACGGATACGCCTTTGGCTTCAATTGTTAGAAAATTAACATAATTTACAGTAAATTTTAAAGTTTAGAGCACGCGGTTTTGATTTTTTCCTAAAATTATATAACAAAAAAACGATTTGTGCAAAATTTAGACTACCTTTGTACTTAAATGTTATAACATCTGAAGATCGGTGAAAAAATAAGATTCCATGTAAAAGAATTACAGAAATTCATCAAACAGTTTCTGAGATAATTGATCAACTCTGTGGGCACGAATTTGTGAACGAACTATAGATAGTAAGGATTCCTCTACGCCTTAAGATACTATAGTTCATATGGTGTTAGAATTCATATTTTCTAATGACTACTGATACATTTTACAAGAGTGCGCCAGTCTAGTACCTATTTTCAACGTTTGAGCGTAACAGTATCGGCAAGAAGATAAAAATGTCCTAACTGGATACAAAGATAAGAAATGTATTACTTTCACGTCTTAAAGGCGAACGTAGAATGTAGTGACAATATTTTTCAATAATTAATGACACGTTGTTAGGGGTGATGCGGTTGTTGTCATGGCGGACTGTCCTACATTCACAGAGAAGCTTAGCTTAGTCTAGGAGAAAAGAAATGGTGGTTAAAGCTTCACGTAACAAGTGGACAACCCACACCAGAACGACGTTTCTGCTCAATAGGCCTTCAGCAGGAACAAACATACAACACACATACACATATATTTGTACATGTATTTAAAATAACAAATTTAACATAAATTATAACAATTTCGAATTAGAAGAAGGTAAAAGAGCGTTAGTTTAGTCGGCGTAGTAGATCTAGTTGTCTAGTTTAGGGTCGACAAGATAACCGAGTTCATATATGGGATAAATTCATAGTGATCTCATCTCTCTCACTGACTATCTCATCTCCCTCACTGACCATCTCATCTCTCTCACTGACTATCTCATCTCTCTCACTGACTATCTCATCTCTCTCACTGACTATCTCATCTCTCTCACTGACTATCTCATCTCTCTCATTATCTCATCTCTCTCACTGGCTATCTCACCTCTCTCACTGGCTATCTCATCTCTCTCACTGGCTATCTCATCTCTCTCACTGGCTATCTCATCTCTCTCACTGGCTATCTCACCTCTCTCACTGGCTATCTCATCTCTCTCACTGACTATGACATCTCTCTCACTGACTATCTAATCTCTCTCACTGACTATCTCATCTCTCTCACTGACTATCTCTCTCACTGACTATCTAATCTCTCTCACTGACTATCTAATCTCTCTCACTGACTATCTCATCTCTCTCACTGACTATCTCAGTAATCGCATCTATCGCTATAAGTCAAAGAAAGCACTGAAGATGGGTTAAGATCAAATACACGCGAAAACCATTAATACCTTAAAGGCCCTTTTTTCGTTCGCCGGATTTTTTTTCCTTTTTTTTTTTTTTTACCTCTGACGAAGTCTCTAGAGAGTATGAACTGAATTTTACGTGTTAATCCGTTTTTACCTGGCAGCCGTGTGCACAGGGGTTCCTCGCCGCACAGGCAGAAAACTCCGTCTTCGGAGGTGCTCATATTTTTTCAAAGGAAAAGTACGTCTAAGAGTAATTGACGTTTCAAGACGGGCCTCGCTGCTGAGACCAGGTGTGGTTGCGCAGAGAGAAATCATAAATAAAAATCAAAACTGGTGCAGCCGGGATTTGAACACACAATCTATCTCGAGGCGGGCGGCTTGCCTCGAGACCAACCAGTCTCACTCTTCAAGACCTTCACAATGGAGAGAGGAGTTGGAATTGAGTTGATGCATATTGTTTAACAATTTTTGGCGCACTCCTTACGATTTTTGACTACCAAGGACTCTTTAACGCCCATAGTTTGCAAACGAGACATTCTGTTCTATTTCTACACCGTTATACGAGAGGGATAACATCTGATTTCACTATCGAGGAGCTGGGAGGATAATGCCGCGCAGAAACCATGAATTCGAAGATAATCAATCCCACAGCCTGTGGCGGGGTTGGAACTAGGACCCTTTGTCCATTGGCGACGCTCTACAATAGGACTGACCATCTCTTTAATAAGAAATAAATATGTTTTGGTGATATGGCGTAGCAAACTTTCGTCTGGTGATTAGCATAACTAGCCTACCTCTAGTCCCAATCTGACCAAGTTAGTTGGTTGTGTTAGTGAGTATGTGAGTGAGTGCCCGCGTGAGTGAGTGCCCGCGTGAGTGAGTGACTGCATGCATGGGTGAGTGAGCAAAATATCTAATTAGTTGGTTAGTGAGTGCTCGAGTTTACTTCATCGTTTGTTTTCTTTTCTTTCCATCCAATTCTACCTATTTTTCTATATATTCATATTTCAAAGGCTTCAATTTTCTGTTATGTTTTCTTGTCTAATGTCCATGTTTCTCCACCATAAAGGAATATTGAGAATATATAACACTTTGCTATTCTCAGTTTAGCCCTGATGTTATATTTGTTTTGATGTTTTTATTATACTTTTCGTGGCATTAAAATTACTTTACGAGACATTCTATTCTTTTGTTTATATCAGTTTTACATTTCCCATCACCGGTTAACAACAACTAATTACGCCCATTTGTAGCTGTTTAAAGAACGGACCCCAAATGAACAAATTCGCATCAGAACTCAGCGGGAGAAGAACAAGCTATAAGAATCTACGACAGCGATTGGATTAGTTCAAACTGCAGCATGGGCACCTCCTGATTTGATCAAATAATGACCATGTATGCTATAACCAGCTCAGGCCAAAATAGCATTTCAGAAAATGAAAAATATCTTATGCAACAAATCTATGTCAATAAAAATGAGAAAGAGAGTTCATCGGTGCTATATAGAACCAATTCTGACCTATGGAAGCGAATCAAGGACAGTAGACAAACAAATGAAAAGACGATTAGAGGCCACAGAGATGGGATTTCTCTGAAGAATGTTGAAAGTTCACTGGACAGCTAAAAAGACCAATGAGGAAGTTCTCAAAGAGGCCAACACAAAAAGGGAGCTCTTAAATTAACATCAGAAAGAAGCAATCAACCTTTTTCGGGCACATCATGAGAAGAGGAAAGTTGGAATACTTGGTTACAACTGGCAAAATAAAAGGAAAGAGAGATCGCGGGCGACAAAGAGAGAAAATACTGGATAGCTTGGTGTCATGGCATGGAAAACAGTCAACAACAGAACTGATACGATGCACTGTGGATAGAAGATTGTGGAGGGACATGATCGCCTACGCCAACCGGTATGGCACATGATGATGATGGTGATGCTATAAAAAGTTAGCAATCAGTTACAGCAAACCTGCTCTCAACAACAAGAGGCACTATCCTATTGCCTCTATTATTATTAATACTCTAACAACAATTTTTTATTCACAATTTTGGATCATGTCCAGGAGAAGATGTTTCCTCAATACTCGCTTGACCTCAATAATAAATTTTTTATTAAATAAAACTGACCCTCCTTATCCATCTTTTGCTCGATTCAATATTTTTGAGCCGCATTTCACCCTGACAACACCCCCCTTAATGCTTTATTATCTTCCAAGTGTTTAAATCGATGACATCACAAATTCAAGTGAGGTCATGCAACCGATAGATTTACGCCAAAACTGTTTTCCTGAAATTGTTTATATAATTATATCGGAATCAACGGTTCTCAATTCTTTTCTTTCGAGACACAGTTTGAGTTATTGCAGTTAGCAATAGGTATTGACGTAACATAAACATATAATATGATGTAGCAAAAATAGGTTTTTTTCAAAATAGTGAACCGAAATAGGCATATGGTTTGTGAAGTTGCCTACTGAGGACATTACATTGATTCCGACTCCTCTCCCAAACCCCTGCTCCGTCTCTAAAAAGATTCAGCTCCTAGGTCCACCTCGCCTCAAATGGGTTTCGACATTTATTCTGGAAAAAAATACAGTACTGGTGTATAGTAAAGGTTCCCTCCACGCCTTGCAAGGCGTATGAGGTTAGTGACCATATTTATCTATGACCACGGCATACTTTTAAATTATGTGGTCGGTATCACGCCAGCCACCTTTATTTCCCAGAAAAATCCCTGGTACCCATTTTTAGAGGCTGGGGGAACCCGGGAGCCTTGTCAGACTGAAAAAATCCGCTACTACTGAGGATCGAACCCGGACCCATCTGGTCAGGAAGTGAGGACACTAACCACTCAGCCACCGACGCTCCTGGTGTAGTGCTTACCATAGAATCCAGGAATGTACCAATGCTTTAAAAAGTGGGTAGTAAAAGCACACTATAAACCAAGGTGAGGGACCTGGTTGTTCATTATATAATAATTAATGTTTTCTTTTGTTATACCTTTCATTTTTAATTAAATAAATATATTCTTGACTTTTTCCAGTCTGAACGGCCCAGATTGAATTCAGATACACTACTATGATTTTAACTCTTTAAGTGTGGAAGGTTTTTATCAATTTAGCCGAAGATATTTCAGAGACAAATTTGTTCATGCTTTAAAATATTAATCTACATGTTTATATTTATCTAACACTTAATATATTAGATACGAATTTGTAGATAATTAAACAAGGAATTAGATTTCACCAATACCAAGATGATACAAGACACGTAAAAAGAATATGTTTTGATGACAGTTTGCACTAATCAAATTACGAGTGACGCACTATGCGGCTAAACGTACATGCCTGAAATCGGCATGGCACTTGGTGCGTTGAAACGTACGGAAAGAGTTAATGGTCACGAGATAAATATTTGATAAACAAATAACACGTTTTCTCGTTAATGAGATGTGAAGGTAGAGATGCGGTGAAAGTCTTTATACAAATAAATGTCCTGATTATTTTACTTAATAATCAATATTACCATAGCGCACAATTTCAAATTTTAATATTATTATGACACTCCTAGATAAAAGTAAAGTAAAAAGTAAAGAACCCCGTCACGCCAAAAGGCGGATAGGGAATATACCCATTTAAGGCTGGGTACATTTGTATGCCAGCTAAACAACAAATAATAAATAGCATTTTCATACCAATTTTGTGCTACGAGAGGCAAACATGGACCCTTACTAAATCCCATTTAAGAAAGATCAATACATGTGAGATGCGATGCTTTAGAAAAGTAACAAATAACACAAGAAGAGATAGAATACCAAATGAAACCATAAGAAAAATGGTAGGAACTAAACCCTGCCAAGAATATATAGAACAACAACAACTTAAATGGTTTGGCCACCTGGTCAGAATTAATCCTTACCAATCACAATCAAGGGCGTTCTTCTCGAGAATGCATAGAAAAAGACCAAGAGGAAGACCCAGAAGACGATGGATAGATGCAGTGACAGAGACATGTAACAACAAAGGAAAATCACTAATTCAGACAGTTCGAGCAGCTCAAGAACGACAAACGATATAAACCACGACACCTTTTAGGTATCAGTGAAAAGAAAAAGAAGAAGAAGAAGGCTGGGTGAACCCGACAGCCGTCGATCAGGATCGAACTCTTGTCCTTTGTTGTCCAGTTAACTACTATCGCGGCTCCCTACTCCTAGATAGAGCTACGGTAATATACTAGTAATAGTAATAATATACTTGTACCAATATGCTAGGTAAGACGCAACTAATGTAAACAATTAAAGCAAAAAAAAATGTGCATGTAGAATCTGGCCAAATATTATAGGAATAGGCGATAAAATATATGCAAATATTAAATAGAGTTTTCCTGGTATAAAAATGCAGGAGAAAAGAGGCTAGTTAGATTTGTATTAGATGAGGTTTGTTCCGTAGCTGGATTTACAATCACATTTTGATGAAACCAGCCATGAGAAAAGTTGTTGAATAGGACCGATATATGGCGATCCACGACAGCCTGCTATAAGCCGTTCTGCAACGAAAGACGAGAACCGTTTTATTGTGGTCATTTGAGAGAATTTAGCCATTTGCTTTCAAAATGTGTCCGGACTATATTATATACCTAACCTTTTAGACTGCTAATTGTCAACTTTAGTTTTAACATAAGATGCATATGTTATACCGCCCTTCTCCGATAAGACTAGGCAGCATATATCACTGCAAGTAACCCACTCAAAACATAACTCAAACCTGGGTAAGAGATTACCATTGCTAGAATCTCCTCATTGCAGCAACCAAAGTTAACTTGAGATGAGTCTACAGACACTTTCCCTCGATCTCTTTTTCCCAAACCACCTGTAGGAAACAGCCTGAGAAACAAGATCAGAGATGGATAACTGAGAAAAAAGCTTGCAATAGCCCCCGCCCTAGAATATATAAACAACAGATAAAATTATTATGCCACTTGACAAGGCAGAGTGATCAAAATACAACACAACGAGCCTTCAATAAGCGTTGCGAGAACAAAGAAGAAGAAAACAACAGAAGGAAAGAAGAAGTAGAAGACCCGTAGGTCCTAAATTTCTGCATTTAATCTCAGGTCTCTAATTAATAATATGAGGCTCCCCTATCACTACCGCGGCACCCCGCTGAGAACCAGTGCTCTAAACTATGACATTAATAGAAACAGATAATAATAATAAACCCTGAGCTAGAATCAAACTCCAAACATTCTCCCATCCCTAACGAGTCTGCTAGAGCTGGTAAATATTCTGGTGTTGACAAACTCGCAACGTTAAATCCGAAGCATGGCAGTGTCTTCAGCTAAAGATTTACATAAACAGATGTCCTTGTAGCTTCAATTCAAATTAAAGGGTTTAGTATTGAGAGCAAGGTTAAAGGGGAAAAAAAAAGAACTGGGATTCGACAGAGAAAGGGTGTCTTCAAGAAAAACTGGAGGAGGCTTTAAAGAGATAATTAGTGAATATAGAAGAAATGGGTGTTAAATGAAGGAAAATAATGTAAAGGTAAAATACGAGACTTGAGTCAGCGTCTTAGTATGCGAGTTTTCACCCATATGTGCTTGGCCGCAGTGCATCGTATCAATTCTGTTGTTGATTGTTTCCCGTGGCATGACACCAAACTATCCAGTATCTTCTTTCTTTGTCGTCCATGATCTCTCTTTACCTGTATTTCGCCAGTTGTAATCAAGTTTTCCAACTTACTTCTCATGATGTGCCCGAAAAATGTTGATTGTTTCTTTCTGATATTTTTTAGGGGTTTCCTTTTTTGTGTTGGCCTCTTTGGAAATGTCCTCATTGGCCCTTTTAGCTGTCCAGGGAAGTTTCAACATTCTTCTGAGAAATCCCATCTCCGTGGCATATATTTGTTTTTTCATTTGTTTGTCTGCTGTCAAGGATTCGTTTACATAGGTCAGAATTGACACTATATAGGACCGATTAACTATCTTTCTCACTTTTGTTGATATATACTTGTTACAAAAGACGTTTTTCATTTTTTGCAAAGCTATTTTGTCCAGAGCTATTCAGCTTTTTATTTTTTTAGTGCACCTTCCATATGATGTTATTTTTGTACCCAATTATTTGACGCGTTGCACTTGTTTCAGATTTCCCCTGTTTATTTTTATGCTGCTCTGTGGTTATTATTATTTCTTCGATTTGACCATCGCTTCTTTACGATATATCTATCTATCTATCTATCTATTGACCTTTCGAGCCGTTGCCGGCCCATAGGGCGTAGACCAAAATACACCTTCTCATATCTGAATTTTTGTTCTAGCAGTTTTCATTTAAAGATATTTTATCAAATCTCGCCACTTGTCTCTGTTCTGTGCAAGCAGCTCTAATTCATTGAGGTAGCCGAAACCTGTTGCTCTTGCCTCTCTCATCAATGTTCTTCTCAGTGTCTCCCTGGGTCTTCCTCTTTTTCTCTTACCTGTTGTTTCCCATATGAGGGCCTGCTTTGCTATTCGGTTATTATCTCTTCTGATCACATGTCCAACATATGACCATCGTCTAATAATATTACTCAAATTCTGAAGCGATAAGCACTAGCAACTGTCAGTGCGCCACTTTCAATTCATCAAGTACCCGGCCTGCTGCCGTAGGTGATCATGTCTCTCCACAACTTTAGATCTCGACAGTTATTTATCATTTCTGTTGTTGACCTTCTGCCATGCCATTCTCTTAAGCTGTCTGTTATCTTTTCTCTTTGCTTCCCTCTATCTCTTCGTCCCAGCAATTATAATATATTCCAGCTGTTCACTTCTCATTACATGACCAAAAAATGATGATTGTTTCTTCCTAATATTGGAAATTAGCTCTCTTTTTGATTTGGCATCTTTCAGAACGTCTTCATTACTCTTCTTAACTGTCCATGCTATTCTTAACATTCTTCTATAAAACCACATTTCTACAGACTCCAGTGATTTTCTTGTCTGTTGTCCTATTGTCCATGATTCACATCCATATGTTAAGACAGGCTCTACGTAACATTTAAGAACTCTTTTTCTTGTTTCTATTATCAAAAATGATTGTCTTCCTCATTTTTTGGAAAGCTGCTTTTGCCTGAGCCATTATGCATCTCACCTCTGTTGTACATCTTCTGTCTGAGGTTAACAATGTTCCCAAATATTTAAATTCATTTACCTGTTTTAATATTGATCTACTTGTAAGTAAAAAAAAGTAAAGTACCCCCGTCACGCCAAGTGGCGTATAGGGAAATATGGTGTTAGTGACCCTATATTTTACAGACCTTCAGCACATGATTTTTGGGGTAATGTGGTCGGTATTACGCCCGTGCTGCTTTACTTTCCCAGAAAAAAAATCATGTACCCATTTAAGGCTGGGTGAACCCTGAAGCCGTCGTTTGGGATCGAACCCTACCCCTTGTCCTTTGTAGTCCAGTTCACTAACCACTGAGCTATCGCGGCTCCCTTTGTTCTACTTGTATTTATTTATAATACTTTCAATTAAGCCAGTATTTTAAAAAAACTTCTCGACCTCACATCGCCTCACCGCTTATGTTAATAAGGTAAGAAAATGTATCAGCTTAAATTAATATTATTGTCCGTTCTTCTCACATGCCCCAAACAAATATCTGGACAACTATCATATTCGCAAACAACCATTGTGAAGAGAATTTAGGGACGGAATGAGAGCAAAGGACAGACTAGCGTTGAGATTTAACGTTGTGGGAAAGGATTCCTAGACATAATTATACGCGAGTTAAATTTTAATCAAACTGCTGACTAATAATGATTGCTTGCTACCACCCGCCTGTATTGACGCCAAAGGGGAGATAACTAATTTTATTGATTTAAATATTTATAGACTTTGAATTACTCTTTTATGGCTGATATCTTTTACGGCGTCTATGACAAACATGGTGCTAGTGTCACTATCTTACCATGACCAGCGACGCACATATAGGTGATGTGGCCAGTAGCACGCCTGACCTCCCTACCTTACTAGACACACAAGAAACAAAACAAACTCTAGTACCTATATCAGGAGATGCTGTGTGAGTGCTAAAACGTATTGCGCTTGAGAAGAAGAAAAATGCCATTTTCGGGGAATAAACTCGAGCCTATCTTGTGAGAGAGTACATTAACACTTCGTCGGTGTTTCTGTTAAAAGTTGTTTATTTTACGTTTACAAATCATCATCATTGAGTGCCGTCTCCGCATCGGAGGTTGGCTACCATGGAGCGCCATTCCACTCTGTCTCTCGCTTTAATGGTGCAGATTATCATAGGTTCACTTGTCCCTCTTTTGATGTTACTCGTCCATGTTAGTATTGGTCTGCCTCTGCCTCTCTTTTACGTTGTATTTTCCCTTCCAATATTACTTTTAGTAAGCTGTTGTGTCTTTTAACAAGTGCCAAAAATTTCATTTGTCTTTTTCTAATTGTGTTTAGTAGTTCTATTTCATTTTTAGTTGTTTTAAAGCGTCATTGTTTGTTTTCTTTTCTTTCCATCCAATTCTACCTATTCTTCTATAAATCCACATTTCAAAGGCTTCAATTTTCTAGTCTGTTTTCTTGTCTAATGTCAATGTTTCTCCACTATGCAGGAATATTGAGAAACCATAACATTTTCCTATTCTTAGTTTTCGCCATGGTGTTATTTGTTTTGATGTTAGTATATCTTTCTTTGCATTAAAATTACTTTTTGCCATATCTATTCTTTTGTTTAATTCAGTTGTACATTTTTCATCACTGGTTATAGTGTGTACGTTTACAAAGCGCATGCTTTATTATGTTGATGTATGTTCTTACTCTCGTCAAGTTTTCACATTTTTATTGTAAATGTTTCACCTACATGAACATAAGGAGATCCCTCCCCATTATTTGTCTGTAATTTAAATTCTACGTCTGGCAAGTCAAGCTATCACAACAAACCGACACAATTTTCCCGCTTTTATTTGAGCGGAGTGGCAAACTAGATAGAAACCATTATCGATCTCCAAATATGGCGGGCTAGGGATCCAATCATAGTAGGGTAACAACATTTTTCGCTGTAGGGATGAAATAAAGAACATTGACTGGAATACAACTCGACAACTGCGTTAGAGAGGAGCCTTTATTCAAGACGAGAGAGCCGCGATAGCTCAATGATTAGTGAACTGGACTACAAAAAGACAAGAGGTAGGGTTCGATCCCAACCGACGGCTTCCGGGTTCACTCTGCCGTTAATGGGTACCGGATTTTTTTCTAGGAAAGTAGAGCGGCGCGGGCGTAATACCGACCACATTACCCCAAAAATCATTTGCAGAAGGTCTGTAAAATTTATGGTCACTAACACCATATTCCCTATACGTCACTTGACGGGCTGGGGGCACTTTAAATTTTACTTACTTTATTCAAGTCGCTTACCCCTGGCAGAACCCCGTTATGAGATCATCATCATCATCATGTGCCATACCGGTTGGCGTAGGCGATTATGTCCTTCCACAATCTTCTATCTACAGTGCATCGTATCAGTTCTGTTGTTGACTGTTTTCCATGCCATGACATCAATCTATCCAGTGTTTTCTCTCTTTGTCGTCCGCAATCTCTCTTTCCTTTAATTTTGCCGTAAAAGGGATCGCTGCTTTCGGTTCATTTTTGCAACTTTGAATCAGCACATAAATTCTACAATTTTCCATCGCTGTCTTCTTTTGGGGAATCAACTTGAGATGCATCTATACAGAAACGCTGTGGTCTTTGCTTGTTACACACAATTTTTTTTTATTGTGCTTTCTGTTCCTAGTATGGACTTGGTGTCGTCACCACTATAAAAATATTGTGGTTTGTCCATCACAGATGATGTAAGTAAAAAAATTAAAGTGCCGCCGTCCCGCCAAGTGGCGTATAGGGAAATATGGTGTTAGTGACCATAAATTTTACTGACCTTCAGCACATGATTTTTGGGGTAATGTGGTTGGTATTACTCCCGTGCCACTTTACTTTCCCAGAAAAAATCCGGTACCCATTTAATGATGGGTGAACCTGGAAACCGTCGGTTGGGATCGAACCCTACCTCTTGTCCTTTGTAGTCCAGTTCACTAACCACTGAGCTATCGCGGCTCCTTCACAGGTGATGAAGACCACTTTTTTCATCCAGTGATTAGATTATTCTCTGTGTGTGAAAACACAACTGTTAAGCCGTGAGATAAGGAAGAACAGTGTAGACATGTTGTTCCTGGTGTGGGATTCATTTCACGAACCCCTCTAGCTTGTTTCCATTGTTCTGCTGCACACGTTGATTGAGACTGTAACCTCATGTCGAAAAAGTGTGCCAAGTGCACCAAGTAGTTTTGTACCGCATCACATCTTCCCATGTATCCAGATTAAAATTAAATGCTTTTAATGAAGTCTAGAGATACCTTTAAAGCGCTTCTATTGTACAAAGCTTGTCAAATCATCGGACAACTATCACCACTAGTGTCCAGCAAGGAATTAACTTTAGAGGCAAACGGGTACTCTACAATACAATCTTCATTTCAACTTTATGTTACCAATGCCAGACTTGGACCTAAGACTCAAAAATAAAAAAAATAACAACCACCGAGATGAAATGTGGCAGACGAATGATATAAAACTGTCTGAAGGATAAGATTAGAAATGAAGAATTGCGAAAAAAAAGGAATAATCTCCGCTATAGAAAACATACAGAAACAACAGGTAAAATTGTTTGGTCACGTGATGAGACAGAGGTACTACGATACAACTAACCGAGCCATTAAGAAACGTTGAAAAAACAACCAGACTCAAGGACCGACCACGAAAAAAAAGGATTAAGGGAGTGTAAGATACACTAAGAAAAATAACAGCAGCAGAGGCCAACAGAAGAACAAAACACTACCTCTCCTGTAGGCTGAAAAGCAAATGAGGAAAAAGAAGAAGATGTCGAAGGAGAAGATAAGAAGAAGCAGCAAGAATTTTCTCTGCAGTTCACCATATACTATTTGTCCAGTCGGTAGTTTGGCATGCGGACTGTATGGCCCTACCAGCGGGTTTTTGCATGTTTCAGTATAGTGTCAATGCTGGGGATATCATCCATGTCGAATAGCGCAATGTCTGGGATCTTGTCCTGCCATGTGATGTTCATGAGCTTCCTAATATATATATATATATATATATATATATATATATATATATATATATATATATATATATATATATATATATATCATCATCATCATCATCATGTACCCTGCCGGTTGGCGTAGGCGATCATGTCCTTCCACAATCTTCTATCTACAGTGCATCGTATCAGTTCTGTTGTTGACTGTTTTCCATGCCATGACACCAAGCTATCCAGTATTTTCTCTCTTTGTCGTCCGCGATCTCTCTTTCCTTTTATTTTGCCAGTTGTAACCAAGTATTCCAACTTTCCTCTTCTCATGATGTGCCCAAAAAATGTTGATTGCTTCTTTCTTATGTTTTTTAAGAGCTCCCTTTTTGTGTTGGCCTCTTTGAGAACTTCCTCATTGGTCTTTTTATCTGTCCAGGGAACTTTGAACATTCTTCTGAGAAATCCCATCTCTGTGGCCTATATATATATGTGGATATGGTTAGCAGGAGGTAGTCTGAGAACTTCTTCTTTGTGTTATAAGTCAAGAAAGGTAACAAACATTACAGAGTAACGATATGTCATCTTTAAGTGCATCTTAAACAGGAATCCAGTTTTCTATTACCTAAAGTTGCTCTGCTAATTTTTCCTTCACCATTATGCTATATGTCCTTGAAACCTGCTGAATATGTTTATGATTGTACCTTAGAGGTTAAGCTTAACATTAATCCACATATCTCTGACAGATTTAAATCCACCTACCTCTACACGTATATCTCCCACTCTGTTGTACTCTTCTAAAGCTAATCTTCAGTCTGTAGCTTCAATAGCTTCCGAATCATTCGTCCCCGAAGAACTCCTGAAACAATTTTTAATATTTAAAATTAGATGATGCTGGACATTCTTCAAATAATTTGGATAAACATAAAAAAACACACAAAAAATAAGAGAATTCAACATTAAGCTAAAACTTGTTGGTTATCTTATCATTCAGAGTTACCTTTCAGTGAAGTGAAAACAAATAGTGAGTCAACTAAATAAATGAAAGGAAACTTACATATTTCAAGTACATAAAATATCACGACTGACTTAAAAAGAGAAACAATATTTATATATAAATATAATATAATTTCTGAGAGATATTTAAGGCGACCTTAAAGAAGTTGGGTCCAAGACATAACAGACTTACAGGTAACACTAATTTGTGCAGGTAGTATAATTAACAAGGAGAAAGTTAACACATGTAAAACGTGAGATAAGAAGAGACAACAAGAAAACCTCAAAGCAAATCTTCAAATGGAAAGTATGAGGCGAAGGCGCGCCTCCCAGCACCAGAGCTGGAAGTTGTCAGCGATCCACAGCTGATGGCTTGCGCCAGGATCGGTGGACCATAACCATCCAGACCCTGCTCCACCTCTACGTGGTGCCTCTAAAAACAGACTAACATGTCTAGTCTGGCCAAGCGAGTAGGGATCGAAGAGGGAAGACAACCCGGTACTCAAAAATGTCATGCTGAAGTCGGATGTGTTGGGCCGAAAGGAGCAAATATCACAGTTATACTGTAAACCACAACACAACGCAGACACGCCTACTTAACATCCTTTTAAGGGCGGATGATGACGAGGTACACTCCTTAAGTCATCGGGCGAACGCAAGCAAGCAAATGGAAAGTAGTGCTTAAAAGAAAAAGAGACCGATTTGGACAAAACACTAGAAAGAACAGTGAGAAAAGAATCAATAAAGAGATCGATCTAGACAAACAATAAAAAGAATACTGAGGTGTGAGAAGATATACAGAGACCGATCTAAAAAACAATAAAAAGAACACAGGTGGAAAGAAATAAAGAGACCTATGTAGACAAGACAATCAAAAGAAAACTGAGGGGAAAAGCAATAACTGCACCAGCTACATTGTTGAGGTTGAGAAGCTCGCCCAGATTCAAATGCTGGTCCAGTGCAAGGTCTAACACTGCATAACAAAGATCGTCTACATAGAGATTATATAATTCTGCCCAAAGTGACGTCTCCAGCTGGAAAGGTCAAAAGCTAGATATATAGGTCAAACAATAGATATATACTTAATAAAGTGAAGAATTCAGACCGGTATAAAGTATAAGTAAAGAGCCCAGGTCACGCTAAGTGGAGTATTGGGAATGCGGTGTTAGTGACCATAAACGTTACAGACCTTCGGCACATGATTTTAGGGGTAATGTGATAGGAATTACGCCCGTGCAGCTCTACTTTCCCAGAAAAAAATTTGGTACCCATTTAAGGCTGTGTGAACCCAGAAGCCATCGGTTGGGATCGCACCCTACCCATTGTCCTTTGTAGTCAAGGTCACTAACCACTGAGCTATCGCGGCTCCAATTCAGACCGGTAGTTAAAAGGATAAGTCATCGGGTTTAAAAGATCGCCTTTTGATGATTCAATTAATTGTAACTTTAAAACAATTAATCTTTCATTACTTCTCATTTCTCTCATAATCTACAAAGCAAAATAATAAATTAACTCATGATTACATTGCCTTTAACGTGTACAAAAAATAAAAAAAAGTAAAGTACCCCAGTCACGCCAAGTGGCGTATAGGGAATATGGGAGTTAGTGACCATACATTTTACAGATCTTCGGCACATGATTTTTGGGGTAATATGGTCGGTATTACGCCCGTGCTGCTTTACTTTTCCAGAAAAAAATCTGGTACCCATTAAAGGCTGGGTAAACCGGAAGCCGTCGGTTGGGATCGAACCCTACCTCTTGTCCTTTGTAGTGCAGTTCACTAACCACTGAGGTACATACATTCCTAATATTCAAATAAAAATCACATCAAGATATATTAGTTGGTCACAACTCTGATTATATATTTTGTTATTACAATTTTTTCATCCCAATATTTAAAAGAAAATATTCAAACAACACACGTAAATCCATTGTTTTCAACTTTACACACTTCAATATTTCTCACTTGACTCATAATTTTCAAAACAAAAATAAAACTATCCACATTACATTTGTTTTGTCAATGACAACTATTGTATTTTCCCCCCTTCAAGCTATTAACCTGAATTAAATAGAGTGACAGTGCACGAGAAGTAAGGCACGACAGAAACAAAGAGATATTTTCAGAATGAGATAGTAAACCCGGTATGCTGACAGAGAGAAATGTCTTGAAGCTGCTGTTTGTGATGAGTACATGTCTGCATCTAGCAAGGAAGTTGCTCATTAGCGATACCTGTTTTCGACCAGCCTTCCCAACTTGGCCACTGAAGCAGCATTTAGAATGGATAATTTGACTGGGCATTTTACCTTGAAATAAGATTACACCTGAGCCCCTTATGGTGTGTTATCTCTCATTAACACGATATGACCTGATTTTTATGCAGAAATCAAGTCATTATACCCTTTGGCCTCGCTGAAACTCGTGGAATAAGATCAATACCCGAGCCAGTTACGAGTTTCTTATGTTTAGGCCTTGTATTTTATAACCTGTCGAGAGCATCACAACAGAAACAATCGGTATTTCTTTATTTTTATTTATTCTCTTTTATTATTATTTTTCCACCACTGTTGTCGTTAAGCTAGTGTGGGGATTCCCTGGAGTTTTGTAGGACACCTCAAGTGTCCCTGATGATCGTTCGTGGTTTTTCTCTCAAGGTAAAAAGCTACACATCATTACAGAAGCTATGTAGCTTGGTTATAATGAACCAGATTACATAGTTGTAAAAGAGTGCGATGCTGTTGCACAGTTGTTTGTCACTGCAACTTTAGCTGATTAGCTCATTTGCGCCATTTCAGGAAGATAAAATCATTATCATCATCATGAAGTACCGGGCCTACTAGCGTAGGTGATCATGTCTCTCCACAACTTTCAATCTCGACAGTTATTTATCATTGTTGACCTTCTGCCAAGCCATTCTCTTAAGCTGTCGTGTATCTTTTCTCTTTTTCTCTTTGATTCCCTCTATCTCTTCGTCCCTCAATATTCCCATTTGTTTCAATATTTTCCAGCTGTTCCCTTCTCACTGCGTGGCCAAAAAATGGATGATCGTTTCTTCCTAATATTGGAAATTGAAGATAAAATACTTTGAGTTATTGAGATATTAGCGGGTTATCATCACTGCACTCCGAACATGTCTAGGTGCTGAGATAAAATACATATGCCTCTTAAATTACATATTAAAAGTGATGATTAGAGGCAGCTTTATCTTCAAGTTTATAAACGTTTATGGTTAAAAACTTAATTGTGCATCCCCAGAAACTCTCAAATTTACCAAATCTTTATCTTTTTTTGTCACGAGCATTACCTACTAAGAAAGTATTCATTCATAAATTTATTAATTTTTGTTATGCTTGTTTTATTTTGTGCGTGTGAGGTCACAAATTTAAACCACTTCCATAAGATATCACTTTTAAGAACGAGTGGGATGTACTAGCCTCCAGACATCTTTATCAATAAGCGTTGAAAAAAGTATCAAGACTGCAACTAAAATGTCACTTTTAGATACAACAGACAACTGTGTATAATAGGTCATGTGACCTGATGTGCGGCCGACTATTTTATTTACGTGTTTAGAATTTATTCAAGGCAAGAAAATAACAGTTTGGCGTCTACTAATGAGGAAAGATTTGGATAGGGTCACGAATGATTCCTTGACATTGTAAAGGATTTACAATTATGTGCTTCATCGATGGTTCGTATGTCCTTTGTGTTTTCCTATATGTGTGTGTGTGTGTGTGTGTCTGTGAGTGTGTGTGAAAATTATGATCATTTAGTCTCGTATTTTTTTCACAGCCTTCTTATAGAAACATATAAAATAGCTGTAAATATATCCTGTAATTTTAATAGTTTCTTATTATGTAAAATTAATAAGCCGTAGTATTTGAAAGTGATTTCTTAATGTTATTACTTCATCATATATGTAGGTTATATATAACGAATTTATTTTACAGATGAGTTAGTGTGAACGGTGAATGTAAGAACAAGTTTCACTGAATTCAGAGATAATGTAAGAACAAGTTTCACTGAATTCAGGGATAATGTAAGAACAAGTTTCACTGAATTCAGAGATAATGTAAGAACAAGTTTCACTGAATTCAGAGATAATGTAAGAACAACCGCGAATCTCTCTTTCTCATTCCGGCCACGGTCCACGACACAGGGAAGACATTTTTCTTTTCTTTAATCAGTTTCGATTATTTTGTTTTGGATGTTTCATTACCAGTTAGCTATGTATGATTAGTTTTATTTACTTACATATCTATGCGTGTGTCGTTTGTTTGTTCCCGCTGAAGGCGTATTGAGCCGAAACGTCGTTCACATTTGAGTGGTCTATCACGTAAAGCTTTTACCATACCATTTTTTTCTCTTTTATTCGATTCTCCCTCACATTTAGCTTTACTGCAGCTTCGCATTTTAATGCATCGATTTGCATTTCTTCGCATTAACCCCTCCCAGGAGGTGCCGTGTGTACTGCGCACATTTTGAAGAACCGCAGACAACTGTAAACTGAAAAGAGTTAAGCCATAAATGGTTAAGTCGCTTAAAAAAAAAAAAAAACAACTTTCTTTACGACATTTTCTCATTACTGGGGTCTGCCGGAGAATAAAAGTATCTTGTCCAATGCAGTCGCCGCGGGGTGTTCAGGTCTGAGTTCCTATTTATCCCGATACAAAAAAAAAAAAAAAAAAAAAACTTTTGACTCCACCGAGATTTGAAATCGCAATCTCCTGGTGTTTGGAGCCCTACTAGTTATCGCCTCGACCACCCGCTACCCCTGCCATTGCTCTGGCAAAATCAATAGAAAAATTAAAATATGACCAAAAATGTGATAATTCACTATGACCAAAAAAAAAAAAAAAAAAAAAAAAGGACTTCTGAAATAGGAGAATATCTGCTTGTATGATGGGGGACACCTGATCACGCGACTGCCTGTCGTGATAATCACGCAAAATTATGTGGCGTACACAAACTAATTAAACAAAATGGAAATCTAAATTCATGCAACTTGCAGATAAATCTCTAATGATTGCTAGTGTTTTTTCTCTTCCGTTGTTTAGAACTACAAATCATTAGAGACGTCACGTGGGTTATTATAATGAGCCACGAACCACAACACTGAAGTGGTGATGCTGTATCCAATGTCATGTGACCCTGATATGAGTTCGGCTATTAATTACTCGTTTGGAAATTAATCAACGCCAGAGGATAATAAATTGGCTACAAATAGTGAGGATATATTTGGTTACATATATATGTATTCCTTCACATTGCAAGGGATTAAAATTATGTGGTTTACATTTGCAACTTTTATTACTAGAACTGAAGAGGGAAGCAAAGAGAAGAGATACTAGACAGATTAAGAGAATGGCTTGGCAGAAGGTCAACAATATAAATGATAAATAACTGTCGAGATCGAACGTTGAGCAGAGACATGATCACCTATGCCAGCAGGCTTGGTATTTAATGATGATAATGATGATTACTAGAACAGAAAAATATACGAAAGAACATTTAACTTTATGCAATTTACACTTGTTTCTTGTGGGACAACTCCATATGTCCTCCGTGTTTGTATTATGTTAAAAGTAAATATGGTAATTTCTAAACAAAAATTTAAAAAAACTAAAAGATTTGACAGATTAGTCTGGTAATAGAGGCACCACGGAGAGGTGGGGCAGGATCTTTTTTGGCTCTGATTCACCGATCCTGGCGCAAGCTATCAGCTGTGGGTCGCTGACAACTTTCCGCTCGGGTACTGTGAGGTGCGCCATCGCCTCCGGGTGGACATGTGATTTTATAATTTCAATATGTGGTTTATAATTTCACAAATTCACATTGCGGGAAGATCTTACTGTCTGTAGTTTGATGTGCGACTGAGATAATCCGACGACTAACTCGGAATTGGAGTCAGAAACGATGTCCTAACATCATCAAGCGCTATACATTTTAAAAAATATACGAGGATCATCATTTTCAGGAGGACATGAAATTCCGGTCAATATGGTAGATAGGCGACAGGAACCATTGAAGGCTATGTATGAAAATTGTTCCTTGCTGCAGTTTTTTTCATATTCCATGTCCGGCTTGTTGCAGGAGCTAATGAGTTAAGTGCTCTGTGCACACTGTGATCTGTGTGTTTCATCCATTTTGATCGTGTTTCGATATTCTAATTGTTTACGATTAATGATGATATCGTATGACAAAGAACTGTTGGCTGTGTTTACTTTCTGTGCGGTTTCGCCTTATGTCTTTGGCGTTTGCCGAGACTGCTATGATTGGGACTACATCTACCTTTCTTTGTTTGGGAGATGAATTAGTAATTCGGATGATTCCACTGGCACGGGCGGTTGAGCAATTATGGATTTTAATTCGTTTGCAGTGATACCGGGGCCTTCCAAAACTATAAGCATAACATTAACTATGGTAATTTAATCTCGTTGTTTTTTGCATTATTCCTTGAAAAGACACAACAGCTCTTATACAATATAATGGCTTCGAAATATGAAGTGTTTAATTTCAAAGTATAAGGTGTTCTTATCCTTTTGTTTTGAGAGGAGAGCCCGTTCTCTCTCTCTCTCTCTCTCTCTCTCTCTCTCTCTCTCTCTCTCTCTCTCTCTCTCGCTTTTCAATACAAATTATCACACACCTACCAAATCACTTCCAGGAGAGTTTACTGGAAGGAGTCCAGGATTACTTTCTCGTTAGGTCAACGTGATAACCGCTAAGTCAGTGGCCCTCAATTTTCATACAGGATGTTTGCGCTGGTGTTAGATCCGTGTAGTTTTCATTTTGTTTTACTGTGTGTGTACAAGTACTTCTTTTGTCTTAGCCCGACGACCATTTCTTTTCATCGTCCTCTTTAGAAAGATGCTGACGAGGCGTAGACGCTTTGTGTTTTCGCTCACCGCGAGATGCAATAGTTTGCACGTTTAGGTCCAACATATCCGACTTTAGCAAAGTATTTTTGTGGGTATCGGATTGCCTGCCCTCTTCAGTTTGTGATCTCTTGGTCAGAACGATTAGTATGTTTCTATGTCGATTACGGGGCTATGGAATAGGATTTTGACCAGCTCTGGTTCACTGCTCAGACAGACAAGCATGTGTCACTTACCGTTTTAATCAAAGGGCGTCTTCAATCAATTCCGTTAGATCCCTGTTTTTCAAGAACAGACCATGGGCAAGGTCTTCCCATCCAATCCCATTCTTCAAACAGTTTCTCTGCTTCATTTCTATCTAGGCCAATGTTCTTAAGAGTTTATAAGTGCGTCTTGAATTGTTTTTTTTTTTTTTTTAGGGGGGAGAGGGGAAAAGTGTTCTTCTTTGCTGTTGTTACCTCCTGCATGATAGCGATCCAAGGTTTCACTTATATTTTCTCCTTTATTTAGTTACCTCGGCTTGATAATGCTTAACAGGGTAATAACGTTTGCGTTTGCATATCTTCCTCTCACTATAAAGAAGGCCCCAGAAAGTATATATTGTAGAATGTTTATATTGTAGAATTTTTATATTGTAGAATGATTATATTGTAGAATGATTATATTGTAGAACATTTATATTGAAGAACGTTTATATTGTAGAACGTTTATATTGTAGAACATTTATATTGTAGAACATTTATATTGTAGAATGTTTATATTGTAGAACATTTATATTGTAGAACATTTATATTGTAGAACATTTATATTGTAGAATGTTTATATTGTAGAACGTTTATATTGTAGAACGTTTATATTGTAGAACATTTATATTGTAGAATGTTTATATTGTAGAACATTTATATAGTAGAACGTTTATATTGTAGAACCTTTATATTGTAGAACATTTATATTGTAAAACATTTATATTGTAGAATGTTTGTATTGTAGAACCATTATATTGTAGAATGTTTATATTGTAGAACGTTTATTGTAGAATATTTATATTTTAGAAAATTTATATTGTAGAATGTATATATTGTAGAATGTTTATACCGTAGAACCTTTATATTGTAGAACGTTTATATTGTAGAACGATTATATTGTAGAACATTTATATTGCAGAACCTTTTTATTGTAGAACGTATATATTGAAGAATGTTTATATTGTAGAACATTTATATTGTAGAACATTTATATTATAGAATTTTTATATTGTAGAACGATTATATTGTAGAACATTTATATTGTAGAACCTTTATATTGTAGAATGTTTATATTGTAGAATGTTTATATTGTAAAACATTTATATAGTAGAACGTTTATATTGAAAAATATTTATATTGTAGAACGATATATTGTAGAACATTTATATTGTAGAACATTTATATTGTAGAATGTTTATATTGTAGAACGATTATATTGTAGAACATTTATATTGTAGAACGTTTATATTGTAGAACGATTATATTGTAGAAAGTTTATACTGTAAAATTTTTATATTGTAGAACGTTTATATTATAGAACGTTTATATTGTAGAACGTTTATATTGTACAACGTTTATATTGTAGAACATTTATATTGTACACCGTTTATATTGTAGAAAGTTTATATTGTAAAACATTTATATTGTAGAACGTTTGTATTGTAGAACGTTTGTATTGTAGAACGTTTATATTGTAGAAAGTTTATATTGTAGAACATTTATATTGTAGAACATTTATATTGTAGAACGTTTATATTGAAGAATGTTTATATAGTAGAACATTTATATTTTAGAACGTTTATATTGTAAAACATTTATATTGTAGAAGGTTTTTATTGTAGAACATTTATGTCGAAGAACATTTAATTGCAGAAGATTTATATTGAAGAACATTTATATTGTAGAAAGTTTATATTGTAAAACATTTATATTGTAGAACGTTTATATTGTAGAACGTTTATATTGTAGAACTTTTATATTGTAGAACGTTTATATTGTAGAATGTTAATATTATAAAACATTTATATTGTAGAAAATTTATATTGTAGAACCTTTATATTGTAGAACGAATATATTGTAGAACATTTATATTGTAGAACCTTTATATTGTAGAACGTTTATTTTGTAGAACGATTATATTGTAGAAAGTTTACATTGTAAAATATTTATATTGTAGAACGTTTATATTATAGAAGGTTTATATTGTGGAACGTTTATATTGTACAACGTTTATATTGTACAACATTTATATTGTAGAACGTTTATATTGTAAAACATTTATATTGTAGAACGTTTATATTGTAGAACATTTATATTGTAAAACATTTATATTGTAGATCGTTTATATTGTGGAACGATTATATTGTACAACGTTTATATTGTAGAAAATTTATATTGTAGAACATTTATATTGTAGAACGTTTATTTTGTAGAACGTTTATATTGTAGAACATTTATATTGTAGAACGTTTACATTGTAAAACATTTATATTGTAGAACGTTTATATTGTAGAATGTTAATATTGTAAAACATTTATATTGTAAAAAATTTATATTGTAGAAAATTTATATTGTAGAACGAATATATTGTAGAACATTTATATTGTAGAACCTTTATGTTGTATAACGTTTATTTTGTAGAACGATTATATTGTAGAAAGTTTACATTGTAAAATATTTATATTGTATAACGTTTATATTATAGAAGGTTTATTTTGTGGAACGTTTATATTGTACAACGTTTATATTGTAGAACATTTATATTGTACAACATTTATATTGTAGAACGTTTATATTGTAAAACATTTATATTGTAGAACATTTATATTGTAGAACATTTATATTGTAAAACATTTATATTGTAGAACATTTATATTGTAGAATGTTTATATTGTAGAACGTTTATATTGTAGAACGTTTATATTGTAGAACATTTATATTGTAGAACGTTTATTTTGTAGAACATTTATATTGTAGAATGTTTATATTGTAGAACATTTATATAGTAGAACGTTTATATTGTAGAACCTTTATATTGTAGAACATTTATATTGTAGAACATTTATATTGTAGAATGTTTGTATTGTAGAACCATTATATTGTAGAATGTTTATATTGTAGAACGTTTATTGTAGAATATTTATATTTTAGAAAATTTATATTGTAGAATGTATATATTGTAGAATGTTTATACCGTAGAACCTTTATATTGTAGAACGTTTATATTGTAGAACGATTATATTGTAGAACATTTATATTGCAGAACCTTTTTATTGTAGAACGTTTATATTGAAGAATGTTTATATTGTAGAACATTTATATTGTAGAACATTTATATTATAGAATTTTTATATTGTAGAACGATTATATTGTAGAACATTTATATTGTAGAACCTTTATATTGTAGAATGTTTATATTGTAGAATGTTTATATTGTAAAACATTTATATAGTAGAACGTTTATATTGAAAAATATTTATATTGTAGAACGATATATTGTAGAACATTTATATTGTAGAACATTTATATTGTAGAATGTTTATATTGTAGAACGTTTATATTATAGAACGTTTATATTGTAGAACGTTTATATTGTACAACGTTTATATTGTAAAACATTTATATTGTAGAACGTTTATATTGTAGAACGTTTATATTGTAAAACATTTATTTTGTAGAACGTTTGTATTGTAGAACGTTTGTATTGTAGAACGTTTATATTGTAGAACGTTTATATTGTAGAACATTTATATTGTAGAACGTTTATATTGTAAAACATTTATATTGTAGAAGGTTTTTATTGTAGAACATTTATGTCGAAGAACATTTAATTGCAGAAGATTTATATTGAAGAACATTTATATTGTAGAAAGTTTATATTGTAAAACATTTATATTGTAGAACGTTTATATTGTAGAACGTTTATATTGTAGAACTTTTATATTGTAGAACGTTTATATTGTAGAATGTTAATATTGTAAAACATTTATATTGTAGAAAATTTATATTGTAGAACCTTTATATTGTAGAACGAATATATTGTAGAACATTTATATTGTAGAACCTTTATATTGTAGAACGTTTATTTTGTAGAACGATTATATTGTAGAAAGTTTACATTGTAAAATATTTATATTGTAGAACGTTTATATTATAGAAGGTTTATATTGTGGAACGTTTATATTGTACAACGTTTATATTGTACAACATTTATATTGTAGAACGTTTATATTGTAAAACATTTATATTGTAGAACGTTTATATTGTAGAACATTTATATTGTAAAACATTTATATTGTAGAGCGTTTATATTGTGGAATGATTATATTGTACAACGTATATATTGTAGAAAATTTATATTGTAGAACATTTATATTGTAGAACGTTTATTTTGTAGAACGTTTATATTGTAGAACATTTATATTGTAGAACGTTTACATTGTAAAACATTTATATTGTAGAACGTTTATATTGTAGAATGTAAATATTGTAAAACATTTATATTGTAAAAAATTTATATTGTAGAAAATTTATATTGTAGAACGAATATATTGTAGAACATTTATATTGTAGAACCTTTATGTTGTATAACGTTTATTTTGTAGAACGATTATATTGTAGAAAGTTTACATTGTAAAATATTTATATTGTAGAACGTTTATATTATAGAAGGTTTATATTGTGGAACGTTTATATTGTACAACGTTTATATTGTAGAACATTTATATTGTACAACATTTATATTGTAGAACGTTTATATTGTAAAACATTTATATTGTAGAACATTTATATTGTAGAACATTTATATTGTAAAACATTTATATTGTAGAGCGTTTATATTGTGGAACGATTATATTGTACAACGTTTATATTGTAGAAAATTTATATTGTAGAACATTTATATTGTAGAACGTTTATTTTGTAGAACGTTTATATTGTAGAACATTTATATTGTAGAACGTTTACATTGTAAAACATTTATATTGTAGAACGTTTTTATTGTAGAACATTTATTTCGAAGAACATTTAATTGCAGAACATTTATATTGTAGAACATTTATATTGTAGAACGTTTATATTAGAGAACGTTTATATTGTAGAACGTTTATATTGTAGAACGTTTATATTGTAGAACGTTTATATTGTAGAACGTTTATATTGTAGAATGTTAATATTGTAAAACATTTATTTTGTAGAACATTTATATTGTAGATCGTTTATATTGTTGAACATTTATATTGTAGAACATTTATATTGTATAACGTTTATATTGTAGAACATTTATATTGTAGAACATTTATATTGTAGAACGTTTATATTGTTGAACGTTTATATTGTAGAACGTTAATATTGGAAAACATTTATATTGTAGAACATTTTTATTGTAGAACGTTTATATTGTAGAAAATTTATATTGTAGAACATGTATATTGCAGAACATTTACATTGTAGAACGTTTATATTGTAAAACATTTATATTGTAGAACATTAAATTGTAGAACATTTATATTTTAGAACGTTTATATTGTAGAACATTTATATGGTAGAACGTTTATATTGTAGAACATTTATATTTTAGAACGTTTATATTGTAGAACATTTATATGGTAGAACGTTTATATTGTAGAACATTTATATTGTAGAACGTTTACATTGTAAAACATTTATATTGTAGAACGTTTATATTGTAGAATGTTAATATTGTAAAACATTTATATTGTAAAAAATTTATATTGTAGAAAATTTATATTGTAGAACGAATATATTGTAGAACATTTATATTGTAGAACCTTTATGTTGTATAACGTTTATTTTGTAGAACGATTATATTGTAGAAAGTTTACATTGTAAAATATTTATATTGTAGAACGTTTATATTATAGAAGGTTTATATTGTGGAACGTTTATATTGTACAACGTTTATATTGTAGAACATTTATATTGTACAACATTTATATTGTAGAACGTTTATATTGTAAAACATTTATATTGTAGAACATTTATATTGTAGAACATTTATATTGTAAAACAAACATTTATATTGTAGAATGTTTATATTGTAGAACGTTTATATTGTAGAACGTTTATATTGTAGAACATTTATATTGTAGAACGTTTATTTTGTAGAACATTTATATTGTAGAATGTTTATATTGTAGAACATTTATATAGTAGAACGTTTATATTGTAGAACCTTTATATTGTAGAACATTTATATTGTAGAACATTTATATTGTAGAATGTTTGTATTGTAGAACCATTATATTGTAGAATGTTTATATTGTAGAACGTTTATTGTAGAATATTTATATTTTAGAAAATTTATATTGTAGAATGTATATATTGTAGAATGTTTATACCGTAGAACCTTTATATTGTAGAACGTTTATATTGTAGAACGATTATATTGTAGAACATTTATATTGCAGAACCTTTTTATTGTAGAACGTTTATATTGAAGAATGTTTATATTGTAGAACATTTATATTGTAGAACATTTATATTATAGAATTTTTATATTGTAGAACGATTATATTGTAGAACATTTATATTGTAGAACCTTTATATTGTAGAATGTTTATATTGTAGAATGTTTATATTGTAAAACATTTATATAGTAGAACGTTTATATTGAAAAATATTTATATTGTAGAACGATATATTGTAGAACATTTATATTGTAGAACATTTATATTGTAGAATGTTTATATTGTAGAACGTTTATATTATAGAACGTTTATATTGTAGAACGTTTATATTGTACAACGTTTATATTGTAGAACATTTATATTGTACACCGTTTATATTGTAGAACGTTTATATTGTAAAACATTTATATTGTAGAACGTTTGTATTGTAGAACGTTTGTATTATAGAACGTTTATATTGTAGAACGTTTATATTGTAGAACATTTATATTGTAGAACATTTATATTGTAGAACGTTTATATTGAAGAATGTTTATATTGTAGAACATTTATATTGTAGAACGTTTATATTGTAAAACATTTATATTGTAGAAGGTTTTTATTGTAGAACATTTATGTCGAAGAACATTTAATTGCAGAAGATTTATATTGAAGAACATTTATATTGTAGAAAGTTTATATTGTAAAACATTTATATTGTAGAACGTTTATATTGTAGAACGTTTATATTGTAGAACTTTTATATTGTAGAACGTTTATATTGTAGAATGTTAATATTGTAAAACATTTATATTGTAGAAAATTTATATTGTAGAACCTTTATATTGTAGAACGAATATATTGTAGAACATTTATATTGTAGAACCTTTATATTGTAGAACGTTTATTTTGTAGAACGATTATATTGTAGAAAGTTTACATTGTAAAATATTTATATTGTAGAACGTTTATATTATAGAAGGTTTATATTGTGGAACGTTTATATTGTACAACGTTTATATTGTACAACATTTATATTGTAGAACGTTTATATTGTAAAACATTTATATTGTAGAACGTTTATATTGTAAAAAATTTATATTGTAGAAAATTTATATTGTAGAACGAATATATTGTAGAACATTTATATTGTAGAACCTTTATGTTGTATAACGTTTATTTTGTAGAACGATTATATTGTAGAAAGTTTACATTGTAAAATATTTATATTGTAGAACGTTTATATTATAGAAGGTTTATATTGTGGAACGTTTATATTGTACAACGTTTATATTGTAGAACATTTATATTGTACAACATTTATATTGTAGAACGTTTATATTGTAAAACATTTATATTGTAGAACATTTATATTGTAGAACATTTATATTGTAAAACATTTATATTGTAGAGCGTTTATATTGTGGAACGATTAAATTGTGCAACGTTTATATTGTAGAAAATTTATATTGTAGAACATTTATATTGTAGAACGTTTATTTTGTAGAACGTTTATATTGTAGAACATTTATATTGTAGAACGTTTACATTGTAAAACATTTATATTGTAGAACGTTTTTATTGTAGAACATTTATTTCGAAGAACATTTAATTGCAGAACATTTATATTGTAGAACATTTATATTGTAGAACGTTTATATTAGAGAACGTTTATATTGTAGAACGTTTATATTGTAGAACGTTTATATTGTAGAACGTTTATATTGTAGAACGTTTATATTGTAGAATGTTAATATTGTAAAACATTTATTTTGTAGAACATTTATATTGTAGATCGTTTATATTGTTGAACATTTATATTGTAGAACATTTATATTGTATAACGTTTATATTGTAGAACATTTATATTGTAGAACATTTATATTGTAGAACGTTTATATTGTTGAACGTTTATATTGTAGAACGTTTATATTGCAGAACGTTAATATTGGAAAACATTTATATTGTAGAACATTTATATTGTAGAACGTTTATATTGTAGAAAATTTATATTGTAGAACATGTATATTGCAGAACATTTACATTGTAGAACGTTTATATTGTAAAACATTTATATTGTAGAACATTAAATTGTAGAACATTTATATTTTAGAACGTTTATATTGTAGAACATTTATATGGTAGAACGTTTATTTTGTAGAACATTTATATTGTAGAACATTTATGTTGTAGAACATTTATATTGCAGAACGTTTATATTGTAGAACGTTTATATTGTAGAACATTTATGTTGTAGAACATTTATATTTGTAGAAGTTTTTAAGTTGTAGAACATTTATATTGTAGAACATTTATATAGTAGAACGTTTATATTGTACTATATGAACTGTTCATTTTCGTCATTTTATATATGGTAAACCATTTTGTAAATATAAAAATATAGCCATTATATGTATTGTGCAGTTACTTTTGAGAAAACATTATTTAAAATGCCATAAAACAACATATTTAAGCTTCACCATTATAATGTCAACCGTGGCACTGCTGGAGTATTGTTACATTTTGTTTATAACAGTAGTTCAAATACATGTTAAATTTAGCAAGATCTTACTTCCTACACTTTTGAAAGTGTTGCTTGAATTTTACTTCCTCGGTAATAATCGCATAACTTTATCTTGTCACTTTCTATTTTAACAATAACTAACACATTTCAGGCACATAAAATACCACAATTGATTGGGAAAAAAGAGTAAAGTACCCCTGTCACGCCAAGTGGCGTATAGGGAAATATGGTGTTAGTGACCCTATATTTTACAGACCTTCAGCACATGATTTTTGGCGTAATGTGGTCGGTATTACGCCCGTGCCGCTTTATTTTCCCAGAAAAAATCCGGTACCCATTTAAGGCTGGGTGAACCCGGAAGCCGTCGGTTGGGATCGAACCCTACCCCTTGTCCTTTGTAGTCCAGTTCACTAACCACTGAGCTATCGCGGCTCCCACAACTGATTGGAAACAGAAACAATTTCGGCTATAATTCATGAAAGACGTTTCATGCGGCTTTAAAGAAGATGGGACCAAGACATCAAAGACTTACAGATGACACCAATGCAAAAGGTGGTAGTAACAAGAAGTAGATTGACATATATAGGCCGTGTGATGGGAAGAGACAGCTAGAGAATCTCAAATGGGAACCAGAGAGTAAAAGAAAAGAAGCCGACTCGTGGAAACACTAATTCTATCTCATTACGTTATCTCATCATTTGTATCTAATTCTTCAAGTCAGACTTGTGCGTGACAAGTTGTGTTTATTGAATTACTGAGTTATTTGCGGGTCATCACCATTGCACTTAGAACATGTCCTAGGTGCTCAGATCCCCTCCTCAGCAATAATTTGTAATATATTTATATTCTGTTCTTTCTTTATTTTTTATTTTAAGTATTTATTTTCTGTGGTCTACCATTTATAATGCGCAGAAAGATCGAAATAGGCTGGGCAGCGATGGAATCGATGAGCAGGTGAGAGTTGACACAAATTGTATCCTTTCTGTGCTAGGATTTGTGGAAATTACAGCTAACGAACCTGCAGACAGGTTTACAGATGATTTGTTGTTGTTGTTGTTCTTGTTGTTCTTGTTTTTGTTGTTCATATTGTTCTTGTAGTTCATATTGTTCTTGTTGTTCATATTTATCTTGTTGTTCTTGTTGTTCTTGTTTTTGTTGTTCATATTGTTCTTGTAGTTCATATTGTTCTTGTTGTTCATATTGATCTTGTTGTTCATATTGTTCTTGTAGTTCATATTGTTCTTGTTGTTCATATTGTTCTTGTTGTTCATATTGTTCTTGTTGTTCATATTGTTCTTGTTCTTCATATTGTTCTTGTTCTTCATATTGTTCTTGTTGTTCATATTGATCTTGTTGTTCATATTGATCTTGTTGTTCATATTGTTCTTGTTGTTCATATTGTTCTTGTTGTTCATATTGTTCTTGTTCTTCATATTGTTCTTGTAGTTCATATTGTTCTTGTTGTTCATATTGATCTTGTTGTTCATATTGTTCTTGTAGTTCATATTGTTCTTGTTGTTCATATTGATCTTGTTGTTCTTGTTGTTCTTGTTTTTGTTGTTCATATTGTTCTTGTAGTTCATATTGTTCTTGTTGTTCATATTGTTCTTGTTGTTCATATTGTTCTTATTGTTCTTGTTGTTCATATTGTTCTTGTTGTTAATATTGTTCTTGTTCATAGTGTTCTTGTTGTTCATAGTGTTCTTGTTGTTCATATTGTTCTTGTTCATATTGTTCTTGTTGTTCTTGTTGTTCATAGTGTTCTTGTTGTTCATATTGTTCTTGTTGTTAATATTGTTCTTGTTGTTCATTGTGTTCTTGTTGTTCATATTGTTCTTGTTGTTCATATTGATCTTATTGTTCTTGTTGCTCATATTGTTCTTGTTGTTCATATTGTTCTTGTTGTTCATATTGTTCTTGTTGTTCATATTGTTCTTGTTGTTCATATTGTTCTTGTTCTTCATATTGTTCATATTGTTCTTGTTCTTCATATTGTTCTTGTTGTTCATATTGTTCTTGTTGTTCATATTGTTCTTGTTGTTCATATTGTTCTTATTGTTCTTGTTGTTCATATTGTCCTTGTTGTTCATATTGTTCTTGTTGTTCATATTGTTCTTGTTGTTCATATTGTTCTTGTTGTTCATATTGTTCTTGTTGTTCATATTGTTCTTGTTCTTCATATTGTTCTTGTTGTTCTTGTTGTTCTTGTTGTTCTTGTTGCTGTCGCTGTCGCTGTTGTTGTTGTTGTCGTCGTCGTCGTCGTTGTTGTTGTATTAATGGCAGGAGTTGATTCAAGAGTAAATCCTTTAACTCAATAAATTGTGACAAGTCATAATGGTTTTAGGTTTTCTTGAGTTCCCGGCGTTTATTTGAGAAGCTGGAGCAAGCCTAGATCCAGGCTGTTGCTGTAAAACTGTCTGACTTGTCCTTCCTACAGTGGACTTGCTGGTGTTCTAAACGTCTTCATGGAGACTTGGCAATCAAACAATGCAAGTAATTCTGGCAAATTTGGAGCTTGGCAAAAAAGGGAAAGGTAATCCAATAGCAATCTCTATTGATGATGTCAATGTATTTTTAGAGAGTTCGTGGACTAAGATGCAGATTCATTAGGTAGGCCAGTTCCCATCCTCGCTGCTTTTCCTTCCTAGAGATTATAGATGGTTTTGGAACAGACTGATAGACCAGTTTGTCATGCTGTGTGTCTATATGTTTGGAATTGGAGTCATCAATGATGGCCTAACATCATCAAGTGCTGTGACGATCATCATTTTCGGGAGGACGTGAACTCCCATGGTATATGGTGGATAGGCGGCAGGAACCATTGAAGGCTATGTCTGAAAGTAGATTGACATATATAGGCCGTGTGATGGGAAGAGACAGCTAGAGAATCTCAAATGGGAACCAGAGAGTAAAAGAAAAGAAGCCGACTCGTGGAAACACTAATTCTATCTCATTACGTTATCTCATCATTTGTATCTAATTCTTCAAGGTCAGACTTGTGCGTGACAAGTTGTGTTTATTGAATTACTGAGTTATTTGCGGGTCATCACCATTGCACTTAGAACATGTCCTAGGTGCTCAGATCCCCTCCTCAGCAATAATTTGTAATATATTTATATTCTGTTCTTTCTTTATTTTTTATTTTAAGTATTTATTTTCTGTGGTCTACCATTTATAATGCGCAGAAAGATCGAAATAGGCTGGGCAGCGATGGAATCGATGAGCAGGTGAGAGTTGACACAAATTGTATCCTTTCTGTGCTAGGATTTGTGGAAATTACAGCTAACGAACCTGCAGACAGGTTTACAGATGATTTGTTGTTGTTGTTGTTCTTGTTGTTCTTGTTTTTGTTGTTCATATTGTTCTTGTAGTTCATATTGTTCTTGTTGTTCATATTTATCTTGTTGTTCATATTGTTCTTGTAGTTCATATTGTTCTTGTTGTTCATATTGATCTTGTTGTTCTTGTTGTTCTTGTTTTTGTTGTTCATATTGTTCTTGTAGTTCATATTGTTCTTGTTGTTCATATTGTTCTTGTTGTTCATATTGTTCTTGTTGTTCATATTGTTCTTGTTGTTAATATTGTTCTTGTTCTTCATATTGTTCTTGTTGTTCATAGTGTTCTTGTTGTTCATATTGTTCTTGTTCATGTTGTTCTTGTTGTTCATAGTGTTCTTGTTGTTCATATTGTTCTTGTTGTTAATATTGTTCTTGTTGTTCATTGTGTTCTTGTTGTTCATATTGTTCTTGTTGTTCATATTGTTCTTATTGTTCTTGTTGTTCATATTGTTCTTGTTGTTCATATTGTTCTTATTGTTCTTGTTGTTCATATTGTTCTTGTTGTTCATATTGTTCTTATTGTTCTTGTTGTTCATATTGTTCTTGTTGTTCATATTGTTCTTGTTGTTCATATTGTTCTTGTTGTTCATATTGTTCTTGTTGTTCATATTGTTCTTGTTGTTCATATTGTTCTTGTTCTTCATATTGTTCTTTTATTCATGTTGTTCATATTGTTCTTGTTCTTCATATTGTTCTTGTTGTTCATATTGTTCTTGTTGTTCATATTGTTCTTGTTGTTCATATAGTTCTTGTTGTTCATATTGTCCTTGTTGTTCATATTGTTCTTGTTGTTCATATTGTTCTTGTTGTTCATATTGTTCTTGTTGTTCATATTGTTCTTGTTGTTCATATTGTTCTTGTTCTTCATATTGTTCTTGTTGTTCTTGTTGTTCTTGTTGTTCTTGTTGCTGTCGCTGTCGCTGTTGTTGTCGTCGTCGTCGTCGTTGTTGTTGTATTAATGGCAGGAGTTGATTCAAGAGTAAATCCTTTAACTCAATAAATTGTGACAAGTCATAATGGTTTTAGGTTTTTCTTGAGTTCCCGGCGTTTATTTGAGAAGCTGGAGCAAGCCTAGATCCAGGCTGTTGCTGTAAAACTGTCTGACTTGTCCTTCCTACAGTGGACTTGCTGGTGTTCTAAACGTCTTCATGGAGACTTGGCAATCAAACAATGCAAGTAATTCTGGCAAATTTGGAGCTTGGCAAAAAAGGGAAAGGTAATCCAATAGCAATCTCTATTGATGATGTCAATGTATTTTTAGAGAGTTCGTGGACTAAGATGCAGATTCATTAGGTAGGCCAGTTCCCATCCTCGCTGCTTTTCCTTCCTAGAGATTATAGATGGTTTTGGAACAGACTGATAGACCAGTTTGTCATGCTGTGTGTCTATATGTTTGGAATTGGAGTCATCAATGATGGCCTAACATCATCAAGTGCTGTGACGATCATCATTTTCGGGAGGACGTGAACTCCCATGGTATATGGTGGATAGGCGGCAGGAACCATTGAAGGCTATGTCTGAAAAGTGTTCCTTCTTGCAGTTTCCTCATATTCCAAGTCCGGCTTGTTGCAGGAGCTACTGAGTTAAGTGATCTGTGCACACCGTGAGCTGTGTGTCTCATCCGTTTTGATCCTGCTTCGATATCCCGCTTGTTTACGATGAATGATGATATCGTATGACAGGGAACAGTTGGCTGTGTTCACTTTCTGCGCGGTTTAGCCTTATGTCTTTTGGCGTGTGCTGAGACTGCTACGATGGGGACTGCAGTTACCTTTTTTTGTTTGGGAGATGAGTTAGTAATTCGGATGATTCCACTGGCACGGGCGGTTGAGCAATTATGGATTTTAATTCGTTTGCTGTGATACCGAGGCCTTCCATAACCAATAACCAATAATAGTCAGACTAAAGCGTTTCACGAGAAACTAAAGAAGTCTAGTAAATCAAATAGTGTGAACAGTCATTATACATTGGGTGATATACAGAATAAGTGATAACAGTACTTATCGATTTGTTATATATGCAACGAGGATGATATGATTACTAACTAATTATCTAACTTTTCTTTCACTATTTTTACTCCTGCATGTTTATCGCTGTTTTTTTTTTTTTTTTTGCACTTGTTAATATTTTTTTTTTTTAATCATAGTGCTTTCTTTAGTTGTGTAACGAGAAAGTGAAAACAAATAAAATTGAAGAGCAATAGAAAAAAATTATAACTAAAGAGACAGAGGAAAACAAACGTGACAGAGGAAGTCAACAACAGAAAAGAAGTATAACGTAAGAGACAGAGAAAGACAAAAACAACAGAACAGAATTACAATAGAAGAGACAGAGAAAGACAACAACAACAACAGGAAAAATTATAACAAAAGAGACAGATGAGAACAAAAGCGACAGAGGAAGTCAACAACAGAAAATAATTATTTAAAAAGAGACAGGAAGACAACAACAGAAAGGTATATAATAAAAGATACAGAGAAAGACACAAACAAGTGAAAAGAAATATAACAAAAGAGACATAGAAGGACATAAATAACAATAAAATAAAGGACGATCATATAGCGCGGAGTGTCAACATATACTGTAGAACTAACAAGAAAGAAATATATAAACAGTCATGATTACGTCTCTTGACATAATACCTGATGATGATGATGAAGTTTTCAAAATATTTCTCCATTCACTTCCTTCTACCCACTCCTCTTTCCAAATCCCCTCAAACGTATCTCACTTTGGGAGGGAAAAGGATCAAACGTTCCCATCAATCCGTCTCCAACTCCCATCCTCTTCAATAAATTCGTTTACTCAGCATAACAGAAAGTAGCTCACAGTGCACTACTTTCACCCCCCTTTTCTAAATCACTATTACTTTTACTTCTGTTACTACATCCACCATCCAGTGACGGTATTCAGGCATTTAACTCACGGGGCAAACCAGGGAAATGTACTCGGGGCATGACTTGAAAAAAAAATGCTAATGTAGATACTGTAAAAAGAAAAATAGAAACCACTCCAAAAATGTACTCAGTATTAACTTTTGTGTAAACCGGCTTTATTACTACTTTCCTCCGTCAGTCTTAGTTGGCTATGGATTTTTCAGTGCCCCTAGAAATGTTGTTTCTTTGAATCTGTCTGGTAAAACCGCTTTTATTACAGCATACATAAAACAAATATCTGTTTTGTAGATAACTGGAGTCATAATTTAACGAAAAAAAATGAAGTTCAGCGTTAAATTATGAACTGGTAATGATTATTTAGGTGTAGTGATTAAGGAAAGTATAAAACACGTTAAACTCGACGAGAAAGTTATATGTTAGTCTCGCAAGGCTGTTGTAATAGATGATTACACTTTAACTACAGTCAAATACTGTTGTGGATAAAGTCAAACGAAAATCAAAGGATATGGAAGAAGGCCCCAGTAGATGCGTGCTGAAGATGGAAACATTCGATAGGAAAATGCATAGTAACGTGCAATGCCTTATTTCTTTTGGCATGTGTTGTTGCCATGATCGAGACTGCAGCTGCCTTTCTTTGTATTGTAGAACATTTATATTTTAGAAAGTTTGTATTGTAGAACATTTATATTGTAGAACGTTTGTATTGTAAAACCTTTATATTGTAGAACATTTATACATCATAATTGATCATTCAATGAGTTGAGTTTTAATTCGGATGATTCCACTGACAAGGGCGGTTGAGCAATTATGGATTTTACTTCGTTTGCAGTGATACCGGGGCCCTTGACTAACCAAAACAATAACCAATCGTTTTTCTTTTAACATGTAATAAGGAATACCTTGATACAACGTATAGATTCCATACATCCGGTGAGTGTTTTTGTGATATGTTTGTAAATATATTTTGTTTGAAGATGACATGAATTATACTTCTTGAAATTTAGTCCGAACAGGGGCGTATGTATTCAACTACTGAAGCCCTCTAGCGAGTCTAACTTAAACACGGGCCTACAACATGCCAGAAATAGACATGCGATCTGACTAGAAATTTATTCTTTACCCAGGCAGCGACATATAGCTTAAACTATATTTTCAACTATCAAATGTTCGTAAGATGGTCATCTGAACAGGGGTGGGACGGACCTAGGTTGTAATGTCTTCCTTCTCCTGTGGTACTGGACACTCAATTTCACCTACTGCGAGATTTGTAGGTCGACATGGGGACAAGAATCGATCTTTGTGTAGGAAGTAAAAAAAAAAGTTAAGTACCCCCGTCACACCAAGTGGTGTATAGAGAATATGGTGTTAGTGACCATATATTTTACAGACCTTCAGCGCATGATTTTTGGGTTAATGTGGTTATATGTAGGAAGTTTGAATTAATTACCTTTAAACGTGAGGAGAGCAATCACTTATACGCTAAACGGAGTCTCCATCCACGATGACAGAAAGAAAGGGAAGAAAGAAAGAAAAATAGGAAGGAAGGAAGGAAGGAAGGAAGGAAGGAAGGAAGGAAGGAAGGAAGGAAGGAAGGAAGGAAGGAAGGAAGGAAGGAAGGAAGGAAGGAAGGAAGGAAGAAAGGAAGGAAAGGAAAGAATGAAAGAAAGAAAGAAAGAAAGAAAGAAAGAAAGAAAGAAAGAAAGAAAGAAAGAAAGAAAGAAAGAAAGAAAAAGAAAGACAGACAGACAAAAAGAAAGAAAGAAAGAAGACAAAAAGACAGACAGACAGAAAGAAAACAAAGAAAGGGAAAAAAGGAAAGAAAGGAAGAACAGAAAGCCAGACAGACAAAAAGAAAAAAACAAAAACAAAAAGACAGACAGACAAGCCAAAAGAAAGAAAGAAAGAAAGAAAGAAAGAAAGAAAGAAAGAAAGAAAGAGCCATCCATATCACGCTTCGTGTCGCGTGTAGAGAATATGGTTTTAGTGTTCATCTTTCTAACATTTAACAGTTGTATGGTCAGCACTACGCCTATGCCGCCTTTCTTTCTGAGGACAAAAAAATTGGCGCCCATTTAATGTTGAGATCGAACCTGTCCTCTTATTTTCAATTAACCACTGCCCTACCGTAGTAGACCACTGCTCTAAATTATACCACCATCAGCAATCACTGCAATACTGCGGGTGGTATTTCTTTAAACTTTCTTCTTTTTTTTTTTTTTTTTTTTTTTTTTAGAAAGAATGACCTCACTAGCGTACAGGCACCAGACTTGTCCGTGAACTCTGCTCCTACTAAAAGCGTGGGAACTAACATTAAATACACCTTCAGTCTCTGGCAGAAGCGACACACACTGCAGGCAGTCCTAATTTTATCTCCATTGACCTCTACATTCCCCCTTTCAGTTCCGTCCAGACTAGAAAAAAATTATTCTGTTCTATCTTGAAGTAAACTTTATTAGTTTTCGCCTATTTTCACCTTTTATTTTCATCTTATAAATAACATCAGATGGAAGATGCACCACAGAAATAAAAAGCAGAATTGCTCAGGCCAAAATAGCATGTCAGAAAATGAAAAATATCTTATGCGGCAAATCTGTATCAATAGAAATGAGAAAGAGAGTTCATCGGTGCTATATAGAACCAATTCTGACCTATGGAAGCGAATCATGGACAGTAGACAAGCAAATGAAAAGACGATTAGAGGTCACAGAGATGGGATTTCTCAGAAGAATGTTGAAAGATTCCTGGACAGCTAAAAAGACCAATGAGGAAGTTCTCAAAGAGGCCAACACAAAATGGGAGCTCTTAAAAAACATCAGAAAGAAGCAATCAACATTTTTCGGGCACATCATAAGAAGAGGAAAGTTGGAATACTTGGTTACAACTGGCAAAATAAAAGGAAAGAGAGATCGCGGACGACAAGAGAGAAAATACTGGATAGCTTGGTGTTATGGCGTGGAAAACAGTCAACAACAGAACTGATATGATGCACTGTAGATCGAAGATTATGGAAGGACATGATCGCCTACGCCAACCGGTATGGCACATGATGATGATGATTTTGATCTTTCAATACATATCTGTCTATAACTATTTCCTTTTCCAGGATATATTAAAATAAATACATTTATATTTCTCTCATTGGCAGCACACTCGAAAAATTATTTTGACAAAACGATTATTTTCAAAAAAACCTTGTTTTTAAATTATTGCCTTGAACGATTTGGGGTGTGATGAGGCCAGTGAACAAACATCTACTTTAATGTTCCTGTGAAGTTTTTATCCAACAGGAAATGTTGATGCTAATTATAATGGAAAATAAGTTCATGATCAAATTACCGTCTCTTTTATGCTTTCACCGGAAAGTAAAACGTTAATGATAACCCAGTTACGTAGTCTGCTGCGGAAGGAAGTTCTTTTAAATCATATTACGCAGCCCGGAAACTCCTGCAGTGAAAGAGTTAAAAAACAGTCGGCGACTTATAGTTAACCGCTGGCGTCAGGATCAGTGAAATGAACATGGTTCTAATTTATATCCCGCAATGTCTAGAAGCGAGCCGTGGTAGCTCAGTGGTTAGTGGACTGAACTACAAAGAACAAGGGGTAGGGTTCGATCCCAAACGACGGCTTCCGGGTTCATACAGCCTTAAATGGGTACCGGATTTTTTTCTGGGAAAGTAAAGCGGCACGGGCGTAATACCGACCACATTACCCCAAAATTATATGCCGAAGGTCTGTAAAATGTATGGTCACTAACACCATATTTCCTATACGCCGCGCCACTTGGCGTGACGGGGGCACTTTACTTTTACTTTTTACTAATTTCTAGAAGCAGACCAAATATTTAACAAAATTCAGTAGGCGTCGTTCAGAATAGTAAACCCGGTTACAAAAATATATAAATGTTCGATGTATTGGGCTGAAAATTTGGCGCTGAATAGCTTCAACGATGCTGTGCAATTTACGCTCAATTGGCAAAATTTTAAATGCGAAACAGTATTTCGCTTCAGTGTGATGGAGCATTATTTTTGTTATAGCATCTTGTATATATTTGTACTCATATATATCCATCCATCCATCCATCCATCAATCCATCCATCATCCATACATATATATATATATATATATATATATATATATATATATATATATATATATATCATGGACGAGCAATGATAGTATATGACGATATAGAAAACATATTATTGCCTCCTGTTAGGATGAACAAATCCTAACATCCAGCACTTGCAGAAATCGGGAAATTAAGTCAGCCATTGAGCTGGTAATATCAAAGAGGCTTACAAACACATGTCATCCAGTGATAAAAAATCTACTCAAAGTAACTCAAAATTGTATTACTACGGACATTATTTCTCACTTACAGGTGTGAGCAATTTTGCAGAAATACATGTAGCAAATACCTATTGACAACTCATAGGCAGTTTCACTAGAAATATTTGACGTCAACATAAGAACATTTTTTTTTTTTTTTTTTGGGGGGGGGGTGTCATGGCGTCGATGAAACAGACGATATAGTATCGTTTAACAAAATGTGAAAATTCCGTCTCCGTCTATCATTACAAGCTAGCGATTATTTTGTGGCAACCATCTAGTAAAAGAAAACATGGAAGGCGCAGAGAATCGCTACGCAGGGCAATTACTAGGGAAAACAAAACCATGGGACTAAGAAACAATCAAGAACTACAAGTACTAGCCGCAAATCGTCAATCGCGAGAACTACGATTTCCGTCTTATGTACCGTTTTCAGCTCGAGAGGAAAGAGAATGAATGATGTTGTTGTCCATGTAGACCCACTCCAGAACAGCTCCAACAGTTCAGAAGAAAATTGCTTTTCTTTGCAACCGGTTCTCATTTGTGAGAATTCGCGGAACCCATCTTACACAAAACCTTAGAGAATCCGAGAGTTTTTACAATTACATTTATACTACCAATGCTGACTGACAACTTAAAGGCCAATTGTTGAGTAATGACGCGCCTATCAACAAGAATAAAGCCCTCAGCGTATCTCAACATATCTGCATTGGTGGCTGTGACAGACCGTCCAAAGCGCGGTTGATCAAGAAGCTCCGTATCTGCGGTTTCCGATTTTTTAAAACTCTAATGTGTTTGAATGCCAGATATAGCGTTCCGATGAATATTAAAATATTGTAACACTGATATAGTCGTTTCAGCAGCTAATATCTTTACAGTTATAGTTAAACGCTGTTTGTTCAATCCTGACATCGTGGAAAAAGTTATTTCCTTTGGACTCTTGTTAATCTATATTTGAACGATTACGAAAGTTTTCCCATCCGTGTAATTAGATTTACACACGTCCCTTCTATAATCAGTGATACATTCTGCGCCACGGTACTTTTCACGTGCTTGCGCCAAGTATATATAATAAGTTACACTTGCAACTGCACGAGTAAGCGTACACCAACGACGCTGAAACGTGCAAAAAACCTTTTTTGCACGTTGAGCAAGAAATCACTCAGTGACCTTAATAGTGTTGCACAATAATTTATCATCCCGTGTGAATATATATATATATATATGTATAAATATATATATATATCATCACTAAGTACTGTGCCTGCTGGCGTAGGTGAACATGTCTCTTCACATCTTTCGATCCCCAGTTATTTATCATCTCTGTTGTTGACCTTCTGCCTAGCCATTCTCTTAAGCTATCTGGTATCTTTTCTCTTTGCTTCCCTCTATCTCTTCGTCCCTCAATTTTCCCAGTTGTTACAATATATTCCAGATGTTCCCTTCTCGCTACATGGCCAAAAAATGATGATTGTTTCTTCCTAATATTGGAAATTAGCTCTCTTTTGGCTTTGATCTCTTTCAGAACGTTCCCATTACTTTTGTTAGCTGTCTATAATATTCTCAACAAATATGTATATATATATATATATATATATATATATATATATAAACGCTAACATATATATTCACACACGTATGTGTGTACTCATATAAAGCAAATGATACGATTACAAAAGCCAAATCGTTGATATTCCTTTGTTTGAATACAAACTTATCACAGATACAACAAAATAATAGAACAACCGTTCCTGAAATAAGAAAATGTTAGTAGAAATTTTAATTAGGGACAAACAAACTAAATCTACAAACACTGTTTGACGCTCCTATCATTGATTCTTCGCAAAAAGTCTGCTCGAAATGGCTGACGAGAGTTTTTCCATGGAGTAAATAAATTAAGCAAACTAAAGATCATGTACTGAAGAAGAATAAATAAATATATTTTTGTTACAATTTTCGTTATGGTGGAACTTACTAGCTTCAATTATATGGAAAAGAACTGTGATCATTTGTGGTGAATACTTAATCCTACTGTCTTGAAACAAGGATTTTGTGTTCTATAACAGGCGATGACGACCGAAAATAAGCTCAACTTAGTTAATCCTAGACTTGGCATCTGGGATTGTGTTCTCCCTTTGCCGATGCTAGTTCCTAAACATGGAAGCCATACAGGAAACAAAAACTGTGTGGTTATTTCGATTTTGTAATCCCTAACAACGTATTTTGCATCCTCAAGTTCCATCATTATGCATTAATGAAAATATAATAAATGAAAATATGAAGATATATTGAAAATGGATTATTCTTTTCTTTGCACTCTTGAAAGCAAAAAAAATTCGTTGCACAGTTTTTTGCTCATTGAAAAACTCCGTTTTCATCTTAGTTTCACTTTCATTTTTTCAACAGATAAAGTTTACTTTAATTTATTCAACATATAAAGTTTACTATAGTTTATTCATCAGATAAAGTTCATATATCATATCTTTATCAACATATCTCATATCTTTATGTGCATGTTTATGTTAGTCATGTGTCATATATCTTGATGTGTGTCGGTGTTAGTCATGTGTCATATCGCTGTGTGCATGTCTGTGTTAGTCACATCTCATATCTTTGTGTGTGCATGCCTGTGTTAGTCACCTCTAGTGACTCGGGCAGATGGTGCTCGTAAGCCTGGGAGGGCCGACCATCTAAGGGCAAAATCCCCCTACAGAAAAGATCATCTGTTGCCTTGCAGGAAGATTTGAGACAATCAAAGGCTAAGGAAAGCAAACCTGAATAAAATGCTGACTGAAATCGGATGCACTGGGCCACTGGCGCAGAACACAGTGCAACGTTTTAACGGGTGTTCAATCAGATTGGATCTGGCAGACTCTAATTGTGATATTCGGACTGTGGGGGCGATCAACAAACTTAACCAGACAGCTGACTTCATGGGATAGTCTGGAATCCTACTCTGATTAAGTCCTGATCGCAGAGAGAGAGAGAGAGAGAATAAAACAGAACAGAAAATTGAAGACTATGAAATGTGGATTTATAGAAGAATAGGTAGAATTAGATGGAAAGAAAAGAAAACAAACGATGAAGTTTTAAAACAACTAAAAATGAAAAGAGAACTACTAAACACAATTAGAGCAAGACAAATGAAATTTTCGGGGGCATGTTAAAAGACACAACAGCCTAATAAAAGTAATATTGGAAGGGAAAATACAAGGTAAAGGAGGCAGCGGCAGACCAAGACTAACATGGACGAGTAACATCAAAAGATGGACAAATCAACCTATGACAATCTGCACCATCAAAGCTAGAGACAGAGTGGAATGGCGCTCCACGGTAGCCAACCTTCGATGCGAAGACGGCACTCGATGATGATGATGATGATCCTCCAGGATTAACATGTTCCTCCTGCACAATTTTTCTTCCATTGAATTGTCTCCCTTGTCCTAGCAACAGTAGGTTGTGGTCCCTGAGTAGACTACGTAGAACATTAAGGACAGGTCACGGCCACCTCTATCGTATGCCAGCGGGTGGAAAGTGATCACCCAGAGCTTGTGACGTTTTCGGCATTGCGAGCAGGGGCGGTTGTGGGTCAAATGACGTCAGCCATCTATAGCTCGCATAGCAGAAGACGTCACAGGCTTTGGGTGTTTTCTATAAAGCCCTCTCAGCTTGCGGGCCTGAGATACTGATGGCCGTGGGTAGGCCAACCACGCATTCGTCATTGTATTTAATTCCAGATTTTTTTACTTCCATATTTCGCCAGAACATTTTTCGATAATTACCACACACACACACACACATCAGTTCGTCTTTGTTCATTGCCTGCTTGCGTTCGCCCAATACCTAAAGGCGTACATTTCTTCGTCATCAGCCCTTAAAAGGACGTTAAGTGGGCGTGTCTGCGTTGTGTTGTGGTTTGCAGTAAAACTATGATATTTGCGCCTTTCGGCCCAACACATCCGACATCAGCACGATATTCCTTCTTTAATTACAGCACTTTTTATTCAATAATTGTGTTTACTTTATTTTTTAAAAAATTGTTTAGACCTATTCAGACCTATATTTAATCAGATTATCTTTCTATGTCTTGTACAACACAATCCGATATTCGCTTCTAGTGTCTTGCTATAGGTGTTTAGTTTGTTAAGATTTCTTCTTTCATTCTTTAAATACTTCATCTCAATTAAATATCTTCTAGATAACGTATCGATCTATCAATCAAATAACACAATTATTGTCAAAACAAAACCAAAAGATATCACAACAGACACAAAAAAAGAGCCATCTTCAATATGATTCTTTCACTGACCCCCCCCCCCCCCCCCACCCAATCAACGTTGTGATAGCAACGTCAAATTGTATTCTGAACTTTTTTTATTTTTTGGTAATAATATTTATCACTGATTATTTAATTAACTTCAGAGAAAATACGATCTGAATCTTTATCATGCGTCTCGGGATTGGATTATAAAGCAATTTTCCACTAACATTGAAACTTATAACTGATTCCAAATCCAATTTTGTTATTAAAAACTTTGCACTCCACTAATAATTGGTTTGCATCCACCATATTTGCATTCTCAATTAATCCATACAACGTTTAGACTTTGAATCCACTAATTCATCTTAAATTCTCTCTCTCTCTCTCTCTCTCTCTCTCTCTCTCTCTCTCTCTCTCTCTCTCTCTCTCTCTCTCTCTCTCTGCAATCAGGACTCAGTCAGAGTAGGATTCCAGACTCCCACATGAAGTCAGCTGTCAGGTTAAGTGTGTTGATCGCCCCCACAGACAGAACGTCACATTTAGAGTCTGCCAGATCCACTCTGACTGAACACCCGTTATTACGTTGCACTGTGTTCTGCGCCAGTGGCCCAGTGCATCCGATTTCAGCCAGCATTTTTTCAGGTTTGCTTTCCTTAGCCTTTGATTGTCCCCAATCTTCCCTCAAGGCAGCAGATTGTCTTTTCTGTAGGGGGATTCTGCCCTTAGATGGTCGGCCCTCCCAGGTTTACGAGCACCTTCTGCCCGAGTCACTAGAGGTGACTAACACAGACATGCACACACAAAGATATGAGATGTGAATAACACAGACATGTACACAGCAATATGAGCCATGACTAACACCGACACACATCAAGATATATGACACATGACTAACATAGTCATGCACATAAAGATATGAGATATGACTGACTTAGACATGCACACACAAAGATATGACACATACCTAACATAGACATACACACAAAGATATAAGATATGACTAACATAGGCATGCACGCACAAAGATATGAGATGTGACTTACATAGCCATGCACACACAAGAATATGAGTAGACAGGACTGTTTCCACTTCTCAGTTGTGTGTGTGTGCAGTCAATGTCATAGAGATTGGTCCTTGTTTTGCCATTTACTGCGGCCTCTGGTCCACATCCGTCTCCTGTATAACAAGCATTAAAAGTGGCAGCCTGGTTTGTGTTCTGTTTGAGAGCCACACTCCGACCCCCGCCTGTGTGGATGGAGCAGATATTTGCAACTATCGCCGCTGGCAATCCATAACTTGTTGATCAGACCAGCCCCAGAGCAAAAGACATCAATCTCGTGCTGACTAACTACAAACCTTGAATCATTGCTACATGAGGCAGAACCATTTAGTATTGCCGTGAAACTGTCCGGAACTATTAGGTCATTTACATAAATCCTAAACCTGGAGAACAGCAAAGATTGGTTGAGAGTTGCCTCAACTGATGTAGAATTTGTGACCGAGTTACATGTGGTGTCGTTGTAATTAAACAGGAAAGTAGGTTCAGAATTTTGGGCGTATTTGTACACGAGAACCAAGTACTGACACTGGGGTCCAAAATATTCGTGCTGATAAATGTCATTGTTTGGGCATATCCCTGTAGTTTTGTCATAAACTCTCTCTCTTTCTCTTTCTCTCTCTTTCTCTCTCTGCGATCAAGACTCGATCAGAGTAGGATTCCAGTCTCTCTCATGAAGTCAGCTGTCTGTTTAAGCGAATCGATCGCCCCATATAATTTCTCCTCCAGGGATGTGGGCGTGGACCACATTGCTCTTCTTAAATTAAATCTGATTTCATTTACACTAAAATTTATGTCCACACCATCAATGTATGCTTCAATCTCCATCTATAGAATCCTTAGACTTAAACTCTACCCCTCCACATTTGAATGGTTCCATCTCCACTCCTCCACCAATACATGCTTCCATCTCCACTCCTCCACCAAAACATGCTTCCACCTCCACCCCTCCACCAAAACACGCTTCCATCTCCACTCCTCCGCCAAAACATACTTCCATCTCCTCTCCTCCACCAATACATGCTTCCATCTCCAATCCTCCACCAATACATGCTTCCATCTCCACTCCTCCACCAAAACATGCTTCCACCTCCACCCCTCCACCAAAACACGCTTCCATCTCCACTCCTCCGCCAAAACATACTTCCACCTTCTCTCCTCCACCAATACATGCTTCCATCTCCAATCCTCCACCAATACTTGATTCCATCTCCACTCCTCCACCAATACATGCTCCAGTCTCCACCTGCAGATAATCCATAACCTATTTCCACTATTCCACTCAACCAATTCTCGACTCACTCACCCACCCACTAAGACTACACAACCCTGATCAACACAGACAGCAACCACAAAGAAGCTGCACTTATCAATGTTTGCGACTGGCTCAGATCTAGCCAATCGAAATCAAGAAAACTAGACTATTTGTTACAATATGCCGCAGACACGAGCTTGGGGAAAACCATAATCTCAAATAACGATGCTCATTGCAAACGTTTTTCAGGAAGTAATTACAATATAAACAATATGTCTTGTTATGCTCATTTTCTGTTACTTCCGCGCATGATAAAGGTCTATGTCTTCCCTTCCTCTATAATTTAATTGTCTGTATTCTATTTACTTGGCACTTTTAAATATTTAAAAATAGTATGTTTTCGTGGGTTTCTGCAGTGGCGTATCCTGAATGCTTAAGGCACTTATGTTTGTTTGTTGTTTCCTTGTTTATTTATTTTTTGTTATTTTTAAAATTAGCTATACATTGCTTTACATCTCTGGCGAAGTCACTAGGGACTGAATTTTGCATGAATATAATTTTTTTCTATTCCCCCCAGCCCCACACCGACAGCTGTGCGCTTTTGTGTCCCCTGCCAAATAGGCAGATACTCTTCGACTACAAATGTATTCTCATTTTTATCGTCCAGAGCTTTGGTTTTTTTTTTTTTTTTTTATTTTTTTTTTTTTTTTTATTTAGGAGGGTACAATTTTGGGAAGTAGATTTTTATTTTCCTCTTAATTTTAAAAAGAGTTCTTAAATGTTATGTAGAGCCAGGATTAACATATGGATGTGAATCATGGACAACAGGACAACAGACAAGAAAATCACTGGAGTCTGTAGAAATGTGGTTTTACAGACGAATGTTGAGAATACAATGGACAGCTAATAAGAGTAATAAAAATGTTCTAAAAGAGGTCAAAACAAAAAGAGAGCTAATTTCCAATATTTGGAAGAAGCAATCATCATTTTTTGGCCATGTAAATGAGAAGAGAACAACTGGAATATATTGTAACAAATGGAAAAATTGAGGGACGAAGAGATAGAGGAAAGCAAAGAGAATGAATACCAGACAGCTTAAGAGAATGGCTTGGCAGAAGGTCAACAACAGAAATGATAAATAACTGTCGAGATCGAAAGTTGTGGACAGACATGATCCTCTACGCCAGCAGGCCCGGTACTTGATAAATGATGATGATTAATTTTGCCCTGGATTTAGCCATTTCTGACCCACTTTCTTAGAGTTTGAACTGCCAAGATGTCTTTATTGTGAACATAGCACACGCGGAACCTCCTGATTTTTACCGTTATCCGAGACGGCTAAAGATCGTATCTCTCTTCCGGGATACCAGAGAAGGGTATAGCAACGGAAAAAAGGACTGATTCGAGTTTTGACAAATTCCCACCGTATTTGGTGCCGCTAGATGAGGAATTATGTTTCACTAAAAAGGAATGACCACATTTTCACTCTACGACTTATATTGGAGGAACACATTGAAAAGCAAAAACCTTTTGTACTTAACTTCATCGACTTCAAAAAAGCATTTGATAGTATTCATAGAGATTCTTTGTGGAAAATTCTGAAGCAATATGGCTTACCATCAAAAATCATAAATATTATCAAAGACATGTATGATGGTTACACATGTGCAGTTCGAACAGAGGAAGGACTGAGCGAATGTTTCCCAATAGAAACTGGGGTTAAACAAGGATGTATTTTATCGCCCTTGTTATTTGGAATTGTTATGGACTTCATAATGAAGAAATGCTGCACTGGTAATAGAGGCATCGAATGGATACAAGGAGACCATTTGGAGGACCTGGACTTTGCTGATGACATAGTTCTTATCAGCAATCAGATAAAAACGATGCAGGAAAACACAAATGAACTATCATCAATAGCCAGCAAAATTGGGCTTGAGGTCAATCATGAAAAGACTAAAGTCATGAAAAGTTTAATTCCAACAAGTGACAAAATATACATGGAAAACAAACCAGTAGAAGAGATCGATCACTTCATCTATCTTGGAAGTCACATTGATCGAGAAGGGGATACGAGCAAAGAAATTAGAATCAGACTGGCTAAAGCAGCAATGTCTTTCAGAAGCCTTGAAAAGTTGTGGAAATCAAAACTCATTAGCACAAACACAAAACTTAGGCTATTCAAATCAAATGTACTATCAACCCTTACGTATGCGTGTGAAAGCTGGAAAACAACAAGAGATATAGAAACAAAGTTGAACGCATTCGAAAATAAATGTCTAAGGAAAATACTTGGTATAGAATGGAACGAATTCAAAACAAACGAGGAAATTAGAGAAATCGCCAATCAACCACTAATATCTTCAGTAATAAAGAAAAGACGATGGTCATACGTTGGACATGTGATGAGAAGAGATAATAATCGAATAGCAAAGCAAGCCCTCATATGGGAAACAACAGGTAAAAGAAAAAGAGGAAGACCCAGGGAGACACTGAGAAGAACATTGATGAGAGAGGCAAGAGCAGCAGGAATCGGCTCCCTCAATGAGATAGAACTGCTTGCACAGAACAGAGACAGATGGCGAGATTTGATAAAATATCTTTAAAAGAAAACTGCTAGAACAAAAATTCATATAGGAGAAGGTGTATCTTGGTCTACGCCCTATGGGCCGGTTACGGCTCGAAAGGTCAATAGATAGATAGATAGAGAAAAAGGAATGATGTTTCTCTAACCAGGAATGATGTTTCTCTAACAAAGCATGACGTTTCTCTAACCAGGAATGATGGTTCTCTAACCAGGACTGATGTTTCTCTAACCAGGAATGATGTTTCTCTAACCAGGAATGACGTTTCTCTAACCAGGAATGATGTTTCTCTAACAAAGCATGACGTTTCTCTAACCAGGAATGATGGTTCTCTAACCAGGAATGATGTTTCTCTAACCAGGAATGATGTTTCTCTAACCAGAAATGATGTTTCACTAACCAGGAATGATGTTTCACTAACCAGGAATGATGTTTCTCTAACCAGGAATGATGTTTCACTAACCAGGAATGATGTTTCACTAACCAGGAATGATGTTTCTCTAACCAGGAATGATGTTTCACTAACCATAAATGATGTTTCACTAACCAGGAATGATGTTTCACTAACCAGGAATGATGTTTCTCTAACCAGGAATGATGTTTCACTAACCATAAATGATGTTTCACTAACCAGGAATGATGTTTCACTAACCAGGAATGATGTTTCTCTAACCAGGAATGATGTTTCTCTAACCAGGAATGATGTTTCACTAACCAGGAATGATGTTTCACTAACCAGGAATGATGTTTCTCTAACCAGGAATGATGTTTCTCTAACCAGGAATGATGTTTCACTAACCAGGAATGATGTTTCACTAACCAGGAATGATATTTCACTAACAGGAATGATGTTTTTAGCCACTGACGAATAAAACGACAGTTGTCTTATTTTTATGGCAAAACTAATCTAGCATGGCTGGAAGAAATCTTGCCTTTGACCCGACATGACTCGACCCTACCAACCCTACCCTGCCCTACCCTACCCTACCCTGCCCTGCCCTGCCCTACCCTACCCTACCCTACCCTACTCTACTCTATCCTACCCTACCCTACCCTACCCTAATCTACTCTACTCTGTCCTACCCTACCCTACTCTACTCTACTCTACTCTACTCTACTCTACTCTACTCTACTCTACTCTACTCTACTCTGTCCTACCCTACCCTACTCTACTCTACTCTACTCTACTCTACTCTACTCTACTCTACTCTACTCTACTCTACTCTACTCTACTCTACTCTACTCTGTCCTACCCTACCCTACTCTACTCTACTCTACTCTACTCTACTCCACTCTGTCCTACCCTACCCTACCCTACCCTACTCTACTCTACTCTGTCCTACCCTACCCTACCCTACCCTACCCTACCCTACCCTACTCTACTCTACTCTACTCTACTCTACTCTACTCTACTCTACTTCATTTTATGTCGTCCTCATATTTTTCATTTCTTTGGCCACTCCTATTGTCAAAGTATTCCGTAGTGTAAGCCCTATCCAGCGCAATCAATCTTATCATATCCCGCCTTATTCTAGTTATGTTTGTGTGGTTTTTTTTCCCATGATTCTTTCATAGTAACTGTCATACTATTCATACTCTTTTACATTGCGCAGGCTCCCATTAATAAAAAAGTCTAACTTCCCGACTGTCGTCTTTGTTGTTCTCCATGTTTCGCAACCATACAATAGGACTGACTTGAAAATTCCCCAGACATTTTCGGACAATGACGTACCCTACCATGCTCGATGTCGAAGATGATTAAGAAGGGTTTAGTCTAGTACAGGATACATCATTCTGTACAAAATATGCTACAATGATCTAACAGACTAGAATATTCTAGTATATCAGACTTACCTCACTTTATGAACATTCATCCATATTTTAGATCACATAATTGGTATCAATAGATTTTCTTTCAAACATAAGGAGCGACAATGTTAAGTAGAGCGAGTCTTAACATATGGATATGAATCATGGACAATAGGACAACAGACAAGAAAATCGCTGGAGGCTGTAGAATTGTGGTTTTACAGAAGAATGTTGAGAATACCATGGACAGCTAAGAAGAGTAATGAAAACGTTCTAAAAGAGGCCATAGCAAAGAGAGAGCCAATTTCCAATATTGGGATAAACAATCATCATTTTTAGGTATGTAATGAGAAGTGAACAGCTGGAGTATATTGTAACAGCTGGAAAAATCGAGGGACGAAGAAATAGAGGAAAGCATAGAGAAAAGATACCAGACAGCTTAAAAGATTGGCTAGGCAGAAGGTCAACAACAGAAATGATAAATAACTGTCAAGATCGAAAGTTGTGGAGAGACATGATCACCTACACCAGCACGCACGGTACTTGATGGTGATAAGGAGCGACAGTATAGTGATGATTGTACCAATATAGTGATGGTTGTAAGAGTTATAGTGATGGTTGTACCAGTATAATGACGATTGTTCGAGTATAGTGATGGTTGTACGAGTTATTGTAATTATTGTACTAGTATAGTGATGGTTATACGAATTATAGTGATGATTATACTAGTATAATCATTGTTGTACGCGTTATAGTAATTATTGTACCAGTATAATGACGATTGTTCGAGTATAGTAATGATTGTACAAGTTATTGTGATGATTGTATGAGTTATAGTGAAGATTTAACGAGTTATAGTGATGGCTGTACGAATTATAGTGATGATTGTGCGAGTTATAGTGATGATTATACGGGTTATAGTGATGATTGAACGAGTTATAGTGATAATTGAACGAGTTATAGTGATGATTGAACGAATTATAGTGATGATTGAACGAGTTATAGTGATGGCTGTACGAGTGTAGTGATGATTATACAAGTATAGTGATGGTTGTACTAGAATAGTGATGATTGTACGAGTTATAGTGATGATTGTACGAGTATGATGGTATGCCACACATGTCGTAAAAGGCAACTACGGAGGTTTGGAATCGTCGCCTGTGCAGTCGAGCAACACAAGCACGGAGCGACCTTATCACACACAATTTACTTATGCCTTTCAGGAAATGCTGTAACAAATCGTGGAACGGATACGGGGGATTCCTAACTCCAATTAAACTGGTAACATGGATATAATAAAATATGTACACATTTAGGTGATGTTTATTCGACTATAGTGATGATTGTTCGAGTATAGTAATGGTGATTCCAAGACAGCAATCAAACAACAGCTTTTTCCCCCCTCATAGATGCGCCACTGACACTCACAGCCGCATGTTTGCAATAATTCAGAAGCTACCGATAATGTGAACTTAATTATCGGATTGCCAAAAAGAGTGTCAAAAAGATATAAACTCTACCTTTGGAGACAAATAATAATAAATGAATATTATTATAGAGGGAAACTTCCGAGGCGATAGCTCAAGAAAAATATAAAGTTCTACCTTTGTTTGACTTAATCTATCTTCGGTACAACCCGGAACATTTGGATGCTAGTTAATATTAGAAACGTGTTGCTCGTGTACAAACTAAGGATTAGACGATGCAGATGTGTTTCAACATTTGTTTGTATGAGTTATTGTTACCCGATACTGTTTTTGATATATTTATTAATGTTAATCGATATTGCTCTTTATATATTTTGTATCATATGGCTGATAACATTTGTCGATCAATGGCTGATAACATTTGTCGATCAATGGCCGTAAAGGTCAGCAGACCAAGATTCTGATTAATCAGGAAACAGTGATTCCTCAAATGGAAAAGGTAGTCACAGGGGTGAGAGGATGGCCCCAGAAGAAAGGAAAATCTGACCCCAACAATATTTGACATAAACGGATTATCTGGGGCAAAAGTTTTAGCAATTATGATCGTAAACTGCGCAACTTTTGGTTAACGCCAACTTTGGAACGAATGACCAAGAAGACGATTACTTGATTTACTGTTTATGTCTATATATGTATTTATTGAAAAGTTAAATAAGCGTAATTGCGTTGTGTCGTTGTTTACAGCAAAGCTGTGATGTCAGTCGGTCCAACACATCCGATCCCTGCATGACATTTTTTTGAAGACACAGGGTGGGTTATCGTTAAGATATATTAACTGGCCGCGTGCTCTACTGTATGGTTCTCGTGGCATGGGGCTGTGCCGAGGAGTACAGGTTCGATCCTGCTTCGTACCATATAGTGTCCTTTTTTCTGTTGTTGATTGTGCGTTAATTGTTTTCCGAGTATTGTAAACATTCCTCTTCCCCTGAAGTGATTCGCTGATCTATCGCCTCGGAAGTCTCCCTCCATAAAAATATACATATATTGTTATTTGTCTTCTAGTTTATCGTTAATCAACACCTATTTGGCTGGACTTGTTATTCTCTTTAAATGGCTTTAGGTGAATTGTTATAAGTTCACTTACCTTGACCCAAACAGTCAGCTATGATTCGTTGGCCACGTTTAATAATAATGGTGCTTACAGTTGACTTGAACCTGTTGTTTTCACAAAGCATATCATGAAGCACGATCTGGATCATGCAAAGTGGTATATTATCTATGTAGAGATGGAAAGTTATGGAGAAACATAATCGCATGCGCTAGCAAACATGATATTCCGAGGTGCTCGTAAAAAAAAAATAAGTAAAGAGCCCCGTCACGCCAAGTGGCGTATAGGGAATATAGTGTTAGTGACCCGTCACGCCAAGTGGCGTATAGGGAATATGGTGTTAGTGACCCGTCACGCCAAGTGGCGTATAGGGAATATGGTGTTAGTGACCCGTCACGCCAAGTGGCGTATAGGGAATATGGTGTTAGTGACCCGTCACGCCAAGTGGCGTATAGGGAATATGGTGTTAGTGGCCATAAATTTTACCTTCAGCACATGATTTTTAGGGTAATGTGGTCGGTATTACGCCCGTGCCGCTTTACTTTCCCAGAAAAAAATCCAGTACCTATCTAAGGCTGGGTGAACCCGAAGGCCGTCGGTTGGGATCGAACCCTACCCCTAGTCCTTTGTAGTCCAATTCGTTAACCACTGAGCTATCGCGGCTCCCCGAGGTGCATGTCGTCATGCTGAAAGGGATCATTTGGACAAATAGATTGTTTGAGAAGCTAATTGCTCCTTTATTTTTCTTATTTTGTTTTTTGACAAGACAGAAGATGAGTTAACTGTTTTATAATTGTATAGGAGAAGCAGTAACAACGATAGGGCAACACATTAACAAACCTATTATCAATAAAAATGATACTAATTATGAAAATGCTCAAGATGCAATAAAGCTTGTCAAATCGCCAAGACAATTGTCACCACCGCTTTCTAGCGAGGAAATAAAAACTATAGGCAAAACGTGAAGCAATATATATACAACAACACAATTCCCGTCTCAATGTTGTGCTACCAATGGAAACCAGACATGGGGACTAGGCTCAATAAGAAACAATAGGAAAAATAACCACTATTGAAACGAATGTTTTCGACAAATTACAAGAAATTGCCTGAGAGATAAGATCAGAAAGGAAGAACCGAGGGGAAAAAAACTAGGAGTAATTTCCGTCATTGAGTACATAAAGGACAGACAAAATAATTTGGCCACGTCATAGACAGAAAGGTCAAGACACAACACATCGAGTATTCAATAAACGTTGTGAGAACACTAAGCCAAATGGCTGACTACGAAATAATTATTGATGGAATAGTAGAAACACTAGAAATCACAACAGAAGGAGAATCAACAGAAGAACAAAAGACCGCAAATATTATCCCCCCCCCCCCCCGGGACGATGCTGAAAGGCATAGCAGAAAAAGAAAGATGAAGAAATGTAGTAACAACCTGGTATAAGGTTACTGGTAATAAGATGCTTTAATATTAAAAAGTGTCCAAGTGGCGTATAGGGAATATGGTGTTAGTGACTATAAATTTTACAGACCCGCAGCACATGATTTTTGGGGTAATGTGGTCGGTATTACGCCCGTACCGCTTTACTTTCCCAGAAAAAAATCCGGTACCCATTTAAGGTTGGGTAAACCCGGAAGCAGTCGGTTTGGATCGAAACCTACTCCTTGTCCTTTGCAGTCCAGTTCACTAACCACTGAGCTATCGCGGCTCTCTAAGATGCTTTAATACTGGTAGCATAAATATTAGAACGATGTTAACGACGATCTTAATTCCGCAGGATCACCGCAGATCATCATCATCTCTTAGACTTGAGGTCACGTGCCTGGCAACTATAGCTTTCGTAATTATCCGGGTTCTGCTTTTAGAAGTTTGACCTTCTCCGCACTGGAGGTACTGCCAAACTAGGTCTTCTATAACAGCGGATCGCTCCACTAAAAGGAGGGAAAATTGAAAAAAAAAATAGAAAAAATGGTATGGTAAAAGCTTTACGTGATTAGTAGACGACACAGATTTGAACGACGTTTCGGCACAATAGGTCTTCAACAGGAATAAACAAACAACACGCACACACAGATATGTAAGTAAATGAAACTATTTCTACATAGCTAACTAGTACGGTAGTCAGGTGGTATAATTACAGCTACACCCGTGTGACCATTTCTGTCCCATTCTGACCACGGTCCACAACACAGGGAAGTCATTTTTCTTTTCTTTAACCAATTTCGATTATTTTGTTTTGGATGTTTCGTTACTAGTTAGCTATGTAGGAGTAGTTTTATTTACTTACATATCTGTGTGTGCGTCTTGTTTGTTTGTTCCTGCTGAAGGCCCATTGTGTCGAAACGTCGTTCAAATCTGTGTCGGCTACTAATCACGTAAAGCTGTTACCATACATACCATTTGTTTCTTTTTTTTTTCAATTTTCCCTCACATTTAGCTTTACTGCAGCTTCGCATTTGCATTTATTCATTTGCATTCGTTTGCCTTAACCCCCTTAACTAAAAGGACTATGGCAATTATCACCTCATCAGCCAGTGTGTTTAATGCAGCCTGGCGTCATCAATTAACAGCACTTTGAAGGTGAAATGAAGTCTTGATCAGTTGTACGTCGCTTCTCCGCCGTGGCGAAGACAGGTCGCTAACCTTTGCTCCTCTCAACAACGTAAACAAAAGCAAATAACATCAGTAGATGTATAGGAGAATGAGAATGATTCAGAAGTGAAGATAATAACCAAAATAGTAAGGATATATCTAAAGATGGCGTTATCGTCATTTAAAATAGTACTGGTGATTATAAATTATGTATAGATGAAACAGTAATCACGATAAATACCGAGCACAAAACAAATAATAAAGCTAGAACCTAAATAGTTAATTGTTTTCAGCTGGATGCTGACAGACCAAAGATTTGAGAAAGATCAAGTAATTGTATAAATAAAAATATTGCGCGGCATATCAGATACTTATTAATCTATTGAAATTATCATTTAATTGTTAAAAATAATAATGCAATAGTAATAACATATAAATCAAACTTGTTTACAAATATGTTGTTATTTATGTTAATTTAATTTAATATAGTATTTAATAATCAATGTATATATTATATATAGCTGTGCTACCAATGAGGAGGTGTCCTGGATCCTAGATACAAGAATAATACGAAAAATAACCTCTACTGAGATGAAATGTGTCAGACAAATGACAGGAAACAGACTGAGAGATAAGATCAGAAATGAAGAAGTGAGAAAAGAGCTAGTAATAGCCCACACCATAGAATATATAAAGAAACAATAGATAAAATGGTTTGGCTATGTGACACGGCAGAAAGATCAAAACACAACACAACGAGCCCTCTATAAACGTTGCGAGAATACCAGACCCAAGGGTCAACCACGTAAAAGATGGATCGATGGATTATTATAAGCACTAGGAAACATAACAGCAACAGAGGCGAACAGAAGAGCAAAGGACCGCAAATTATACTTCCCCTCGACGCTGAACGGCAAATGAGGAAGGAAATAAGAAGAGGAAGAGGAATGTATATATCGGTAGCTGAGTGGTTAGTGTGCTCGTTTCTTGATTAGAAGGGTACTTGTTCAATTCTCAGAAGTGGCACATTTTTTTCGACCTTCAGAGTTTATGAAGCCTTTCACAACTGGTACCACATAATTTTTTTGTGAAGTAAAGGCGGCCTGGAGAAATCCTGACCATATCAGGAAAAAGATTCGCCATGGTCATCTATAAATATGGTTAAAAATACCACATTCCGTATACATCTAGCAAAAAAGTGAAAGGAACTTTTACCTTTTTTTTTTCATTAAAAAATTATGTATATTGAAAAAAAGACGATTTCTGATGGCGCAGTCCGGGATCTACGCTAGTCCCCCGGAGTTTAGAAAGTTAAGAACCATTGCAGTGGCTGATATTACAACCAAAACTTGCCGCCTTGGGAAATAGGAAGTTGTAATATTTCCCATTCGTTTCCGCTTGGATCAAAACCACTTCACTTCCTTTTAGGGCATCTTTCCTTTCACGGTAAACAAAAGTAAGAATACAAATACAATATTAGATTTCGATTGAACATATTATTTATATTATGAATATATGTATTGTGTTTTTTAAATCTATTACTCTTCCTTCTTTTTGTATGTCATAACAAAGTACATCGTTCCGGATTTCAGACCAGTGCTTCGGACATTTAACATTTATTTTAGTTACATTAATGATATGTGGAGGTGTATGATTATGCTTGATCAGTGATTCTCAAACATTTCAAATGAGCCGCATTGCGATGAGCAAATGAGCCGTTGGGTGTATTCATCCTCTCGTTGCTTTCACTTTTACTTGAGGAAGCAACAATGTTTCATCTTTAGCGGTATTTTGCTACACTATGTAAGCACATGGCTCAACAATGTTTCATCTTTAGCGGTATTTTGCTACACTATGTAAGCACATGACTCAACAATGTTTCATCTTTAGCGGTATTTTGCTACACTATGTAAGCACATGACTCAACAATGTTTCATCTTTAGCGGTATTTTGCTACACTATGTAAGCACATGGCTCAACAATGTTTCATCTTTAGCGGTATTTTGCTACACTATGTAAGCACATGACTCAACAATGTTTCATCTTTAGCGGTATTTTGCTACACTATGTAAGCACATGACTCAACAATGTTTCATCTTTAGCGGTATTTTGCTACACTATGTAAGCACATGGCTCAACAATTTTTCATCTTTAGCGGTATTTTGCTACACTATGTAAGCACATGACTCAACAATGTTTCATCTGTAGCGGTATTTTGCTACACTATGTAAGCACATGACTCAACAATGTTTCATCTGTAGCGGTATTTTGCTACACTATGTAAGAACATGACTCAACAATGTTTCATCTTTAGCGGTATTTTGCTACACTATGTAAGCACATGGCTCAACAATGTTTCATCTTTAGCGGTATTTTGCTACACTATGTAAGAACATGACTCAACAATGTTTCATCTTTAGCGGTATTTTGCTACACTATGTAAGCACATGGCTCAACAATGTTTCATCTTTAGCGGTATTTTGCTACACTATGTAAGAACATGACTCAACAATGTTTCATCTTTAGCGGTATTTTGCTACACTATGTAAGAACATGACTCAACAATGTTTCATCTTTAGCGGTATTTTGCTACACTATGTAAGCACGTGACTCAACAATGTTTCATCTAATGATGAAACGAGCACCTGCTACAGGAGGTGTCCATTTCATGACGAGCACCTGCTACAGGAGGTGTCCATTTCATGACGAGCACCTGCTACAGGAGGTGTCCATTTCATGACGAGCACCTTCTACAGAGATAACAAATTCATGACGAGCACCTGCTACCGGAGGTGTCCATTTCATGACGAGCACCTGCTACCGGAGGTGTCCATTTCATGACGAGCACCTGCTACCGGAGGTGTCCATTTCATGACGAGCACCTGCTACAGGAGGTGTCCATTTCATGACGAGCACCAGCTAACCGGAGGTGTCCATTTCATGACGAGCACCTGCTACCGGAGGTGTCCATTTTATGACGAGCACCTGCTACAGGAGGTGTCCATTTTATGACGAGCACCTGCTACAGGAGGTGTCCATTTTATGACGAGCACCTGCTACAGGAGGTGTCCATTTTATGACGAGCACGTGCTACAGGAGGTGTCCAATTTATGACGAGCACCTGCTACAGGAGGTGTCCATTTTATGACGAGCACCTGCTACAGGAGGTGTCCATTTCATGACGAGCACCTGCTACAGGAGGTGTCCATTTTATGACGAGCACGTGCTACAGGAGTTGTCCATTTTATGACGAGCACGTGCTACAGGAGGTGTCCATTTTATGACGAGCACGTGCTACAGGAGGTGTCCATTTTATGACGAGCACCTGCTACAGGAGGTGTCCATTTCATGACGAGTACCTGCTACAGGAGGTTTCCATTTTATGACGAGCACGTGCTACAGGAAGTGTCCATTTTATGACGAGCACCTGCTACAGGAGGTGTCCATTTTATAACGAGCGCCTGCTACAGGAGGTGTCCATTTTATAACGAGCGCCTGCTACAGGAGGTGTCCATTTTATAACGAGCACCTGCTACAGGAGGTGTCCATTTTATGACGCGCACGTGCTACAGGAGGTGTCCATTTTATGATGAGCACGTGCTACAGGAGGTGTTCATTTTATGACGAGCACCTGCTACAGGAGGTGTCCATTTTATGACGAGCACCTGCTACAGGAGGTGTCCATTTTATAACGAGCGCCTGCTACATGAGGTGTCCATTTTATGACGAGCACGTGCTACAGGAGGTGTCCATTTTATAACGAGCGCCTGCTACAGGAGGTGTCCATTTTATAACGAGCGCCTGCTACAGGAGGTGTCCATTTTATAACGAGCGCCTGCTACAGGAGGTGTCCATTTTATGACGAGCACCTGCTACAGGAGGTGTCCATTTTATAACGAGCACCTGCTACAGGAGGTGTCCATTTTATAACGAGCACCTGCTACCGGAGGTGTCCATTTTATAACGTGCAACTACAACAGGAGGTGTCCATTTTATGACGAGCGCCTGCTACAGCAGGTGTCCATTTTATAACGAGCACCTGCTGCCGGAGGTGTCCATTTTATAACGAGCACCTGCTACCGAAGGTGTCCATTTTATGACAAGCACCTGCTACAGGGGGTGTACATTTTATGACGAGCACCTTCTGCAGAGATGTCATTACGTCGCTAGGACATACTTAACTTTAACATACACATATAGGATAGACAAAACGAGGACAGACAGTTGAATAGACACAGCTAGGACAGACACAGCTAACACAGACACAGCTAGGACAGACACAGCTAACACAGACACCACTAGGACAGACACAGCTAACACAGACACAGCTAACACAGACACAGATAGCACAGACACAGCTAGGACAGACACGTTAGGACAGACACAGCTACGACAGACACAGTTAGGACAGACACGTTAGGACAGACACAGTTAGGACAGACACAGTTAGGACAGACACGTTAGGACAGACACAGTTAGGACAGACACAGTTAGGACAGACACGTTAGGACAGATACAGTTAGGACAGATATAGTTAGGACAGACACAGTTAGGACATACACATCTAGGACAGACACAGTTAGGACAGACACAGTTAGGACATACACAGCTAGGATATTAAAAGTTAGAACAAGCACAGCTAGGACAGACACAGCTAGGACAGACAACAGCTAGCACAGACACAGCTAGGACAGACAGAGCTAGAACAGACACAACTAGCACAGACACAGCTAGGACAGGCACAGCTAGCACAGACACAGCTAGGACAGACACAGCTAGGACAGACACAGCTAGCACAGACACAGCTAGGACAGACACAGCTAGCACAGACACAGCTAGGACAGACACAGCTAGCACAGACACAGCTGGCACAGACACAGCTAGGACAGACACATCTAGCACAGACACAGCTAGGACAGACACAGCTAACACAGACACAGCGAGCATAGACACAACTAGGACAGAAACAGCTATCACAGACACAGCTAGGACATACACAGCAAGAACAGACACAGCTAGCACAGACTCAGCTAGGACAGACACAGCTAGCACTGACACAGCTAGGATAGACACAGTTAGGACAGACACAGCTAGCACAGACACAGATAGGACAGACACAGCTAGCACAGACACAGCTATGACAGAAACAAATAGAACACATATACAGTTAGGACAAACAGTTAGCACAGTCACAATTAGGACAGACACTGCTAGTACAGATTAGGATAGACAACTAAGTCAGACACAACTAGCCCTACATAGTTAGGACACACAGAGTTAGGACACACACTGCTAGGACAGACACAGCTAGGACAGAAAGATTTAGGACAGACACAGCTAGGACATACACAGGATAGGGCAGACTCAGTTAGGACATACACAACTAGGATATTTACAGCTAGGACATATTCAGGACAGAATCGGCTAGGACAGACACGTATAGGACAGACACTGTCAGGACAGACTCATCTAGGACAGAATTAGTTAGGACATACCTTTCTATTACAGACTCAGCTAGGACATACTTAACCAGGACACAAACAACTACTACAGGCTGACCAGAGACAAAATCATCTAGGACAGAGTCAGCAATGACATATTCAGTAATGACAGATTCAGTTAGGGTAGACACAGATAGGGTAGATACAGCCAGCACATATTCAGGAAAGAATGAGCTACTACAGACCTAGCTGGGACAGACACATGTAGGACATACACGGCCAGAACAGACTCAGCTAGGACATACAAACTTAGGACATACCTTGCAAGGACAGACTCAACTAGGATTTACTCAACCAAGACACAAACAACTACGACAGACTGACCTGAGACAGACTCATCTAGGACACATTCAGCTAGGACAGATTCAGTAAGGACAGATTCAGTAAGGACAGATTCAGTAAGGACATATTCATTAAGTGCAGATGCAGCAAGACTACGCTATCGTCTTATAGTAGTAGTAGTAGTAGTAGTAGTAGTAGTAGTAGTAGTAGTAGTAGTAGTAGTAGTAGTAAAGTGCCCCCGTCACGCCAAGTGGCGTATAGGGAAATATGGTGTTAGTGACCCTATATTTTACAGACCTTCAGCACATGATTTTTGGGGTAATGTGGTCAGTATTACGCCCGTGCTGGGGTTACTTTCCCAGAAAAAAAATCCGGTACCCATTTAAGGCTGGGTGAACCCGGAAGCCGTCGGTTGGGACGGAGACCCTACCCCTTGTCCGTGGTAGTCCAGTTCACTAACCACTGAGCTATCGCGGCTCGTAGTAGTAGTAGTAGTAGTAGTAGTAGTAGTAGTAGTAGTATAGCCTCCGTCAGTCATAGTTGACTATGGATTTTTCAACGTCCCTTGAAATGCTATTTTTTCTTTTATTTTCTTTCGTCGTGTATTCTCTTTCTCTATGAATCTGTCTGCTTCTTGTTTGAGGTGAACCTTTAGAGTGTGTTTCCAGAGATTGCGGTTTGGAGCTATGTCTTCCCATACTGCAGGGTTTATATTCAGAGTCTTCATGTCGCGTTTACACACATCTACAAATCGAAGTTTTGGGCGCCCATTAGTTTTTTTTTTACAATCTGCCAATTGTCCGTAGAGTATATCTTTTGGTATGCGGCCATCTTTCATACGGTGTACATAGCCACGCCAACGTAATCTACATTGTTTGAGCAGCGTGTAGATATTCGGGAGGCCTGATAGTCTTGTACTTTTTCACTTTTATTGATGTCTAAAATCAACTGTCTGTAACTAGTAGATGCATGTTTAGGGCAGCACACAACGTAGAAACATACTAAGACAACCTCACAACCATTCTTCTTAATGTTATAACAATTAAACGTAAGATTGATCTTAATAAATAATGTCGTATTGGAAATATAGCATTCAACTTTACCGTACTGGTTAACAGCGTTTGAACATGAGGGGAGTCCGTGCTATTCTCCTGGTAATACTTCTCCCAATTATTGGTGCAAGACACCAGGACACTAACTCAGCCAGCTGGCATGAGATTAAATGCTACAGAAGATCCTCCTCATATCCTAAATGGAAAAAGGAGAAAACAAATAGTCATAGTAGGGTGTTTGAATGTAAGTGAAAATTGACTGACAGTTTAATTAACTCAAACACTGAAACAAGTGCCATACTTTGGACATACATAGTACATTCAGAAAGTAATGCACCACATCGGTTTTATCGGGAATCACTAATTCAAAAAGTATGCTTTTTTTTTTCATTTTTTCAACAAGTCTACCTATGACATCTGCACCATCAAAGCAAGAGACAGAGGGGAATGGCGCTCCATGGTAGACAAACTCCGATGCGCAGACGGCCCTCAATGATGATGATGATAGTTCGACTTCCTCACAAAAAACTCCGAGCTAACTAACCATTAAAAAAGGTAACTCAGGTAAATACTTTTCACCCACCAATGTGTAACCTTTACTGTACTTTTGAGAATCCCTTGACCTTTAACGTCTCTAGAACCACACTGACAGTTTGAGAACCACTGGTTTAAATTATCCCATAGTCTGGGAATCTTTATTTCTCTACCGTCTGGCGTTATATGCAAGGAATATTTGGCAGCCGGAAGTGTATTATTATCAGTCTGGGTATTTGCTTTGTCTGCCTTACGGTATTTTTTTTTCAATATTTTTTGTATAGACATCCATAGCGTTGTGTGAGAAGACATCTCGATAGATTAGAGTGAAGAAACAAACAACTTCAGAATGATAAAAGAAGGATTAAGAGTTGAACTATGCATGAAGACAAACCAGATACTGCATTATTTGGATTCACTGAATGCAAGTAATAAATAGGAAGAAATAACAACAGCAGTAATGATATTTTGTTAAGAGAAATGTTAAGATAACTTCAATAATACACAATGTTGTGGAGGTTTAACAAAAAAATAATGGTTTTCCATCTTGCCTTGACAGACGTTTTGGGAATATGGTGTTAGTGGCCATATTTTTTCCATGACCAACGGCACATGTTTGGGGCAATGTGGTCGGAATCACGCCAGACCGCCTTTATACCCGTGAAAAATCTCTGGCGTCAATTTTTAGAGCCAGGACTAATCTCAGAGCATTTTTGGTCCGACACACAAAAATCACAAAATCTGGGAATTGAACTTGGAACCCTTCTGATCATGAAGCGATCACACTAACCACTCAGCCACTAATTGTGAACAGGGAGTCAGTATTAAAGATTAATGAAGGATAATGTAAACAAAGTAATTCCGTTAAAATAGAGATTATGTAGAGGAATAAAATAATGCGTAAATGTTTGAGTGTTAGAGGTAAAGACTGAGTTTTAGAGACAAAGATTGAGTTTTAGAGACAAAGAGAGATAAAGACTAGATTTTAGAGACAAAGATTGAGTGTTAGAGATAAAGATTAGATTTTAGAGACGATTGAATATTAGAGATACAGACTAGATTTTAGAGACAAAGATTGAGTGTTAGAGATAAAGACTGAGTTTTAGAGACAAAGATTGAGTGTTAGAGATAAAGACTAAGTTTTAGAGACAACGTTTAATTATTGGAAATAAAGACTGAGTTTTAGAGACAAGATTTAGTGTTAGAGATAAAGACTAAGATATAGAGACAAAGATTGAGTTTTAGAGATAAAGACTAAGTTTTAGAGATAAAGATTGAGTGTTAGAGGTAAAGACTATGTTTTAGAGACAAAGATTGAGTGTTAGAGATAAAGACAAAGTTTTAGAGACAAAGATTGAGTGTTAGAGATAAAGACTAAGTTTTAGAGACAAAGATTGAGTGTTAGAGATAAAGACTAAGTTTTAGAGACAAAGATTGAGTGTTAGAGATAAAGACTAAGTGTTACAGATTGAAGAGATTAGCGCGATTATCGAATCTGTTGGAGGCTCGTCTTGCATACATAACATGCTGATTTATGTTTCTATAAGAAATGTTGAGAGCTGTATTGTTTTATTTATGTTTGTCTTCCGCTGAAAACATTTAAAATCGAAACATTGGTCTTGTTTGGTTTTAAGAAAGAGCATGAACAAACAATGTTATATATCAATACAGTATATCTCATACGCAGAGACGCACTTTTACGGAATCCGGTTTTTCGTTAATGGCTTTACCACTAATATGGGTATTGAAAAGACATTTGAAGCGGACATATTTTATTTTCAAAGAAATGTGACGACATATGCTGGAAGTGATAACCAGCTGTGTCCAAAAAGGAGAATAATTACTCACGAAATGCTGGGTTTTGTAGCGAGTGAGACACCATGTACAAATAAAAGAACAAAGAAATATATATTGATATCATGAAATTGTGTATTAGTGTGGATAAGTGTTAAATTATGAATGTTCCAGAACATAGATACAGGAATATAACAACTTTATTGTAGATGTCGTTAAGAAATTATCTTTCTTCACTATGTCCATATCTGTTCCTCTATTTTTCTCACTCCATCTCTCTCCCTCTATCTCTATCTCTCTCCCTCCATCTATCTCTCTCCCGCCATCTCTCTCCCTCTATCTCTCTCCCTCTATCTCTCTTCCTCCATCTCTCTCTCCCTCTATCTCTCTCCCTTCATCTCTCTCTCCATCTCTCTCCATCTCTCTCCCCCTCTCTCTCTCTCTCCCTTCATCTCTCCCTTCATCTCTTTCCCTCTTGTCCGTAAGCTGCTGCGAATCTTTCAGCTCTGAAATCTGCAACAAGAAATGTATCTCCCTTTCTGTATGTGTTTCTCTCTCTCCCTCTCTCTCTCTCTTTCTCTCTCTCTCTCTCTCTCTCTCTCTTTGCTGTACTATTTCTCTTTCTCCATCTATCTGAATTAGCTACTAGTAACCGGCAAAAATCATTTCCACTATTTTATATTGTCTCATCTCACTCATTTTTCTCTCACTCTTCCTACAATACATTTTAAGCCACATCAAATGAATAGGATACGTGTTAACATCAATTTTAGTTTTCTTTACACTGATAAATCATCAACTTCATTAGTTCTATGCCAGTTAGTGGTCGTTGGGGCACTCTTGAAGTCGTCTTCACACTTTTCTTTTACACTTTACGATTAAAAGCTGCTTTCTGAAATGTGCGAGTCGCTATAGCTCAGTGGTTAGTGAACTGGACTACAAAGGACAAGAGGTAGGGTTCGATCCCAACCGACGGCTTCCGAGTCCACCCAGCCTGAACTGGGTACCGGATTTTTTTCTGGGAAAGTAAAGCGGCACGGGCGTAATACTGACCACATTACCCCAAAAATAATGTGCTGAAGGTCTGTAAATTTTATTATCACTAACACCATATTCCTTATACGCCACTTGGCGTGACGGATTATCACTAACACCATATTCCCTATACGCCACTTGGCGTGACGGGGCTTTTCACTTTACTTTTTATTATAAATACATAAGACACATTGAAATCACACAATACCGGTGTCGTTGGTCACTGATTACAATGAGGATGATATGTCGACGCAACTAAACTAACAATACTATCACCATTAATGCAATTTCACATTACTTTTATTTTGAGCTTTGACAAAGGTTAACTGTGTCCATTCTCAAACGTTATCGTCCCAAATCTTCCACTACCTCACGTGTCTTATCTTTGCTGAAGCTGCGTTCTACAATATGGTCTTATTAATGCCTGTAGATCTTGCAACATGTGTAAAGTAAAGTAAAGTACCCCCGTCACGCCAAGTGGCGTATAGGGAATATGGTGTTAAGACCATACATTTTACAGACCTTCGACACATGATTTTTGGGGTAATGTGGTCGGTATTACGTCCGTGCCGCTTTACTTTCCCAGAAAAAAATCCGGTACTTATTACAGGTTGGGTGAACCGGAGGCCGTCGGTTGGGATCGAACCCTACCTCTTGTTTGTAACAAGTGTGTATCTTTCTAATTTTGTATAATTTTACCGTTCACAGTAAATCTGTGGCTGGTTCTTTAGATTGTTGGATTTTCTTGTGCTTTTTTTCCCGCTGGTGATACCGTCTCTGTCGTAGGATATGCGCAAGATCTTTATATAAGACTTGATTTCTAGAGTCTGCATTATTCTTTCAATATCAACATTAAGTGTCAGTGTTTCTTACATTGCCAAATTGTCGAATTGTATTTCCCAATTGGATTGTCAATTTGCATTGCCCAATTGGATTGTCGAATTGTATTGTCCAAGTGGATTGTCAAATTGTATTGTCCAAGTGGATTGTCAAATTGCATTGCCCAATTGGATTGTCAAATTGCATTGCCCAATTGGATTGTCAAATTGTATTGCCCAATTGGATTGTCGAATTGTATTACCTGATTGGATTGTCGAACTGTATTGTCTACTCGGATTGTTGATTTGCTCCATGAATTCTCTTACGGACATTACTATTATCGCTGATAAAAATATCTACACATAAGATACACAACAATTATCTACTAAAACGTAATATAGTATTCTCACCGGTTTGTTGCAGGAGCTACTGAGTTTAGGTGCTCTGTGCACACAGTGAGCTGTTTGTTTCATCCGTTTTGATCATGTTTCGATATTCCAATAGTTTACGATGAATGATGATATCGAATGACAGGGAACAGTTGGCTGTGTTCACTTTCTGTGCGGTTTCGATGTATGACTTTTGGCGTGTGCTGAGACTGCTAAGATGGGGACTATCTATCTATTGTCCTTTCGAGCCGAAGACGGCACATAGGGCAGAGCCACAATCTCAAAAACAGAAACCTTGCGTGCCAAAATGGCACATATTGCAGAGATCACTGCTTCTAAAATCTATGGCTCTGTTTCCATAACAATACTTTTTTACAATGATAGCTTGTCAAGCCATCAATCAAACTCCTTAGTCGCCTCTTACGACATGCCCGGAAGATAAACAACTAGAGGAGAGATATTCTTTTACAGGTTTAGTTTGAAAAAATGGACCTTCCTTTATTGCGTGTCTCCGATAGGGCTAGGTACTCTATCTCATATGTTTACAAATGAAGGGAACATGACATTGTGATTATGAGAAGCCACCTCTACCTCAATACAACAACAATGACTCTTCTACTTGAAAAAAAACTCCTACTATGCAAGACATTACATTAGCTCACTGTGATTACAACTCATATTTGTATATTCTCTTTTTCACTTTACCTTCTGTCACATGCCCTCAATAAACTTAATCTCGCTGGTTGTCGTGACAATTCATCTCACTCACTCCCACACCCGATCCAACCCCTCCCCCCACCAAAAAAAAATAAATAAACAAATATAATAAAAATCAGCTTATTTATTATCCCCACATAGCAATTATCCAAAAGTTAAAAGTTCTGCTTTGTTAGATTTCAATTATGATAATGAGTAATTACTAAACATTCCATATTCACATTATGCGGGAAAGATTTGGTATCAACTTGGGCATATTACATTTTTTTTTAAAACGCACCGCGCAGTCGCTAACGGGGAAATTCATTCTATGACAGCGCCAACTGGATAAGCTCCATTTTAGCTCAAGTTACGTTTGCCAGAACGTAACTAGAGATGCTTCTGCACTCATTTCTAATTTATTTTTCGGCTTTCCGATATTTATTATCATTATTATGATCATTAATATTAGTATTGATATGCCGTATTGTTTGCGTGTGCGAGGGACATTATTTAATCTTATTGTTGTTTGCGCTAATAACTCTCTGCGCATTTACTATGCAAGCTAGTTTTGTCTTAAATCATTGTTGTCAAATGGAATAGGACTGGGCTGGCATGAGTGATCACGTCTATTCGTACAATACTGTTCCTATTGTTGTTTTTTTTTTACAAAGTGTTTTCTCTGTTTTACCTCTTTGTATAACCAGTGATTTAAAATTACTTATTATGACAATTCATATTCCCTATTAAATTTGACATCTGATATTTAATGTTTTGAAGAATCAAACAATGAAATGGTTTAGCCATGTATCTCGATCGTTTAGTATAACAAGAAACATTCTCCACGGAAGCAGCGAGAAACAGACGGGAAGATAACATCAAAGAAAGGACAGGTCAAGACCTTGTGGAGTCCCAAAGAATGACTAAAGATGAAGAGAAATGAAGAAGGCTGACGAAGTCTGTCAAGAGTGTCCCTAAGACAATCGGGGTTATGAAATGATGAAGACGAATCCTTTTTTTAAGTCTATTTGTTATTCTTCTACTACTTCAGTTTGTTTTTTTACTTATTTCTTTCTATAATTTTCCATCTTCAATTTACTATCAATTAATTGTTTCCTCTCAGTTGTAGTTCTACTGGTCTCACTTCACCTCCCTCAATTACACTTCTCTGTTTATTAATTTCACGTCTTCCACAACTAGCTCTACCATTTATGTTTCTACTATTTATACTTCTGTCACCTCATCTTTACTTAGCAACTAATTCTACTTTCACCGATTCTATTTCTAACACATATGCCATTGTATGCTTTGTCCTAGCTATACATCTTCAATCGATCATGGCAACACTTAAAGTTCGTAGACAAAGGTGGCTGGGCCATGTAAGAAGAATGGCAAACAATCGTATTCCCCAAAAAATATTGTATGGCGAACTTAAGTACGGAAAGAGACCAAAGGGCAGACCAGTGCTGAGATATAAGGATGTTTGCAGGGCTTCCTTCAGGGAATTTTCTATAAGTGAAAGGAACTAGAAAAATGTGGCTGCGGATCGTAGCACATCGAGAGCAAACATAAAAATGGCACAGCAACTTTCGAGACAGTGCTGATGTCAAATTCAGAAGACAAAAGACGCAAGAGAAAGGAGACAAAGCCGGGTACCGCGGGTACACCTTGCTAGTTTTGTTGATGAATCTGTCTGTCCAGGATTGGCAAATTCAGCCACGAGAAAAGATGTTCAGTAAGGCAGCACCCGAGCCGCGATAGCTCAGTGGTTAGTGAACTGGACTACAAAGGACAAAGGGTAGGGTTCGATCCCAACCGACGGCTTCCGGGTTCACCCAGCCTTAAGTGGGTACCGGATTTTTTCTGGGAAAGTGAAGCGGCACGGGCGTAATACCGACCACATTACCCCAAAAATCACGTGCTGAAGGTATGTAAAATGTATGGTCACTAACACCATATTCCCTATACGCCACTTGGCGTGACGGGGGTACTTTACTTTTTTAAAGCTGCACCCAGTATGAGACACTAATGCTTTACCAAACTACTGAATTATCATGATTTTTCTTGCTACCAACCGTCTGTCAAGACGCTAAAGGCCATATACGTACATCTTCAAGTGTACATTCTACATTCTTTTCGGTTTGATCACATTGAAAAGATAAAGAATACAACAAAACCATGTGCTGGTGTTGGCAGAGGTGCAGGATTTGATTTATGAGAATTCATTTGAGGTGTAAGGTAATCATTTACACTGATGGATCGGAGCTCATGGGCTTTCAAGACTCAGGTCAAATGAAGAACAGTAAACAAAGATATAGATGATGTGGATGTAACTAAAAGTAGTGTGACCATGGAGATCATGGCAGTAACCACAGCGATGGTCTGTGTAGAAAAACTACGTTTCTATAAAGTATGTTTTCTGAGTGACTCGATAAGTATGCTTAGGAGAAATGAATTGGGCTGGGCTCGAAGGCAGTTTAGTGGGTTGAGTCACTATAGGGCTCAAAACTGATTGGATGTTTCATTTTCGTGGTTGGGCACTCGGGCATGAAAGGAAATGAATGGGGTGAAAAACTGAAATGTTTGCCATGAAAATAGGGCAATGGACCGCGATGATATTGTGAATGCCCTCAGGGAGTCAAGGCGAGATAATAAATTCATATAAACAATCATGAATCTACACCCGCTTCCAGGCCGCATGATCATCAGGTCACAACTGGATAAGCTAGAAAGGGACGCTACGCGGGAGATACAGAAAAACATCAAATTAACACAGAACTGGAGTTGTCTGTCTCCACACACTGAGAGACATAGTGGGGAAGTGATCTAAGCACTTATGGACGTGTTCGATGTGCAAACGGGGATGATCTGTAAAATAAACTAAATTAATCTAAACTAAACTAAATTAACCTAAACTAAATTAACCTAAACTGAACTAAATATTTTATTTTATTTTATTTTTGCTACTTCAAATTCTGCTTGAACTAATGCTACTTTTACTTTTACCAATTCTAATTCAACCAATTCTATTTTCATTCTTCTACGACTACTGTTACTTCAAATTTTTATTCAATTCACATTAGATCATATGGCTTCTAATTTTGCCATATTCGTTTCTACTATTCGTACCACATTTACCCCTGCCACTTTCTACCCTTACCATATCTATTTCTACCACATGCATATCCACTATTTTGTCTGCGAAAGTCTGGAGTATTACCGACCACATAAAACATGAAATGTATCGTTACTTACTTTGCCCTACTGATGACCTCTCTGGTACAAAAGCTCATCACTAGAGATCTCGAGTGTTGTCTTTCCTGAGTCAGTCATCCATGCCCACCCTACCAGGTACCGTTTTCCTTCAGTTCTTTATCAAAATGTTCCCTCGGGTATAAAAAAAAACATAAAGGCTCTAATACCTTATTGCCCATATGTCTCAGACAAACCTTATCTTGTTTTTTTTTCCTTAACATTTACCATTTCTTGTAAAGTCATTAGTGGTCAGATTATATGATTAATAGGAGGCTCGCTTACATGGGGCACACTTGAGTTCGTTGTTAGTCTTCATTCAGATACAGCTAAAAAAATGGGTACCTGGAATTCGGGTCAGGAAATAGCAATCAAATAAAGAAAGTGAACTGAATAATTATAGCCTTATTATTGATATCCTCCACCTCACTGCACAACGATATTGTGATGCAGGTACTTGTATACAGAAATATATATACTCTCTCTCTCTCTCTCTCTCTCTCTCTCTCTCTAAGTCAATATTTATGTACTAATGATAGTTTTATAGTTAATGTTCGTAAAATAAAGATCAAAGACTGGCAAATCTGAGAGTTTCAGTGGATACAAATATATATAAATATATATTTCAATTTTTAACCGCACATTATTTTAACTTTTAAGATACACCATTTTTTAATTGTTTTGAATTGTATAACAGAAGAAGCATGTGTATTTTCTATATCTAGAAAGACACAAATGAGTAACTCGACTAAAGTATAAATGCCAAACAATTGTGCAATAATTTGGTCCGTTGCTCTTGTTATTTTTTGTTATGTTCCTTGTTATCACCATATGCTTGTTTTAATTTCAATTTGTATTACCCTTGTTCGACCCGAGCGATTTCCTGGAAATGTGTCTTTACTTTATTTCTTTCTTGTCTCAATGGTCCTGGCTTAAAACACCGGCATAAGTGATTTACGGTTGTGACTGATTGATTCACTAATTGACTGATTGACTGAGTGATTGGGCTCCATACACCTATATAAACATGACATATTTGTTGTTTTCGTAAGAGTCATGCGGATGAATGGATACAATTATTTTATATAAGTATTATTTATCTGCTTTTTTTCTTATTGAGTTATTTGCGGGTCATCTTTACTGCACTCCGAACATGTCTATAGGTGCTCAGATCCCCTCCTCAGCAAGTCTCGAAGTGTCCAGTGACTGACGACTCCAGTTCCGTGTTGGTTGATAAATCTTCTTACACACCCACTAATTTTCTCGTTTTTGGCTTTACCCATCTTAACTCCCATCTCTTTCATACTGATTGATTGATTGATTAGCTGATTGAAGACTTTTAAGACATCAAGACCAAGCGGCACCGAAATTGAAGGCATCTGAACTGTCCTTCATCATACGATATCATAATTAATTGTAAGCAATCGGAATATCGAAACACCATCCGGATGAAAAAGACAGCTCACGGCGTGCACAGAGCACTAATCTCAGTAGCTCCGGCACAAAGTCGGACTTGGAATTTGAGGAAACTGCAACAAGGAACACTTTTCACACTGAGCCTCAATGGTTCTTGCTGCCTATCCACCATATTATTCGATATATTTCCTCCCACCCTCTCACTTTCTCTCTCTCTCTCTCTCTCTCTCTCTCTCACTGAAAGACAACAGAGCTGAAGGAAATTACATCTAAAACATAAAACAAATTATTGATTTCTCTACCGATTACTGATTAAATAATTTGTTGCTGACTCTATTGTTGATCGTTAATCTCCGAAGGTCATAATTTGAAACAGCCCACCCAAACGTGCTCCTTCCAAGCATGAAACACGTTTCATGCCATTTAAATAATTGATACTTATGTTTCTGCAATACGTCGCCATGAGTCATACGATTTGTGCTCAGTGCTGGCTTCAACTGGTTCTTCCAATGTAGTTGGAACTCAATAACACCAGGGCTAAAACTAAGAATAGCAAAATGTTACATCTTATCAATATTCCTGAATGGTGCAGAAACACGGACATTAGACAAGAAAACAGAACAGAAAATTGAAGCTTTTAAAATGTGGATATGCAGAAGACTAGGTCAAGTTGGATGGAAAGAAAAGAAAACAAACGCTACTTAAAACAATATAAAAATGAAAAGAGAACTACTAAATACAATTCAAACAAGACATTATATTTTTGGGGCATGTTAAAAAACACAACAGCCAACTAAAAGTAATCTTGGAAGGGAAAATACAAGGTAAAAGAGGCAGAGGTAGACCGAGACTAAATTTGACAAAAAAACATCAAAAGATGGACAGGTCCGCCTATGACAACCTGCACCATAAAAGTAGGAGACAGAGAAGAATGGCGCTTCATGGTAGCCAACCTTCGATGCGGAGACAGCACTCGATGATGATGATGATTTGGAACTCATGGTTGCACTGAATTTTGTTTTGTTGGAGCGTTTCCTACTTTGCTTTAGTGTGCGATCATTGTCCATGAAGTCATCTCTAAAAGGAGGTCAAAATGGCTGACTGTTTGATGTTAATATTCGAATGTTGTTAAATGAGCACTTTACACTTTGTGGCATAATTTGTTAACATAGAATTACTCCAGTGAGTAATATTTTTGTTTACACGTAAATGTTCCGTTGTATACTTTCTCTAATACAGAAGTGTTCCATTGTGTAATTTTTCTTACTAGAAAATTGTTTCATTGGGTAATTTTTGCTACAAGGAAATGTTCCACTGTGTATTTTTTTATATTTTACATGGAAATGTTTCTACTGTATAATTTTTCTCACTGGCAAATTGTTTCCTTGTAATTTTTCTTTCCTTGAAATGCGTCAGTGTATAATTTACACCACGTCTTGTTCATTCCTACCTCATTTGTCTTTCAAACTCAAGGACAGATCAAGTTTGCGATATTTGACTTTTCTGTTGGCCTCTCCTGCTTTTATGTTTCCTAGTGTTTGTCATTTTATATCAGTGAAAGAGAGAAAACAATAAGTATTTTGTCAAGTGGCTCCTCTGGGTGCAGCCTTGTAATATGAACTGCAATATAGAGCACTAAACGACACAGTATTCCTCACGATAAGTGCTGCCAATATCAAACCTGGAAATTACAATCCAAAGAAAAATGAAGAAATTTCATAACGGAAATAGGATGTCTTGGAAAAATTACAGAATGTGACATCATCAAGTACCGGGCCTGCTGGCGTAGGTGATCATGTCTCTCCACAATTTTCGGTCACGACAGTTATTTATCATTTCTTTTGTTAACTTTCTACCAAGCCATTCTCTTCAGCTGTCTGTTTTTTCTCTTTGCTTTCCTCTATCTCTTCGTCCCTCAATTTTCCCAAACTGTTACAATATATTCTAGTTGTTCTCTTCTCATTACATGGCCAAAAAATGATGATTGTTTCTTCCTTCTTCTTCTTCTTTTCTCTTTTCACTGATACCTAAAAGGTGTCGTGGTTTATATCATTTGTCGTTCTTGAGCTGCTCGAACTGTCTGAATTAGTGATTTTCCTTTGTTGTTACATGTCTCTGTCACTGCATCTATCCATCTTCTTCTGGGTCTTCCTCTTGGTCTTTTCCCATGCATTCTCGAGAAGAACGCCCTTGATGGTGATTGGTAAGGATTCATTCTGACCAGGTGGCCGAACCATTTAAGTTGTTGTTGTTCTATATATTCTTGGCAGGGTTTTGTTCCTACCATTTTTCTTATGGTTTCATTTGGTATTCTATCTCTTCTTGTGTTGTTTGTTACTTTTCTCAAGCATCGCATCTCACATGTATTGATCTTTCTTAAATGGGATTTAGAAAGGGTCCATGTTTGACTTTCATAGCACAAAGTTGGTATGAAGATGCTATTTATCATTTGTTGTTTAGCTGGCATAGAAATGTTTGGATGTCTTAACAATGGTGAAAGCTGGTATGTGACAGCATTTGCTTTTTGTATTCTCATGTCAATTTCTCTGTCTAGTTTTCCATCTTCTGTGAACATTGCGCCTACATACTTGAATTCCTCTACTTGTTTTATTTCTTTGTCTTTGATCTTGATGTTTAATGGGTGTCTCAATTTGCTTATTCTTATAGCCTCTGTTTTTGCTGTGTTAATTTTCATACTGTAGTTTGTGCAGCTTTTATCTAGAGATGTTAAATGCTGTTGTAGCAGGTTTTCATCCTCATATATTAGGCATTGGTCATCTGCGAAGAGTAGCTCATTGATGTTGGAGTTTTCTACCTCTATGTTATTATTTGATTTGTCCTTGTTGTTGGTTGTTTCCTGATTTATTTTGTCCATATATATGATGAAGAGGAGTGGTGAGAGGACACATCCTTGTCTTACTCCTGTTGTAACCTGAAACCATTCTGACAGACCTTCCGATGTTCTGACGGCACTTTGACTGTTTTTATATAGTGCTATTATATTTTCTAGTAGTTGTCCTGCTACCCCGTATGTTTCTAAAGTTTGCCAAAGTTTGTTCCTGTCCACACGGTCAAACGCTTTTTCCTGATCTATAAACACTATATTTAGGTTTCTGTCATATTCTATTGTTTTTTCATATAGTTGTCTCAATGTAAATATAGCATCAGTGCAGCTTTTGCCTTTTCTGAATCCGAATTGATTATTACTTAATTGTGGTTCTATTATGTATCTTACTCTCCTCTCTAATATTTTAGCAAACATTTTACCAACTTGACTCAATAGGGATATTCCTCTGTACATTTCACACTCCTTTTTACTTCCCTTATTCTTTCAAAATGGGACAATGATAGCTTTTTGCCAATCGTCTGGGACTTTTCTTTCTTCCCAAGCCATATTGAATATGATAGTAAGCCAATCTATAGCTGTTTCCTTACAGGCTAGTAGCATTTCTGTTGTTATTCCATCTATACCAGCTGCTTTGTTCTTTTTATTCTGTTTCAATGCCCATTCTACTTCTGCTTTAAGTATATTCGGTTCCTGTTCATCATACTGCCTATGTTTAAACTCTGTATTTCCGTTTGTATTTCCCTGGTTTAATAATTCCTTAAAGTATTCTCTCCATCTGATTATTATGTTTTTCCTGCTGCTGATTGGTCTACCTTTCTTGTCGTTTATTATAGTGGTTGGGTTATAATCATTATTTCTTACTCTCATTGCTTTTACACTTTTGAAAAATTCTCTGGGTTCTTCTCTACACGTTTTTGCTAATTCTTCACCAAATGCTTTCCATGAGTCTGCTTTTGTTTGTTCTAGGATCTTTTTGCTTTCATTTCTGGCTTGTCTATAGTGATTGTAGTCTTCTGTTGTTTTTGTCTTCTGCCACGTTTTATACTTTTCTTTCTTGTGTTTCACTGCTGATTTAACTACTTCATTCCACCATCTTGTAAGTTTCTTTCTGCTCTTGCCTATATTTTTCAGACCGCATTTCTCTTGTGTTGACTCTATTAGACCTTCTTTAAACTGTTTCCATGCTTCTTCTATGTTTGTTGGTTGTATTCGGGTTTGGTATTTGTTGGTTACGGATTCTTCTATTTCTTTTTGTATGTTTACATTCTTTATTGCTTTTAGATCGATTCTTTGTGCTTGAGGTCTTGTCATCTGTAGTTTCCTAATCCATTTTTTCTGCCATAGTAAAACAGGCTTATGGTCTGTATCTAATATTGCATTTGGTATAGATCTTGAGTCTGTTATGTCCCTCCTTTGATGTCTTCTAGTCAAAATAAAATCGATTTGTGAGGCCTTGTCCGTGTCATTCCATTTATACCAAGTGAGTATTTGGTTATGATTGTGCTGATTAAACGTGTTTGTTATATAAAGATCATGTTCTGCACAAATATTTAGTAGGTGTTCACCGTTACTGTTACACTCTGTTCTAATGTCACTAAATGGTCCTAGGTATAATTCCCATGGTGTTCTCCTTTGTCCTACTCTACCGTTGAAATCTCCTAGTACAAACAATTTCTCTGTGTCTTTGACTTTATTTATTGTGGCTGATAGTTTATCAAAATATTCTTGTTTGCTGTCCTCACTATATGTGTCGTTGCATGGAGCATATGTTTGAATATAAGTGGTATTTCCTCCTTTTTCTGCTAATTTGATACTTATAATTCTTTCCGAGATCTCATCTATTTCTAGCATGTTTTTGGCAGTATTACTTTCAATAATAAAACCGACCCCGTGTTTGTTTACTTCCGCCATGTTGTTAATTCCGCTCGTGACGAGTGTGTAGCTTTGGTGTATTTCTTTAATGATTTTACCTCTCTTTCTTGTGTCAGCTAATCCTAAGATTTTTATATTCCTTTTCTTCATAAATTCAACTGTTTCTTCCTAATATTGGAAATTTGCTCTTTTTGCTCTGGCCTCTTTCAGAACGTTTTCATTACTCTTTTTAGCTGTCGATGGTATTCTCAACATTCTTCTGTAAAACCACATTTCTACAGACTCCAGTGGTTTTCTTGTTTGTTGTCCTATTGTCCATGATTCACATCCATATGTTAAGACTGGCTCTACATAACATTTAAGAACTCTCTTTTAGGATGTGACAAGAAGAGAAAGAATCAGAGATCGATGAAGGAAAAATGTTGGAGTAATATTAGTGTTGAATAATAATGAAACAAAAAATAACGCCTGTATGTCCAACAACAGGGTAGTCTATGCGAGACGCATTCAAAGCTCTACCCACGAGGAAGGACGCCCCGGAAAGCAAACCACGGCTGTCTAGAAGTTGCCATTGGAAGCGGGAGAAGAAAGCGCCAACAGAAAACACCAAGATGCAACCACAGACAAGGTGGGCCCAAAAACCCTGGGCGACATCCACTCTACGAGAAGGAAAACTGCGTCAAACCAAGATCCAGCCTGCCGAAGGTGGAGTGTTTCAGCCACATTATAGGTCTAAGTGGAAAATCAGAACACACACGCACATGCAAGTACCGACCATGCGACTAGCTCATCGTGTGTCATGAAACTGTTCTTACGCATTCATCATCTCTCTTATCATTAGCGATCGTCCGTTAAGTTGGCGTTGATAGGTTACGTTGCTAGTTTACTTCAAAGCGACGATATCTGCGCTTTTCGGCCCACCACATCTGTCTTCAGCACGGGTAGATCTCTTTAACAATTTTTGTCTGAACAGAGGCCATTTTTTGGACTCCTCTTTTCGACTTTAAACTGCCAAGACTTCATTAACGTGCGCGGTTGCACATGTGACCTCCTGTTTTCGACGTTATCCGAGAGAACTGGTCATCGGATCTCACATCCCGAGAGAGAGCTAGACATCGGATCTCACAGCCCAGAGAGAGCTAGACATCGGATCTCACAGCCCAGAGAGAGCTAGACATCGGATCTCACAGCCCAGAGAGAGCTAGACATCGGATCTCACAACCCAGAGAGAGCTAGACATCGGATCTCACAACCCAGAGAGAGCTAGACATCGGATCTCACAAACCAGAGAGAGCTAGACATCGGATCTCACAACCCAGAGAGAGCTAGACATCGGATCTCACAGCCCAGAGAGAGCTAGACATCGAATCTCACAACTCAGAGAGAGCTAGACATCGGATCTCACAACTCAGAGAGAGCTAGACATCGGATCTCACAGCCCAGAGAGAGCTAGACATCGGATCTCACATCTCGAGAGAGAGCTAGACATCGGATCTCACATCCCAACGAGAGCTAGACATTGGATCTCACAGCCCAGAGAGAGCTAGACATCGGATCTCACAACTCAGAGAGAGCTAGACATAGGATCTCACTACCCAGAGAGAGCTAGACATCGGATCTCACTACCCATAGAGAGCTAGACATGGGATCTCACAAACCACAGAGAGCTAGACATAGCGCTCACAACCCACAGAGAGCTAGACATAGAACTCACAACCCATAGAGAGCTAGACATAGAGCTCACAACCCACAGAGATCTAGACATAGAGCTCACAAACCACAGAGAGCTAGACATAGAACTCACAACCCACAGAGAGCTAGACATAGAGCTCACAACCCACAGAGAGCTAGACATAGAGCTCACAACCCACAGAGAGCTAGACATAGAGCTCACAACCCACAGAGAGCGAGACATAGAGCTCACAACCCACAGAGAGTTGGTCACGCCAAGTGGCGTATAAGGAATTTGGTGCTGGTGACCGTAATTTTTATAGACCAACGCATGATTTTTGGCGGTAATGTAGTCGGTAGTACGCCAGTGCCGCTTTACATAGAACAACTAGAATATATTGTAACAACTGGAAAAATTAAGGGACGAAGAGATAGAGGAAAGCAAAGAGAAATCATACCTGACAGCTTAACAGAATGGCTTGGCAGAAGGTCAACAACAGAAATGATAAATAACTGTCGAGATCGAAATCTGTGGAGAGACATGATCACCTACGCCAGCAGGCCTGGTACTTGATGATGATGTTGATGATGGTTCAGAACACCGTGGACAGCTAACAAGCGTAATGAATACGTTCTGAAAGAGGCAAATGCAAAAAGAGAGCTAATTTCCAATATTAGGAAGTGCAATCACCAATTTTAGAGAATGGCTTGGCAGAAGGTCAACAATGGAAATGATAAGTAACTGTCGAGATCGAAAGTTGTGGGTAGACATGATCACATACACCAGCAGGCACGGACAGTACTTGATGATGATGATGATGATGATGATGATGATGATGATGATGATGATGATGATAATGATGATGATGAGTATTTCTGGAGATAAAAAGTGACATCATTCCGAGATACCTTTCCTCGCTGTTAGCACCATCCACAACTCAGTAACCTAGCCACCTATTTCAGTCTCACATGAGTCGACTTCAGAATGCTAGGCTCGGATTTAACCATGTTTTCTACCAACGTTGCGTCACTCCACTAAAAATGTATCGGCCAGTCAAAGGGCAATAACCGGGAATAATTCACTCTCTCATTTTTAGAATTAATTTTATTTTAGAATGAGAGAGTCATCAACAATTCATTAGCTGATTAACGGGAGATGCAGTTAAGAGGACAACCAATAAACATTACTACTCAAACGTAAAACTTCTTCTTTTTTTTGTATTTCTAAATGGGTATTACTTCCACAAACTCAGACCATCTTCCTAAGCCAATACATAATTTTGCGAATTAAAATCGAGTCAAGGTTAAAATGACATTGTGGATAAATAAATCAAATTCGCGTTCAAGGCTGCCAGCCCCACCCCATCCTCTCCCCCCAAAAAACAGGCGATGACGGGATCGACTATTATGCAGTCTACGATTATTAGCACGGAATTGTCAATTTGCTTGTGTTTGTGGCCGGGTAGTGCCACTGGGGGGTGGGAAAGGGGGGGGGCGGGATGGTGGTACAGACGTTTAATTTTAAAACATGTATGGCATGACCAGGGGGGGGGGGGAGGGGAGAGGGTTGATTATACGGCCGATGGGTGCTTGACTACCTATCAGGTTTGGATAGGCTACAATTGTTTTGTTGAAGATCTGTGCTCTACCGGAAGCCGAACATAAGGTAAAAAAAAAAAAAAAATGGTGGATCGTTCTAATTGATTCATAAAAAAATTGATTAAGCCTGTTATGGTTGAAACAAATGAAGAGAAATCGGTCGAACTTGCAAATAATAAAGCTTATTAATAATGGTATTATTTTTTTATTAAGGATTTCTACTTTAAATTAAACCGTGCCGGGAGTATATATACAAACAACAAAAGAAATGGTTCGGACACTTGGTCAGAACGAAACCAGGCTAAACAACAAAAGAAATGGTTCGGACACTTGGTAAGAACGAAACCAGGCGAAACAACAAAAGAAATGGTTCGGACACTTGATAAGAACGAAACCAGGCTAAACAACAAAAGAAATGGTTCGGACACTTGATAAGAACGAAACCAGGCTAAACAACAAAAGAAATGGTTCGGACACTTGATAAGAACGAAACCAGGCTAAACAACAAAAGAAATGGTTCGGACACTTGGTAAGAACGAAACCAAGCCAAACAACAAAAGAAATGGTTCGGACACTTGGTAAGAACGAAACCAAGCCAAACAACAAAAGAAATGGTTCGGACATTTGGTAAGAACGAAACCAAGCCAAACAACAAAAGAAATGGTTCGGACACTTGATAAGAACGAAACCAAGCCAAACAACAAAAGAAATGGTTCGGACACTTGGTAAGAACGAAACCAGGCTAAACAACAAAAGAAGTGGTTCGGACACTTGGTAAGAACGAAACCAGACCAAACAACAAAAGAAGTGGTTCGGACACTTGGTAAGAACGAAACCAGGCCAAACAACAAAAGAAGTGGTTCGGACACTTGGTAAGAACGAAACCAGGCCAAACAACAAAAGAAGTGGTTCGGACACTTGGTAAGAACGAAACCAGGCCAAACAACAAAAGAAGTGGTTCGGACACTTGGTAAGAACGAAACCAGGCCAAACAACAAAAGAAGTGGTTCGGACACTTGGTAAGAACGAAACCAGGCCAAACAACAAAAGAAGTGGTTCGGACACTTGGTAAGAACGAAACCAGACCAAACAACAAAAGAAGTGGTTCGGACACTTGGTAAGAACCAAAACCTGACGGTAAACAAAACCTGACGAAACAACATCCCATGTTTTCTGTATCAAAACATCAGGGCAGAGAATAAAATTAGAAGAAGAGATACGAGATGAATAGAGGGATAAAAGCCATTTGAATGAACCAAAACATCATTATAACATATCACACCATAGAGGCTTTAAGTATATATCATATCACAGATAAAAAGCGGTTTTGAATGTAATAGACAGATGCTCTTTCAGCTTGTATTATCTATTTTATAATGAGAGGCTTTCAATTACCGAGTCTACAGGACTGGCTCTAGAGAACAATCAAACCAAATGTGGTCAATGTTGACATCATCCTTTTACTTTGGTGTGTCTATTACTCATCATCAAGTACTGGGCGTAGGTGATCATGTCTCTCCCCAACTTTCGATGTCTATTACTAGGTTGGATAAAATGTTAACAAAAGGGATGATCATTTTTGAGTTAATGATACCGTCATTATTTTTAATATTATTATTATATTTGCAATGAATGTTCAGTTGGAGTTATAACAACCGCATATACGGACAAGAGAGGTCGTAGTAGTAGCAGCAGAAGAATAGGTAGAAGCAGCAGCGACAGTCGTAGTAACAACAGCAGCAGTAGCTGTAGCAGTAAAAGTAGTTACAGTAAAAGTAGTAGCAGTAAAAGTAGTTACAGTAAAAGTAGTTACAGTAAAAGTAATAGCAGTAAGAGTAGGATTATATAACATATAATCAGAATCTAGTAGTGTAAACTTAATCACGAGTTAAAAATATAGCAGCACATGATAGTGAACTGGACTACAAAGGACAAGGGGTAGGGTTCGATCCCAACCGACGGCTTTCGGGTTCACCCAGCCTTAAATGGGTACCGGATTTTTTTCTGGGAAAGTAAAGCAGCACGGGCGTAATACCGACCACATTACCCCAAAAATTATGTGTTGAAGGTCTGTAAAATATAGGGTCACTAACACCATATTTCCCTATACGCCACTTGGCGTGACGGTGGTACTTTACTTTACTTTTTTACACGATAGGGGAACCAGTAAGAACATCAAAACAAAGATTAACAAAACTAGAAAAGCTTTATTGAGAAATGTTCGACTTTCAGTTATTGTTTTTTTTTTTCCCCTAGCTCTCAACTGCTTGGGTATCAGTCATTGCGAGCAATATACTCGTTCGTCATAGCACCTAAGTGGCTTTCAGTGATTCTACACGAATCTTGTCTTCTCATGACTGATAGCGAAATGAGCATTTGTATACATTGCGGTCAAGTTCATCTATATTTTGAACGCAATTGTTCAAGACTGCTTCCGCAATCTTTTCTTTTCCTTTATTATCATCGAAGAAAACTGTTGTTATCTCTCATATGCATGTGGCTTAACCAGAGTTACGTCCCTTTATTTTTTACCTAAGTTTGTATACGTTCTTCTGTTAGTAGATTAATTGTCTTTTCATCATCATCATCATCATTGGGTGCCTTCTCCGCATCGAAGGTTGGCTACCATGGAGCGCCATTCCACTCTGTCTCTTGCTTTGATGGTGCAGATTGTCATAGGCTGACTTGTCCATCTTTTGATGTTACTTGTCCATGTTAGTCTTGGTCTGCCTCTGCCTCTTTTACCTTGTATTTTCCCCTCTAATATTACTTTTATTAGACTGTCGTGTCTTTTAACATGACCCAAAAATTTCATTTGTCTTGCTCTAATTGTGTTTAGTAGTTCTTTTTTCACCATTAGTCGTCCTAAAACTTCCTCGTTTGTTTTCTTTTCTTTCCGTCCAATTCTACCTATTCTTCTGTAAATCCACATTTCAAAGGCCTCAATTTTCTGTTCTGTTTTCTGGTCTAATGTCCATGTTTCTGCACCATAGTCAATATTGAGAAGATGTAACATTTTGATATTCTTAGTTTTAGCCCTGTTGTTATTTGTTTTGATGTTAGTATATTTTTCATGGCATTGAAATTACTTTTTGACATACCTATTCTTTTATTTATTTCAGTTGTACATTTTCCATCACTGGTTATAGTATGTCCCATGTAGTTGTGAATTGTCTTTTAGAACAAAGATATTTCTACTGCATAGATTTTTTTTTAAATTACAATTTACAGTGAATATGAATCCAGGATACCGACTGAAGTGAAAATATCTGAACTGGTATCATTCATGCAACCTGACAGAGAGGCATTTGTTGATTAAACACAATGAACAATCAAGAACTGATAAGAATTGCAACAAAGAGAAATACAAACAATGGGTTAGGAAAACGTTAGACTTGTATGAGAGAAGTATTCATAATAGATCCTACGCCATTATTATCAAGCACCGTGCATGCAGGCGTAGGTGATCATGTCTCGCCATCTTTCCATAACTATTTATCAATTTTGCAGTTGACTTCCTACCAAGACATCCTCTTAAACTGGTATCTTTTCTCTCTGCTTGTCTCTGCCTCTTTTTCACTCGATGTTTCTAGCTGTCACAATGTGTGTACCTTCTTTTCTCTTTACATGGCGAGAAAAACTTTAATCCTGATTGTGGTAACATGTTTTCCTTTTGCTGTGATTTTTGTTTTCTTTAAATCCTTTTTACTTCTTTTTGATAGAATACTATCATGGTATTCTCAAAATTCCTCAACAAAACCAATTTATGTGGCCTCTAACGTTTTTTACACCCCTCTGTCCATGATTCACTTCCAAATGCTAATATTAACTCCATATGTTTGTTTCCGTTTGCCAGCTTTTTGCATGAATATAAAGTTTCCTATTTTCACAAGGGCAGCCATGTGCTCGGGTGTCCCTCGCCACACAGGCAGATATTCTCCAAATTCAGAGGAACTCTCATAATTTATTGTCGAGAGTTTCAACGTTTTGGTTAGATTTGTTCTTATTAATTTTCTGGGCAGCTGACATTTTTTGGCCTTCTTTTCAATTTGAAACTCCCACAGGTTGTTTAACGTGAGCATAATACACACGGGACCTCCTGCTTTCTGTCGTTATCCGAGAGAGCTAGACATCGGATCTCACCGCCTGGAAAGCGCTGGACATCGGATCTCACCGCCTGGAGAGTGCTAGACATCGGTCTCACCGCCTGGAGAGTGCTGGACATCGGATCTCATTGCCTGGAGAGTGCTGGACATCGGATCTCATTGCCTGGAGAGTGCTGGACATCGGATCTCACCGCCTGGAGAGTGCTGGACATCGGATCTCACCGCCTGGAGAGTGCTGGACATCGGATCTCACCGCCTGGAGAGTGGTGGACATCGGATCTCACCGCCTGGAGAGTGCTAGACATCGGATCTCACTGCCTGGAGAGTGCTAGACATCGGATCTCACCGCCTGGAGAGTGCTAGACATCGGATCTCACCGCCTGGAGAGTGCTAGACATCGGATCTCACTGCCTGGAGAGTGCTGGACATCGGATCTCACTGCCTGGAGAGTGCTAGACATCGGATCTCACTGCCTGGAGAGTGCTAGACATCGGATCTCACTGCCTGGAGAGTGCTGGACATCGGATCTCACTGCCTGGAGAGTGCTAGACATCGGATCTCACTGCCTGGAGAGTGCTAGACATCGGAACTCACTGCCTGGAGAGTGCTAGACATCGGAACTCACTGCCTGGAGAGTGCTAGACATCGGAACTCACTGCCTGGAGAGTGCTAGACATCGGATCTCACTGCCTGGAGAGTGCTAGACATCGGAACTCACTGCCTGGAGAGTGCTAGACATCGGATCTCACTGCCTGGAGAGTGCTAGACATCGGAACTCACTGCCTGGAGAGTGCTAGACATCGGAACTCACTGCCTGGAGAGTGCTAGACATCGGAACTCACTGCCTGGAGAGTGCTGGACATCGGATCTCACTGCCTGGAGAGTGCTAGACATCGGAACTCACTGCCTGGAGAGTGCTAGACATCGGAACTCACTGCCTGGAGAGTGCTAGACATCGGATCTCACTGCCTGGAGAGTGCTAGACATCGGATCTCACTGCCTGGAGAGTGCTGGACATCGAATCTCACTACCTGGAGAGTGCTGGACATCGAATCTCACTACCTGGAGAGTGCTAGACATCGAATCTCACTACCTGGAGAGTGCTAGACATCGGATCTCACTGCTTTCTGCCGTTATACGAGAGGGCTAGACATCGAATCTCACTACCTGGAGAGTGCTAGACATCGAATCTCACTACCTGGAGAGTGCTAGACATCGGATCTCACTGCTCTCTGCTGTTATACGAGAGGGCTAGACATCGAATCTCACTACCTGGAGAGTGCTAGACATCGGATCTCAAAACCTGGAGAGCGCTAGACATCGGATCTCACTGCCTGGAGAGTGCTAGACATCGGATCTCACTGCCTGGAGAGGGCTAGACATCGGATCTCACTGCCTGGAGAGTGCTAGACATCGGATCTCACTATCTGGAGAGTGCTGGATATCGGATCTCACTATCTGGAGAGTGCAATACATCGGATCTCAGTGCCTAGAGAGTGCTAGACATCGGATCTCACTATCTGGAGAGTGCTAGACATCGGATCTCACTATCTGGAGAGTGCTAGACATCGGATCTCACTATCTGGAGAGTGCTAGACATCGGATCTCACTATCTGGAGAGTGCTAGACATCGGATCTCACTATCTGGAGAGTGCTAGACATCGGATCTCACTATCTGGAGAGTGCTAGACATCGGATCTCACCGCCTGGAGAGTGCTAGACATCTGATCTCACTATCTGGAGAGTGCTAGACATCGGATCTCACTATCTGGAGAGTGCTAGACATCGGAGCTCACAACCTGGAGAGTGCTAGACATCGGATCTCACTGCCTGGAGAGTGCTAGACATCGGATCTCACTATCTGGAGAGTGCTAGACATCGGATCTCACTATCTGGAGAGTGCTAGACATCGGATCTCACTATCTGGAGAGTGCTAGACATCTGATCTCACAACCTGGAGAGTGCTAGACATCGGATCTCACTATCTGGAGAGTGCTAGACATCGGATCTCACTATCTGGAGAGTGCTAGACATCTGATCTCACAACCTGGAGAGTGCTAGACATCGGATCTCACTGCCTGGAGAGTGCTTGACATTGGATATCACTACCTGGAGAGTGCTAGACGTCGGATCTCACTGCCTGGAGAGTGCTCGGATCTCACTGCCTGGAGAGTGCTAGACATCGGATCTCAAAACCTGGAGAGTGCTAGACATCGGATCTCAAAACCTGGAGAGTGCTAGACATCCGATCTCACTACTTGGAGAGTACTAGACATCTGATCTCATTGTCCAAAAACCAGGGAGGGTAAAACAACGATGATAGCACGGATTCGATATTTTAATATTTTTAATTGCCCACCGCCTGTGATAGGAATCGAACCCTATACCTTCTTGTCCAAAGGCCGAGCTCTTGCCTCTAGGCCACACAACCCCCTAACTTTATATAATATAACCGACTTTCTGCTTTCCACTTTCTTAAGCTCCTTAATATCGTTGATATCCATCGGAGCGCAGCTTTCGACAGAATAAAAAGTTACAACTCAAACAAAATACTTATATACTTTTGGCTCAGAGGAAGGAAATGGCTTTGGACTACATCGCAGGTACCGGCAGAGAAGGGTAAGGTAAGATCTGCAAAAAATAAGCCTAAACTAAACACGAAACTGGAATATTTTCAGTCTTAGACAAACATGGGAGTGACGTTTGACTGCTTCGGTGATTTATTATCAAAGACGAGGTAGTAATATGCTTTGTATGCAAACGTCGAGGAAGTGACGTTCCTTGGTTACCAATCAATTACAAGTAGCAGTGATAAATATACATGCATGAATAGTAATATTATATCAGTAAGAGTTATACACAAGAAAAGGAGTTCTTACATGTTATGTAGAGCCAGTCTTAACATATGGATGTGAATCATGGACAATATGATAAGAGTCAAGAAAATCACTTGAGACTGTAGAAATGTGGTTTCACAGAAGAATGTTGAGAATACCATGACAGCTAAGAGTAATGGAAACGTTCTGAAAGAGACCAAAACAAAGAGAGAGCTAATATCAAATATTTTGAAGAAACAATCATCATTTTTCCCCTCTTGTAATGAGAAGGAAACAGCTGGAATATATTGTGACAACTGGAAAAATTGAGGGACGATGAGATAGTGGGAAGCAAAGAGAAAAGATACCAGACAGCTTAAGAGAATGGCTTGGCAGAAGGTCAACAACAGAAATGATAAATAACTGTCGTGATTGAAAGTTGTGGAGAGACAAGATCACCTACGCCAGCAGGCATGGTACTTGATGATGATGAGGAGGAGTTATACATACAGTAGTATCACTACCCGAGACAGCGAAATCTTCAAATCTGTAGTTGCAGAATATAACCCGAATGTAATAGTTACTATTTCTGTTGAAGTTGTCGTGTTTGTAGGCAACAGGCAAATAATTGCAATGCTGCAGTAAAGCTGGTAACGAGGAGCCAGTGGTGGGGTGTACTAAACACTCCAAAGTATGGTGACAGCCTTACAAAGAAGGACAACAACACAATAATGACGTTTCGGCATGTGTGCTGTTATTATTATTATGTCGTGTTTGTAGCAGTAGTATCAGAAGCAGTAAACAGAATATCTAGTAGTAATATCTGTAGAAACCGATGTAGTAGTTGTATCTTCTTCTTCTGCGGTCATGGCTCATTCAGATTCTGGACTCTCTTATGAAGGCTGCTGTCTGTTTTCAGTGATTCGGTTGCCCCATATAGCTTCTCTTGCAGGGGGGTGGGCATGGGCAACATTGTACTCCTCAGGTCTGTGTACTGGGGGCAATCCTGTAGTACGTGTTTTGTTGTCATGTTATCCATGGGTGCAGTGGCATTAGCTGGTAGTTCCTATTTTGAGTTTGGTGAACTTGTGGTTTCTCATTCTGTTGTGGCCAGTGCGTAGGCGAAATATGATGACTTAATCCCTCCTTGATAGATGGAGGTATCCATCCCTCTCGTTATACTTTGGGTGTTCTTGTTTCCATTCGTTATTATGCTGGTCTTTGATGATGAAAGTGTGATGGTATCCACTGGATGACCACTCTCTGGAAGTTATTGCACAGCTGATCTAGGGTTGTTCTCAAGTCATCTAGCTCGCTGTTCCTGGGGTTTTTTATAGCTGTTAGGACTGACAGTGCGTCGGTCAGTACCACCTGTTTCTTGTGCACGTTATTTTTTTGATGGATAGCCAGCTTTGCAGCATCATTTGGGGGTTTCTTTTTGAGCTTTATAATTGTTTGAGAACTTCCCAGTAGCTGTTGATTTTGTATCCTCTGTCTGGTTATTGAGCCTCAAGAACACATCTTCTCCTCAATTTCAGGTGGCGTTTGTAACAGAGCCATCTGTGTATATGTAAGACAAGGGGCCCTGTGGGTAATTTTCGTCAATGTGTTTTTTCTGCTATGTGCTTTCTCTCTGTGTCTGTTTGGGTTCAAATCTTCATAATTTCCGTTATGTCTTCCCTGCGTTCTGGTATTTTATATTTTCCGTGGAGAGACATACTGCATGGGCGTATGGGGGCTCTGTATGGTACAGTACGGCATCGCTACAGTAGTATCTGTATCAGTAATAGTATTAACTAGTAATATAGTAATAGGAAATTCAGCAGCAATAAAAGACGCAATAGCAGCAGCAGCAGTAGTAGTAGTAGCACTAGTAGTAGTAGTAGCACTAGTAGTAGTAGTAGTGGCAGTAGTAGTAGTAGTAGTAGTAGTAGCAGTAGTAGTAGTAGTAGTAGCAGTAGTAGTAGTAGTAGTAGTAGTAGTAGTAGTAGTAGCAGTAGTAGTAGTAGTAGTAGCAGTAGTAGTAGTAGTAGTAGTAGCAGTAGTAGTAGTAGTAGTAGTAGCAGCAGCAGCAGTAGTAGTAGTAGTAGTAGCAGTAGTAGTAGTAGTAGTAGTAGTAGCAGTAGTAGTAGTAGTAGCACTAGTAGTAGTAGTAGTAGCAGTAGTAGTAGTAGTAGTAGTAGTAGCAGTAGTAGTAGTAGTAGTAGCAGTAGTAGTAGTAGTAGTAGTAGTAGTAGTAGCAGTAGTAGTGGTAGTAGTAGCAGTAGTAGTAGTAGTAGTAGTAGTAGCAGTAGTAGTAGTAGTAGTAGTAGCAGCAGCAGCAGTAGTAGTAGTAGTAGTAGCAGTAGTAGTAGTAGTAGTAGTAGTAGCAGTAGTAGTAGTAGTAGTAGTAGCAGTAGTAGCAGTAGCAGCAGTAGTAGTAGTAGTAGTAGTAGTAGTAGTAGTAGTAGTAGTAGCAGCAGTAGTAGTAGTAGTAGTAGCAGTAGTAGTAGTAGCAGCAGTAGTAGTAGTAGTAGTAGTAGTAGTAATAAAGTAGCTGTACCAGTAGTAGCAGTAGCAGTAGTAGTAGTAGTAGCAGCAGCAGTAGTAGTAGTAGTAGTAGTAATATAGTAGCTGTACCAGTAGTAGCAGTAGCGGTAGTAGCAGCATTAATAGTAGTAATCGCACCTGTTCAAAATGACAAGTCAGCAGAATCTGTAGTAAGTTAGTATTATCTGTAGTTAAAAGCAGAATATGAATATTGTAGTATTATCTTTAATAGAAACATATTTCCTAGGACTGTATTATTATCTGTAATAGAAGTAGAACCTTGAGCAGATAACGTAGCGTTTGCAGTCGTAGTTGTTCTACTGTATATAGAAGTAGAACCTTGAGCAGATAACGTAGCGTTTGCAGTCGTAGTTGTTCTACTGTATATAGAAGTAGAACCTTGAGCAGATAACGTAGCGTTTGCAGTCGTAGTTGTTCTACTGTATATAGAAGTAGAACCTTGAGCAGATAACGTAGCGTTTGCAGTCGTAGTTGTTCTACTGTATATAGAAGTAGAATCTTGAGCAGATAACGTAGCGTTTGCAGTCGTAGTTGTTCTACTGTATATAGAAGTAGAACCTTGAGCAGATAACGTAGCGTTTGCAGTCGTAGTTGTTCTACTGTATATAGAAGTAGAATCTTGAGCAGATAACGTAGCGTTTGCAGTCGTAGTTGTTCTACTGTATATAGAAGTAGAATCTTGAGCAGATACGTAGCGTTTGCAGTCGTAGTTGTTCTACTGTATATAGAAGTAGAATCTTGAGCAGATAACGTAGCGTTTGCAGTCGTAGTTGTTCTACTGTATATAGAAGTAGAACCTTAAGCAGATAACGTAGCGTTTGCAGTCGTAGTTGTTCTACTGTATATAGAAGTAGAACCTTGAGCAGATAACGTAGCGTTTGCAGTCGTAGTTGTTATTCTACTGCGATAAAGTTGTAATAAGTAGTACATGTTGTTGTTGTTGTTGCTGTTGTTATTGCATAAACTAGTAATAGTAATTATTGCTCGTAGAAGTTAAAGTAGTAAAATCAGTAACACAATTTGTACTAATTGTATTTGTAGCAAAGTTAGTGTACACAGTAGTTATACAACTTTTGTAGTAATTTGAGCCGGTGAAGTAGAAGTACAATATTACTGTATTTCTATTATCTTTTTGTAACAGTGAAAAATATAAAGATACGGAGAACAAAAATTATTGCTGCAATAATTGATTGGCAAACAACTCCACCGAAAATCAAAGCCTTTCAATAACCAGCACGTGATTTTTTTTTTTTTTTGTTTGACGTTTTTCTCGTGCCCAGAATACGAAATCAGAGTTCGAAATTACAATTAGCTATCGCAGATGACGTCTTCAACTTGTCTATTAATTTTTGCAGGCTTTTCATTCATTATTGTTTGATAACTTTTTTTCTTCCCGAATGTAAAATAACATGAGAAACTTCTTATGAAAGAACACCTGCGATCTTATCACAGAATACATTATAGCTGCACCACTACCCCTCCCATAAAATAATTTACTATACACAATGTTACACTAAGGTTTTGCACACGACCGTGTGTTACGTACACAATTTGACATATGCAACGTCTCCCCAGCCTTGACATTTCCATTTAAATCATTAAAACTTGTTCCAACCGTACTCAACTATACATCACTGGTGAGCACTTAATTCTCTTAAACGTTTTCCTCTATAATTATTGGGTTTACACACCGAACTCGTGGGCCGTGAGAGCGACAGATGGCGCAGCGTAAAGTTAAATCGTAATATCTGCTGCTGAAATGCGTGCTAGAAATACTTCATGAAAAAATCCCTTACTCTATTTTCTATTTTCATAACAGTCGTCATACTGTCATCTTCAGGTGGCGTTCAAATATTCTATCCTGTTTTTTCCAAAGAATTAGGAAGATACTGTGCAATCTATTTTTAACAATAGGAACAAGAAAAGAGTTCTTAAATGTTATGTAGAGCCAGTCTTAACATATGGATGTAAATCATAGATAATAGGACAACAGATAAGAAAATCATTGGAGGCTGTATAAATGTGGTTTTACAGAAAAATTTGAGAATATCATGGAAAATAAGAAGATTAATGAAACGTTCTGAAAGAGGTCAAAGCAAAAAGAGAGCTAATTTCCAATATTAGGAAGAAACAATCATCATTTTTTTTGGCCATGCAATGAGAAGGGAACATTTGGAATATACTGTAACAACTGGGAAATTGAGGGACGAAGAGATAGAGGGGAGCAAAGAGAAAAAATACCAGACAACAAAAGAGAATGGCTTGGCAGAAGATCAACAACGGAAATGATAAATAACTGTCGAGATCGAAAGTTGTTGAGAGACATGATCACCTACGCCAGCAGACATGGTACTTGATAATGATGATGATGATAATCACCATGTTTAGACTTATCAGTTAACATCGTGTCTACATACATTATAAAACGCGTCACACGTAGTTAGCAAAAAATAGTTCGTGAATGTATGCAGTAATAGCAACTAAAAAAAGACCTAAAAGGAAGTTCTCAAAGAGGCCAACACAAAAATGGAGCTCTTAAAAAAACATCAGAAAGAAGCAATCAACATTTTTCGGGCACATCATGAGAAGAGGAAAGTTGGAATACTTGGTTACAACTGGCAAAATAAAAGGAAAGAGAGATCGCGGACGACAAAGAGAGAAAATACTGGATAGCTTGGTGTCATGGCATGGAAAACAGTCAAGAATAGAACTGATACGATGCACTGTAGATAGAAGATTGTGGAGGGACATGATTACCTACGCCAACCGGTATGACACATGATGATGAATAGCAACTACCAAATTACTATGCAACAAAGCTAACTTGAGCTAATTAAAAACAACAAGACCTCGTGGAAATAAATAAACGCAAAAAGCATTAATTGAAGATAAATATAAAATGTGACGACTACTCAAAGTAAGATCACATGGAAATAAATGACGTAATAACATCAAATTGAAATAAATGATGAATAAAGAGGAAATGGACATAAATGATGTAGTAAGATCACATTAAAATAAATGATGTGGTAAGATCACATGGAAATAAATGATGTAGTAAGATCACATGGAAATAAATGATGAAGTAAGATCACATGGAAATAAATGATGTATTAAGATCGAATTTAAATAATGATGTATTCAGATCAAATGGAAATAAATGATGAATAAAGAGGAAATAGAAATAAATGATGTAGTAAGATCACATTGAAATAAATGATGTATTAAGATCGAATTTAAATAAATGATGTATTCAGATCAAATGGAATAAATGATGAATAAAGAGGAAATAGAAACAAATGATGTTGTAAGATCACATGGAAATAAATGATGTATTAAGATCGAATTTAAATAAATGATGTATTCAGATCAAATGGAAATAAATGATGAAATAAGATCACATGAAAATAAATGATGAAGTAAGATCACATGAAAATAAATTATGAAGTAAGATCACATGAAAATAAATGATGAAGTAAGATCACATGAAAATAAATTATGAAGTAAGATCACATGAAAATAAATGATGTAGTAAGATCACATGAAATAAATGATGTAGTAAGATCACATGAAAATAAATGATGAAGTAAGATCACATGAAATAAATGAAGTAAGATCACGTGGAAATAAATTATGAAGTAAGATCACATGGAAATAAATGATGTAGTAAGATCACATGGATATAAATGATGCAGTATGATCAAATATAAATAAACAATGTAGTAAATCTAATATAAATGAATGATGTAGTATAATCAAATAGAAATATATGCAGAAAGAATGAAAAAAAGTAATGCGTAGAGAGGATATATAATTTGCGGTCTTTTGTTTCTTGATCGCCTCGGCTGTTATGTTTCCTAGTGTTTCTAATATTCCATCAATCCATTGTATCTTGTTCGACCCTTAAGTCTGGTGTTTTCGTAGCGTTTATTAAGAATCAGTATGCTGTGTCTTGGTCTTTCCGAATAGAAAAAATATTTGTTGTAAAAAGAACTCGTCAAATATAGATGTGTAAAGAATAGTGACACCGTGACCTTCCAGACATGTCGTAAGAGGCGACTAAGGAGTTTGATCGATGGCTTGACAAGATGTCATTGTAAAAAGTATTCTTTTGGAAACAGAGGCATATATTTTAGAGGCAGTGATCTCTGCAATATGTGTCATTTTGGCATGCAAGGTTTCTGATTTTGAGATTGTGGCTCGGCCCTATGTGCCATCTTCGGCTCGAAAGGACGATAGATAGAAATAAAGATGTAATAAGATGAGATTACCAAAATATGTGCATTCACAAACACATCAGTGCTTATATCATACTCAATGAGATTATTAAAACACATCACATATTTTTACTGTCAAAATCAACGCAAGTTTAGTAATTTAAATTACAAGATGAGATTACAAATTCAAAACACGTTAAATGTATAAGATCAACATGCAATGAATATTTGTTGTCATAAGATCAACATACCTAACGTATTTGTAGTCACAAGATCAACACACGTTAAATAGTTGTAGTAACAGATCAACACACGTTAAATATTTGTAGTAACAGATCAACACACGTTAAATATTTGTAATGACAAGATCAACGTAGGTTAAATATTTATAGTGACAAGATCAACGTAGGTTAGTAATTGTTGTCGTAAGATCAACGTAGGTTAATAATTGTTGTGGTAAGATCAACGTAGGTTAGTAATTGTTGTGGTAAGATCAACGTAGGTTAGTAATTGTTGTGGTAAGATCAACGTAGGTTAGTAATTGTTGTGGTAAGATCAACGTAGGTTAGTATTTGCAGCTACCAAATTAAAACACGTTAAGTAAATGTAGAGGCAACATCAACCCAAGTTAACTATTTGCAGTGACAAGGCCAACACAGGTAAGTATTTGTAACGGCAAAATCAACACACATGTATAATTTGTAGCAGCAAAATCAACACACATGTATAATTTGTAGCAGCAAAATCAACACACATGTATAACCTGTAGTAGCAAAATCAACACAGTTGTATAATTTGTAGTAGCAAAATCAACACACATGCATAATTTGTAGTAGCAAAATCAACACACTTGTATAATTTGTAGTATCCAAATCAACACACTTGTATAATTTGTTGCAGCAAAATCAACACACTTGTATAATTTGTAGTAGCAAAATCAACACACTTGTATAATTTGTAGCAGCAAAATCAACACACTTGTATAATTTGTAGCAGCAAAATCAACACACTTGTATAATTTGTAGCAGCAAAATCAACACACTTGTATAATTTGTAGCAGCAAAATCAACATACTTGTATAATTTGTAGCAGCAAAATCAACATACTTGTATAATTTGTACGTGCAAAATTAATTCACGTTAAGTATATGTAGTGGCAAGATCAATATATTATGAATTGTTGTAACAAATAACTTGAAATTATCCAATAATAAGCGTTAGCAAATAGACGTCAAGACACCAAAAAAGAAGCCAAAAATAATAGCTCCTAGAGAGTGTTTAGCGAAACGGTAAATGCCACACAGGTTACTATGTATGAAAACAAAATAATAAGATTAAATGAGTATTACTGCAAACGTAATCGTGTTGTACCCTCTGCTCTAGTCACGGGAAGACGCTTGCGTTAAAAACATCGCAAGTGGTTGCAATACCTTTTAGGTTGCATATTTGGCAGTGTGCGGAAATGCAGGTCTCACTTGGCAAGGCGCTGAGTCGAGGCGTACTGTTCGATCCTACTTCGGGTAGTCTAACGTTCTTTGTATTTTCTGCTGTTGTTTATTTCAATAGCATTTAACATCTCTAGACAAAAGCTGCACAAACTACAGTATGAAAATTAATACAGCAAAAACAGAGGCTATAAGAATAAGCAAATTAAGACACCCATTAAACATCAAGATCAAAGATAAAGAAATTAAACAAGTAGAGGAATTCAAGTATTTAGGCACAATGTTCACAGAAGATTGAAAACTAGACAGAGAAATTGACATGAGAATACAAAAAGCAAATGCTGTCACATACCAGCTTTCACCATTGCTAAGACATCCAAACATTTCAATGCCAGCTAAACAACAAATGATAAATAGCATCTTCATACCAACTTTGTGCTATGAAAGTCAATTATGGACCCTTACTAAATCATATTTAAGAAAGATCAATACATGTGAGATGCGTTGCTTGAGAAAAGTAACAAACAACACAAGAAGAAATAGAATACCAAATGAAAACATAAGAAAAATAGTAGGAACAAAACCCTGCCAAGAATATATAGAACAACAACAACTTAAATGATTTGGCCACCTGGTCAGAATGAATCCTCACCAATCACCATCAAGGGCGTTCTTCTCGAGAATGCATGGAAAAAGACCAAGAGGAAGACCCAGAATAAGATGGATAGATGCAGTGACAGAGACATGTAACAACAAAATAAAAACACTAATTCAGACAATTAGACTTTTTTCTAATTCTAAGTGTTGTAAACATACCTGTCCTCCCCCCCCCCCCCCCCCAACCCCTCCCTAATATCTGAGTTGTTTTGTGTAATCGAGCTGTTAATTATAACTGTAAAATACAGGTATTGCAATGCTTCATCATCGAGTGCAAGGTACACTGGCGTAGACGATCATGTCAAGACAAGTTATCCCATTTACTGTTGTTCTCGATCATTTTGATTGAATCTACTTCAATGCAAGGTTGTTTGTTGTTATAATTGGCTGCCAGTCCTACCTCAATTTCTAGCCGTTATTACAATATTTTCACATTTTCCTTGTGGATGAAATTATAATTAAATATGAAATTAGAATTGAAAAGAATGAAATTATACTGTTTTCATTTTTTTATGTTCTTCACAAGGTCACTTTGTACTGAAGTCAGTCAATGCAATTTCATGTCACCCTGTCACTGTGATGGTATTTTCAAAATTTATAGGCAGAACCACATTTTTATTACGCTACCTCCACGTATCTCCCTTATTTTTAATTAATTGTCCATGATTCACTTCCCTACGACAGGACAGGATTTATCCATCGATTAAAAAAAAAATCGTTTCCTTCACTTTGTTAGCAGCGACTTGTTGCTGAAACGCTTTAATTGTGAAAAACACGGTCGGATGTTGCCTTGATCAGGGCTGTTGTGTGCTTTAGTTCGTGTTTATTGCTTGCTAATGCCTTTCGTTAAATTTTTGATGATGTTGATTTTGTCACTCGCGGTGGTTGACGAGCGAAAGCCTTTGTTGCAAAACTTTGATGTTTGTTATTATTTCTTGTTGTTGCTGCCAATATTTCTTATTATTTCCAGTTGATATTTGTCAAGCAGTTCATTAAGGTAATATGATATTAATGATATTTGATGCTGTTATGTTCTCACTAAATAAATATATTGTTTTTAATTCAGGTTCTCTCTGTTCTCTCTCTCTCTCCTCTCTCTCTCTCTCTCTCTCTTTATTGTCCGTTTTGACTAATTTACTGATAATGCTTTTGTTAACACCTACATTGACATTGTATAAGGAAAAAGGGGAGGGGGGGGACCTGGGACACATTTGCTTCTGGAGCAGAATTTCTATTCATGTCTTTCTCTTCTTTATCTCTCTTCTTATCTCTCTATCTATCTCTCTCTCTCTCTCTTTTTCTCTATATATCGCTGCATCTGTCTCTTTATTTCACTGTCCTCTTGTGTCTGACAGAAGAAGAGATAAGAAGAGGGTTTTGGTCGCGCCTCATGCATGGCGTATATAAAATATGATGTTAGTAGTCATATTTATTATTTAACCATCTGTTAGTGTTACTATGTATTATTTCGTAAGCGATTAGTGCCACCAACTATTATTTAGTAAGCTGTTAGTATTATATTTTATTATGTATTAAGCTGTTAGTGTTACTATCTATTATGTAGTAAGCTGTCAGTGTTACTATCTATTATTTATTAAGCTGTCAGTGTTACTATCTATTATTTATTAAGCTGTCAGTGTTACTATCTATTATTTATTAAGCTGTCAGTGTTACTATCTATTATTTATTAAGCTGTCAGTGTTACTATCTATTATTTATTAAGCTGTCAGTGTTACTATATATTATTTATTAAGCTGTCAGTGTTACTATCTATTATTTATTAAGCTGTCAGTGTTACTATCTATTATTTGGCAAGATGTTAGTGTTATTATATAATATTTAACCATTTACTAATGTTAACATTTATTATTTAACCAGCTGTTAGTGTTAATATCTATTATTTAGCCATTTACAGATTTTTTAGCCTTCACGGTTGAATGGTAAGAGCGTTAACATCTCATCAGAAGTGTCTGGAACCATTTGCAACAATTGGCTAGGTTTTTGAACCGACTGGGCTCCATGGTTCGATAAGTCTCTAAAAATGGGCACGAAACATATTTTTGGTTGAGAAGTAAGAGTAAGTGTTGCTTGGAGTTATACAGACTACATCATTCAAGAAAATGTGTCGTTGGTCATGGAAATGTAGAACCACTAAATGTAGGACCACTAAATGTAGGACGAGTATATGTAGGACCAGTATATGTAGGACCAGTAAATGTAGGACCAGTAAATGTAGGACCAGTAAATGTAGGACCAGTATATGTAGGACCAGTATATGTAGGACCAGTATATGTAGGACCACTAAATGTAGGACCAGTAAATGTAGGACCAGTATATGTAGGACCAGTAAATGTAGGACCAGTAAATGTAAGACCAGTAAATGTAGGGCCAGTAAATGTAGGACCACTAAATGTAGGACCAGTAAATGTAGGACCACTAAATGTAGGACCAGTAAATATAGGACCACTAAATGTAGCACCACCGTATGTAGGACCACTAAATGTAGGACCAGTAACACCATATCCCGATTTTCGCCTACAAACGTTTGGAGGAATCCTTTTACATGTTTCAATAATGTAGCCAGATCGCACTTTTATTCCAGAAACATGCATAAGTAAAGTAAATAATGAGCCCCCGTCACGCGAAATGGCGCATAGGGAATATGGTGTTATATTATTTGTACGATTGATGGGTCGATGGAATATTAGAAGCACTAGGACATATATCAGCAGCAGAGGCGAACAGAAGAGCAAAAGACCGCAAATTATATCTCCCCTCGACGCTGAAAGGCAAATGATGAAGGAAAGAAGAAGAAGAAGATTATTGGTACTCATTTAGCCCATATTATGGTACCCATTTAACCCATATTATGGTATCCATTTAAGGATGGGTTTAGAGACTGGTTACTAAAGAGATTGAACCCGTTCGCACCTGTAGGCCAGTAAACTGTCCCACCGTGGCTTCAAGCTGTAAGGAACCAGCATGACCTGGTGAGGTAGGACTGGTAGCCATGTATAACAACAAACAACCTTGCATAGAAGTAGATTCAATCAAAATGATAGAGAACAACACTAAATGGGATAACTTGACTAGACATGATCGTCTACGACAGTGTACTTTGCACTCGACGATGAAGCATTGTAATACCTGTATTTTACAGTTATAATTAACAGCTCGATTACAGTTAATCATCATCATCATCATCATCATCGAGTGCCGTCTCCGCAACGAAGGTTGGCTACCATGGAGCGCCATTCCACTCTGTTTCTTGCTCTGATGGTGCAGATTGTCATAGATTGACTTGTCCATCTTTTGATGTTATTCGTCCATGTTAGTCTTGGTCTGCCTCTGCCTCTTTTACCTTGTATTTTCCCTTCCAATATTACTTTTATTAAGGTGTTGTGTCTTTTAACGTGCCCTAAAAATTTCATTTGTCTTGTCTGAATTGTATTTAGTAGTTCTCTTTTTATTTTTAGTTGTTTTAAAACTTCATCGTTTGTTTTCTTTTCTCTCCGTCCAATTCTACCTACTCTTCTATAAATCCATATTACAGCTAAATCCTCATAAATCAATATGTATCGTGCGTATATATATATATATATATGTATACACACAAACATTAATAGCTTAATAACGCCTCAAGTGTATTTATAAGGAGCATAACCAATCGTTACATATTTATATTGTAACACAAACATGATAAATGCACGAAACACAAAGAAATAAATTATATAAACATCAAGTATAACACACATATATGTACTATAATTACCACGAGTATAAAACATATTCAATAACTACAGGGTGCCTCATGAATTTTCCATGTTTGTAGAACATTATTTTTGATTTATTTATGAAGACTTCCTTGCAGTTTCCTATGCTTTGACATTTTTTTAACCACCCCGCAATGCTCGCGAAAGTCACTTAACTTAAGTCATTGCAGAACAGTAATATTTTGGGGGAAAAAATGACTTGGCCACATTAAAGTGACAAAACAAGAACGACCCCTTAACAAGAATTAACTCATGTACCAAGGAAAATGGTGACGGTTTTATTAAGATCGCACACAGTCAACAACGGAAAATGAGAGTTTACATGAATAATTATATGGAGTTATGTTATGTTATGTTATGTTAGAAGTAGGATTATCCTGATTGAACATCAAACAACTGCCCATAAGTGATCAGACCAGTGTCATGTCATGTCATGTCATGTCATGTCATGTCATGTCATGTCATGCCATGCCATGTCATGTCATGTCATGTCATGTCATGTCATGTCATGTCATGTCATGTCATGCCATGCCATGCCATGCCATGCCATGCCATGTCATGTCATGTCATGTCATGTCATGTCATGTCATGTCATGTCATGTCATGTTATGTTATGTTATGTTATGTTATGTTATGTTATGTTAGAAGCAGGATTATCCTGATCGAACATCAAACAACTCTCCATAAGTGATCAGACCAGTGTTATGTTATGTCATGTTATGTTATGTTATGTTATGTTATGTTATGTTATGTTATGTTATGTTATGCTATGCTATGCTATGCTATGCTATGCTATGCTATGCTATGCTATGCTATGTTATGTTATGTTATGTTATGTTATGTTATGTTAGAAGCAGGATTATCCTGATTTAACATCAAACAACTCTCCATAAGTGATCAGACCAGTGTTATGTTATGTTATGTTAGAAGCAGGATTATCCTGATCTAACATCAAACAACTCTCCATAAGTGATCAGACCAGTGTTATGGTATGTTATAAGCAGAATTATCCTGATCTAACATCAAACAACTGTCCATATGTGATCAGAACCCCCCCCCCCCCCCCCCTTCTCTCTTTTCTCAGCAAATATGGCAGCGTGAAACGACAGAAAGTTTCGCCATTCTTCCTTTAGCTCTCTTGAATTTAGAAAACATTCCACGTGACGTCAGGATTCGGCTGCCGCACTTTTGACACCTTCAACCCTCACTCCTTCTTTTAGAGCCTTTGTGATATATGTCCATCACATCGTCCAACTCCTTAAGAGCCAGCTACATTTGTGGCGTGGAAGTTAACACACACAAAAATGTTAGGTTGAATAATACATGAATCTTAAAGGTCATTTTCATTCAAGTAACCATGTCTGCTGACGTAGTTGGTCTTGGCTCTCACAACTTTCGATCTCGACATTTATTAATCATTTCTGTTGCTGACCTTTTGCCAAACCATTCTCTTAAGCTGCCTCGTATATTTTCTCTTTGCTTCTCTCTGTCATTTCGAACCTCAATTTTCCCAGTTGTCACAATATATTCCAGCTGTTCCCTTTTCATTATATGGCCAATATTGAAATGAACGACAGATACTTTTAAAGTTCGATGTGAAATATCGAGATATATGTTTTAGGGTCTGTTGTTAGAAAAAGTATTGAAGAGTCGAGTTTATAGTATAAGTGGGGGATTATTATAGTTCCTTCAGAAATTCGTGCCCACTGAGTTGATCAATTATCTCGGAAACTGTTTGATGAATTTCTGTAAATCTTTTTCATTAAATCTTATTTTTTCACCGACTATAAGATTTTATAAACATTTAAGTACAAAGGTAGTCTGAATTTTGCACAAATCGTTTTTTGTTATATAATTTTAGGAAAATATCAAACCGTGTGCTCTAAAACATTAGATTTTACTGTAAATTATATTAATTTTCTAACAAACTTCTCAGTGGATTGCGTCTTACAAGTTACGGTTCAGTGAGCGCGAGATGATGTTAAGATTGTGTTGGAGAGCACGTGAAATTTGCCTTTTTAAACGGTGAGTTGATTACAACAAATGTGGGTATTGTAAAATCATAAAAATTAGGACAACCAAGAAAATCATATTTTTATATACCTCAAAGAAGCAAACATCTTTCCCAATTGCATGGCAGTAGGGACAAAGATCGGACTTAAGGTCGGTGAAAAAACGAGATTTCCTGGAAAAGAATTACAGAAATTCATCAGACAGTTTCCGAGATAATTAATAAACTCGGTGGGGACGAATTTCTGAACGAACTATAAAAAGGTAGCCAGTTTAGTACATTATGAGGTGAACTTTTAACAGAATCATCATCATCAAGTACCGTGCCTGCTGACGTAGGTGATCATGTCACTTCACAACTTTATATCTCGACAGTTATTTATCATTTTCGTTGTTGACCTTCTGTCAAGCCATTCTCTTAAGCTATCTGGTATCTTTTCTCTTTGCTCCCTTCCATCTCTTCGTTAATCGAATTTTCCAGTTGTTACAATATATTCCAGTTATTCCTTTCTCATTACATGGCCAAAAAATGATGATTGTTTCTTCCTAATATAGGAAATTAGCTCTCTTTTTCTTTTGGCCTCTTTCAGAACATTTTCATTACTCTTCCTAGCTGTCCCTGGTATTCTCAACATTCTTCTGTAAAACCACATTTCTACAGCCTCCAGTGATTTTCTTGTCTGTTGTCCTATTGTCCATGATTCGCATCCATATGTTAAGACTGGCTCAACATAACATTTAAGAATTCTTTTTTATTTCTATTGTCAAAAATGGATTCCACAGTATCTTTAACAGAATAGAATGGACTAATAGACTATTGGGTTACTTTTCTTAAAGAGCGTGCATAATGTTTTTTTTTTTTTTATAAGGTGAATTATCAAAATAAAAATGATTTCTTAAGAGTGGGTAAGGAGGAGGGAGTTAAAATTATGGGGAAGTGAAAAACATTTTGATAAATGTAATAACAGGTTAATACTCTGTGCAGATGTTTATGTGTTATTAGAAAGGAAACCAGAATAAAAATGGACATTGTCGGAGTATACTAAAGGCGGTTCTAATACAAACGGACATTGTCCGAGTATACCGAAGGTGGTTCTAATACAAATTGACATTGTCCGAGTATACTAAAGGTGGTTCTAATACAAATTGACATTGTCCGAGTATACCGCAGGTGGTTCTAATACAAATGGACATTGTCCGAGTATACCGAAGGTGGTTCTAATACAAATGAACATTGCCCGAGTATACCGAAGGTGGTTCTAATACAAATGAACATTGCCCGAGTATACGAAGGTGGTTCTAATACAAATTGACATTGTCCGAGTATACCGCAGGTGGTTCTAATACAAATTGACATTGTCCGAGTATACCGCAGGTGGTTCTAATACAAATGGACATTGTCCGAGTATACCGAAGGTGGTTCTAATACAAATGAACATTGCCCGAGTATACCGAAGGTGGTTCTAATACAAATGAACATTGCCCGAGTATACGAAGGTGGTTCTAATACAAATGAACATTGCCCGAGTATACCGAAGGTGGTTCTAATACAAATGGACATTGTCCGAGTATACTAAAGGTGGTTCTAGTACAAATGGACATTGCCCGAGTATACCGAAGGTGGTTCTAATACAAATGAACATTGTCCAAGTATACCGAAGGTGGTTCTAATACAAATGGACATTGTCCGAGTATACCGCAGGTGGTTCTAATACAAATTAACATTGTCAGAGTATACTAAAGGTGGTTCTAATACAAATGGACATTGTCCGAGTATACCGCAGGTGGTTCTAATACAAATGGACATTGTCCGAGTATACCGAAGGTGGTTCTAATACAAATGAACATTGCCCGAGTATACCGAAGGTGGTTCTAATACAAATGAACATTGTCCGAGTATACCGAAGGTGGTTCTAATACAAATGAACATTGTCCGAGTATACCGAAGGTGGTTCTAATACAAATGGACATTGTCCGAGTATACAGAAGGTGGTTCTAATACAAATGAACATTGTCCGAGTATACCGAAGGTGGTTCTAATACAAATGAACATTGCCCGAGTATACCGAATGTGGTTCTAATACAAATGGACATTGTCCGAGTATACCGAAGGTGGTTCTAATACAAATGAACATTGCCCGAGTATACCGAAGGTGGTTCTAATACAAATGAACATTGTCCGAGCATACAGAAGGTGGTTCTAATACAAATGCAAAACAGTGTCGTAATTATAAAAGGAGATTTCAGATAAAAATAGGCTCACTCACCAGATCAAATTATCGATTCAGTGCTTTCTCGACGCTGGAAGGCAAATGAGGAAGGAAAGATGAAGAAGAGTGTTTGCAGTGTTCACGGAAAGTAAGCAAGAAACAAAACAGGCATATGATGAAATTGTCAACAATCTTTCATGGATCTCCTTCACTTTCATAGAGCCATAGGTTCATGATTTCATATATTGACAGTCACATCGTTCATGCAACCATTATGACTTCTCGCTTTCATAAGGAATTTATTTTTACTATTTGTAGTCTATGTTTGTGTGTTTGTGCCCCGCTGAAGATCTTTTTTTTTTAAGTCGAAACTTTGATTTGCTTGTCCATTCTTGTCTTACTCTTAAAGTTGAAATAGCACACTTTTAGTATTTTATTGTATCTGACATGAATAATAGCATACGTTCCGATAGTGTGTTGTATGCATCGTAATTAATATCATAAATGGGGGAACTGGTTGGTCTCGAGGCAAGACGCCGGTCTCGAGACAGATAGGTTGTGGGTTCAAATCCCGGTTGCACCAGTTGGGATTTTTATTTATGATCTTATTTACTCTATGTACATTTGTGCTTCGATCTCTTTTCCAATTAAATAGAAAGATATTGCCCGCTACAAAAGGTCAGTTTTCTACAGATGATTCCCCCCCCCTTCCCCGCCTGATAATTCTGACAAAAATAGTTTACATTAAAGTCTTAACTTATTTTGTCTACCATCCTGACAGATTACTTCAACGCCGCAGTAAGAGACTTATTTTTTCTTCCATCCTGACTGATTACTTCAACGCCGCAGTAAGAGACTTATTTTGTCTACCATCCTGACTGATTACTTCAACGCCGCAGTAAGAGACTTATTTTTTCTTCCATCCTGACTGATTACTTCAACGCCGCAGTAAGAGACTTATTTTGTCTACCATCCTGACTGATTACTTCAACGCCGCAGTAAGAGACTTATTTTTTCTTCCATCCTGACTGATTACGTCAACGCCGCAGTAAGAGACTTATTTTGTCTACCATCCTGACTGATTACTTCAACGCCGCAGTAAGAGACTTATTTTGTCTACCATCCTGACTGATTACGTCAACGCCGCAGTAAGAGACTTATTTTGTCTACCATCCTGACTGATTACTTCAACGCCGCAGTAAGAGACTTATTTTGTCTACCATCCTGACTGATTACTTCAACGCCGCAGTAAGAGACTTATTTTTTCTTCCATCCTGACTGATTACGTCAACGCCGCAGTAAGAGACTTATTTTTTCTTCCATCCTGACTGATTACGTCAACGCCGCAGTAAGAGACTTATTTTTTCTTCCATCCTGACTGATTACGTCAACGCCGCAGTAAGAGACTTATTTTTTCTTCCATCCTGACTGATTACGTCAACGCCGCAGTAAGAGACTTATTTTTTCTTCCATCCTGACTGATTACGTCAACGCCGCAGTAAGAGACTTATTTTTTCTTCCATCCTGACTGATTACGTCAACGCCGCAGTAAGAGACTTATTTTTTCTTCCATCCTGACTGATTACTTCAACGCCGCAGTAAGAGACTTATTTTTTCTTCCATCCTGACTGATTACGTCAACGCCGCAGTAAGAGACTTATTTTGTCTTCCATCCTGACTGATTACGTCAACGTCACAGTAAGAGACTTATTTTTTCTTCCATCCTGACTGATTACGTCAACGTCACAGTAAGAGGCTTATTTTGTCTTCCATCCTGACTGATTACGTCAACGCCGCAGTAAGAGGCTTATTTTGTCTTCCATCCTGACTGATTACGTCAACGTCACAGTAAGAGGCTTATTTTGTCTACCATCCTGACTGATTACGTCAACGTCACAGTAAGAGACTTATTTTGTCTTCCATCCTGACTGATTACGTCAACGCCGCAGTAAGAGACTTATTTTGTCTTCCATCCTGACTGATTACGTCAACGTCACAGTAAGAGACTTATTTTGTCTTCCATCCTGACTGATTACGTCAACGCCGCAGTAAGAGACTTATTTTTTCTTCCATCCTGACTGATTACGTCAACGCCACAGTAAGAGACTTATTTTTTCTTCCATCCTGACTGATTACGTCAACGTCACAGTAAGAGACTTATTTTTCTTCCATCCTGACTGATTACGTCAACGCCACAGTAAGAGACTTATTTTTTCTTCCATCCTGACTGATTACGTCAACGCCGCAGTAAGAGACTTATTTTTTCTTCCATCCTGACTGATTACGTCAACGCCACAGTAAGAGACTTATTTTTTCTTCCATCCTGACTGATTACGTCAACGCCGCAGTAAGAGACTTATTTTTTCTTCCATCCTGACTGATTACGTCAACGCCGCAGTAAGAGACTTATTTTTTCTTCCATCCTGACTGATTACGTCAACGTCACAGTAAGAGACTTATTTTGTCTACCATCCTGACTGATTACGTCAACGTCACAGTAAGAGGCTTATTTTGTCTACCATCCTGACTGATTACGTCAACGTCACAGTAAGAGGCTTATTTTGTCTACCATCCTGACTGATTACGTCAACGTCACAGTAAGAGACTTATTTTGTCTACCATCCTGACTGATTACGTCAACGTCACAGTAAGAGACTTATTTTGTCTACCATCCTGACTGATTACGTCAACGTCACAGTAAGAGACTTATTTTGTCTACCATCCTGACTGATTACGTCAACGTCACAGTAAGAGACTTATTTTGTCTACCATCCTGACTGATTACGTCAACGTCACAGTAAGAGACTTATTTTGTCTACCATCCTGACTGATTACGTCAACGTCACAGTAAGAGGCAGTTTTCCCTTTGATTTCCCTCTTCTGCCGTCACGTTCCGAATGCTTCTATAGTTCGTTCACAAATTCGTGCCCACCGAGTTTATTAATTATCTCAGAAACTGTTTCATGAATTTCTGTAATTCTTTGTCGTGAAATCTTATTTTTTCACCGACCTTCAGTCTGATTTTTTGCCCTACTGTGATGCATTTAGTAAAGATTTTTGCTTATTTGGGGTATATAAAAATAAGATTTTCTTGCTTGTCCTAAATTTTAGGATTTTACAACACCCACATTTGTTGTAATCAACTCACCTATTAAAACGGCAAATTTCACGTGCACACCACACAATCTTAGCACCGTTTCGCACTCTTAACTTGTAAGTCGCCGCCACTCAGAGGTTTAGTTTGGTAATTTCATTTCCGGTTTCTTGCTAAATTGGTCCAGAGGCGTATTTTTTTAAAAATATTTACTATTAATGAATATTCTTGTATGTGTGATAATTTGTAAACTTTTGTGAAGTGACTACTTGTTTTTTAAAACCATGAAGAGTTTAAAGTGTAAATTCATCACTATGCAAAAGGTAACTGTTATTGTACATGCACTTTTGCAAGGAATCTAAAAGGCGGCGGTTATATTGCGTTATCAAAAACCTGAAAACAGAAAACGGGCAGCTCTAAATATAGAAAGAAAATCTTCAATCGATGGATAGGACAGAACTTAGACTCTGCAGAGGCGACTGTCAAGCAAGGAAGTTTACCTATCTCTATGACGAAGATATAAAATCAAATGAAAATGTTGCCCTATTCAATGTAATACGGATACGCCTTTACCTTGCATTGTTAGAAAAGTTACATAATTTACAGTAAAATCTAATGTTTAGAGTGCTAGCACGCGGTTTGATATTTTCCGAAAATTATATAACAAAAAACGATTTGTGCAAAATTCAGACTACCTTTGTACTTAAATGTTATAAAACCTGAAGGTCGGTGAAAAAAATAAGATTTCATGAAAAAAAAATTACAGAAATTCATCAAACAGTTTCCGAGATAATTGATCAACTCCGTGGGCACGAATTTATGAACGAACTATAATGATCAGGTTATTCGTCTTTCCCGAGTATTTCTAACGTTTCATTTTTTTTTATTTTACTCTAAAATATCTCACTCTACATGCACACTTCCTTTTTATAGATGTTCTTTTAGTCATACCCTGCTAGCTATGTGGTCTTCGGATGACGAGACACTCGGTTCTTTCCACCAGCCCACAATCTTATGGTTCAATCAAATTGATCCTAGAGATTTTTGTAGAAAAGAAAGAAGAGATGGATTAGTGTTGACCATATTACACAAAATGTGCTGGTCTTTTATTCCTCCTTTTAACTCGCTTTGGATCATTAGTCTACAACAAACACTTTCCAACCCGTCATAGTTATTGCCCCTTAAAATTATTCCATCTTCATCCTGTTCATTTCTGCTTCCACCTGACTACCCCATCCGCTTCATCTCTGCTGCCACCTGACTACCCCATCCTCTTCATCTCTGCTGCCACCTGACTACCCCATCCTCTTCATCTCTGCTTCCACCTGACTACCCCATCCTCTTCATCTCTGCTTCCACCTGACTACCCCATCCTCTTCATCTCAGCTTCCACCTGACTATCCCATCCTCTTCATCTCCGCTTCCACCTGACTACCCCATCCTCTTCGTCTTTGCTTCCACCTGACTACCCCATCATCTTCATCTCTGCTTCCACCTGACTACCTCATCATCTTCATCTCTGCTTCCACCTGACTACCCCATCCTCTTCATCTCTGCTTCAACCTGACTACTTCATCCTCTTCATCTCTGCTTCCACCTGACTACCCCATCCTCTTCATCTCAGCTTCCACCTGACTATCCCATCCTCTTCATCTCCGCTTCCACCTGACTACCCCATCCTCTTCGTCTTTGCTTCCACCTGACTACCCCATCCTCTTCATCTCTGCTGCCACCTGACTACCCCATCCTCTTCGTCTCTGCTTCCACCTGACTACCCCATCCTCTTCATCTCAGCTTCCACCTGACTACCCCATCCTCTTCATCTCAGCTTCCACCTGATTACCCCATCCTCTTCATCTCTGCTTCCACCTGATTACCCCATCCTCTTCATCTCTGCTTCCACCTGACTACCTCATCCCCGTCATCTCTGCTTCCACCTGTCTACCTCATCATCTTCATCTCTGATCCCACCTGCCTTTCTCATTCTATTCATCTATGCTTTGACTTGTCTTCCATATCATCTTCATCTCTGCTTCTGCCTCTCTTTCCAATCCTCTACATCTTTACTTCCACCTGTCTTCTCCATCCTCTTCATCTCTCTTTCTACCTGTCTTATCGAAGTATATTTTGCCCCTCCCCTGTGTCTCATCCCTGGGGATTACAAAAAAAGGCCTTTAATACTCTCATTTGCCTTCTACAGTGTGTCCTAACCAGAGCTATGGCATTTGCCCTATCTCTTTGTCTACTGGTATTTGAATATTTTTTTCTCATGGTTTTGAGTTAGCGTTTCAGTTAGGTCAGAGGTCAAGATTAATATATACACTAACACTACATACTTTCTACGCAGTGCCGAGGCATCTTTTCTATTTTCTCTTGATTTTCGTTTTAAGATCTTTCAAATGACTGAAAAGATTAACAGATATTTCAAATCTTGGATTATTTGATTTCTCAACAAATTGAACAACATGCCCAGGCAACCCGTATCAGAGCTTCGATCTTCTTTGCAAAATAGTTCGCCCAGTGGTTTCATTGGAAGCTGCAATAAACTATTAGTTATCCCTACAATTTTTTTATACATTTGCTGTCTAATATAAAAGAGAAACAAGGTGTACGTGAACGGATCCTGCAACGTCTAGAAGGAAGCAACAACTCAAATAAAAAAAATAACAGCTCTTGATTATTTAGTCAAGTAAAGTAAATGTAAGGTAAAGTAAAGTACGAGACTTGAACCGGCGTCTTACACGCGAGTTTACACCCATATGTGCTCGGTCGCCTATCCAGAAATGTTCGGGGATTTCTGTATTGTGTCGCCTCAAGCATCGAAACTCAGATGCGAGGCAACATTACTCAACTTCCCAGGGTAGTACCCCGGTACCCATTTCTACCAACGGCTGGGTCGACCGTGGGGGGGATTTTTTTTTCCAACCACGAGTACAACTCACACTGCTCCCAGCGGGAATCGAACGCGGGTTGTCCGAACGTCGGTAGTCAAGTCGGGTGGTTTCCTAACTAGGCTACCGAGGCCCCCCCCCCCAAAAAAAAAAAGTCATTGTCAGAAGTGGGATTTGAACCCACGCCCACAGAAGTGGACTGCGACCTGAACGCAGCAACTTAGACCACTAGGCCATCCTGACGATCAAAACGTTACTTTACGAAAGTAAAGTAGAGTAAAGTAAAGTAAAGTGTCCCGTAGCGCCAAGTGGCGTATAGGGAGCATGGTGTTAGTGACCATAATTTTTATAGACCTTCGGTACGTGATTGTTGGGGTAATGTGGTCGGTATTACTCCCGTGCCGCTTTAATTTCGAAAAAAAAATCCGGTACCCATTTAAGGCTGGGTGAACCCGAAAGAAGTCAATCAGGATCGAACCCGACCTCTTGTCATTTGTTGTCCAGTTCACTAACCACTGAGCTTCTTGATTATTAGCTGTTATTGCTAATCGTATGGTCCTTTCCGTCTTGTCAGACGGTCTAGACGGCCCCAGAAGATTCACACCATTCGAATCTATCATCGAACTAGCACTGTGATTAGGGTAAAGAATGCCATTCTAAAGGCTTTCTCTGACAGTTGCGGAGTAGTGTTCCAGTATAATGATATATCATACCCTAATGCTTCTGTTAACACTATTGTAGTCACCACACAAACGCCAATGGCACAGATTAAGATTGAGTTCTCACCGACTGTTTCGCAGGTCGACAGTGCACTGACGCTGTGTGAGGTGCAAACATTTACAGACACCTATTGTCTGAACGGGCATTCTGGGTCGTTTTGTGAAGTGTGTAGTGGGTGTAGCAAAGGCTGCAACGTCATCATCGGTACGTGTCACGGCAACTGTTCACATGGGATCTATGGACACGACTGCTCCGGGTCTTGTCTCAGTGTCTGTCGTGAGAATATACATGTAATGACACTTGTCCCGGTGGTAATTTTGGGCTGCACTGCGAACAGACGTGTTCTGATGGCTGTAACATCATATGTGACCGGGAAGTGCAGACTGTACGTGCAAGGAAACGTACTACGGGTCAGACTGCACTCTCAAATGTCCGGACAACTGTTTCAACGACACCTGTGAACAGTCAACCGGGAACTGTATATGCAAGGGAACGTTCTACGAGTCAGACTGCACTCTCAAATCTCCGGACAACTGTTTGAACGGAACCTGTGAACAGTTAACCGGGGCCTGCGTCTCGTATGACGATGATTCCCACGTTAAGAAGAGTCTGCTGACTACAACAAACTCAAGCATATGGATATCTTTCGCGATCGCTGCTCTTCTATCTCCTCTTCTGCTTCTCTTGAATTGAGACATGGCTCAATTCTCAGTGTATATCCGTGCTAGTCGTAGCTCACATCTTAGTGTATGTCTGCGATAGCCATGGCTGATATCTTAGTGTGTGTATGTGCTGGCCATGGCTCATATCTTAGTGTGTGTCTGGGCTGGCCATGATTCATATCTTAGTGTTTGTCTGTGCTGGCCATGATTCATATCTTAGTGTATATCCGTGCTAGTCATGGCTCATATCTTAGTGGGTGTCTGTGCTGGACAGGGTTCATATCTTAGTGGAATACAAATAATAATAAATAAATATTATTACATAGGGAACTTCCGAGACGATAATTGGGAATAATAGATCAAAGAAGTATGTGTTAGCACTCGGAAAAATTGACAGACAAACAACAACAGAAAAAAACGAAGAACAATATATGTTCCGAAGCGGGATCGAACCCGTACTCCCTGGCACCGCGCCTTGCGACGAGAAGCCGAACGCTTGGCACACTGCCACGCAGCTAACTAAAAATTAGATATCGTAGCAGTGTCTTACACGAAGGCGTTCTCAATGACTATAGCATAGGGTAACGATCACAGACCGGAAATAAATTGTATCTTTGTACTTTCCTATTAATGCAAGTATCTCCCAGTAGGGCTGAATACTTGTATTGCAGACAAACATTTTTGGACGAAACAGAACAAATAGTAGTTTCCAGTGGTTATATACTGGATACAAATAATAATAAATAAATAGTATTATATAGGGAACTTCCGAGGCGATAATAGGGAATAATAGAACAAAGAAGTATGTGTTAGCACTCGGAAAAATTGCCTATATAATAATATTTATTAATTATTATTTGTATCCAGTATATAACCACTGGAAACTACTATTTGTTCTGTTTCGTCCAATAAATGTTTGTCTGCAATACAAGTATTCAGCCCTACTGGGGATACTTGCATTAATAGAAAAGTACAAATATACAATTTATTTCCGGTCTGTGATCGTTACCCTATGCTATAGTCATTGAAAACGCCTTCGTGTAAGACACTGCTACAATAGCTAATTTTTTAGTTAGCTGCGTGGCAGTGTGCCAAGCATTCGGCTTCTCGTGGAAAGGCGCGGTGCCAGGGAGTACGGGTTCGATCCCGCTTCGGACCATATATTGTTCTTCGTTTTTTTCTGTTGTTTGTCTGTCAATTTTTCCGAGTGCTAACACATACTTCTTTGTTTTATAACGTCATATCTTAGTGTGTGTTTGTGCTGGCCATGGTTCATATCTTGGTGTGTTTCCATGAAGCCATGGCTCATATCTTAATGTGTTTCTGTGCTAGCCATGGTTCATATCTTAATGTGTTTCTGTGCTAGCCATGGCTCATATCTTAGTGTGTTTCTGTGCTAGCCATGGCTTATATCTTAGCTTGTGTGTCTGTGTGTGCTAGCCATGGCTCATATCTTGATGTGTATCAGTGTTAGTCATGCCTCGTATCGCTGTGTGCATGTCTGTGTTAGTGACATCTCATATCTTTGTGTGTGCATGTCTGTGTTAGTCACCTCTAGTGATTCGGGCAGATGCTCCTCGTAAACCTGGGAGGGCCGACCATCTAAGGGCAGAACCCCACAATATAGAAAAGACAATCTGCTGCCTTGCAGGAAGATTGGGGACAATCACAGGCTAAGAAAAGTAACCTGAATAAAATGCTGGCTGAAATCGGAATCACTGGGCCACTGGCGCAGAACACAGTGCAACGTTTTAACGAGTGTTCAATCAGAGTGGATCTGGCAGACTCTAATTGTGATGTTCTGTCTGTGGGAGCGATCAACACACTTAACCTGACAGCTGACTTCATGTGAGAGTCTGAAATCCTACTCTGATTGAGTCCTGATCGCAGAGGGAGAGAGAGAGAGAGAAAGAGAGAGAGAGAGAGAGAGAGAGATAGAGAGACGGTCTAATTGATGTTATTGTGTATTTTGTTGAGGTTTTGTTCTTGTCGAACAGCTTCTCTCGTGGCTAATTCTACCAATGTTTGACAAACACACACGTCCACAGAATGAACAAGTCAGGCCCACTGGTCCACAGGGTTTTCCATCCTTTTTCATGAGTCTTTTCTCTTCTAAGTTTTGCCTTAGCACAATTTCAAATGATGTTATACCGTTCCTTATATAATTTTCTTCCTTTACAGAACCACAGTCTGAGAGTCTTGTTTCTTATATGGCAGCCACTTTTCCTATTCTGCCTGGGCACGGAATATGCAGATAGTGCTTTACGCAGTCGTACTATCCCTCTCTCGACTTCGTATCAAAATTGCTAACGCTTCTGCGGTTATTTGTAATTAATTTGGCTTTACCATCGATCTCCATGCTGGATAATGCAGAGGCAGTTTCAATGTCATTCAATCAGTTTATTGTCAGTTCTTGTTAATTGTCCTCTACGACAAAATTAATCAAAATATAAACATAGAAGGGGAGCCGCGATAGCTCAGTAGTTAGTGAACTGAAGGGAGCCGCGATAGCTCAGTGGTTAGTGAACTGAAGGGGAGCCGCGATAGTTCAGTGGTTAGTGAACTGGACTACAAAGACAAGGGGTAGGGTTCGATCCTATCCGACGGCTTCCGGGTTTACCCAGCCTTAAATGGGTACCGGATTCTTTTCTGGGAAAGTAAAGCGGAACGGGCGTAATACCGACCACATTATCCCAAAAATTATGTGCTGAAGGTCTGTAAAATTTATGGTCACTAACACCATATTCCCTATACGCCACTTGGCGTAACGGGTCACAAACACCATATTCCCTATACGCACGCA